>CM018047.1:2590432-3125432 GCA_008638375.1 Nyssa sinensis
CTTTCCTTGATCTTAGATAATTTTATATTATACATATCTTTCCTTTCCTAGTTTATAGGATTCTCTCAACTGCATATATTAATCTGATTCCTATTATATAGGACTTTCTATTGTAAATACATTCTATATAATGAAACCAACAACCTCAATATTCTTTGAGGATTTCAGCCACATAATATACGGGTCATTGAACCTCTTTACCCCCTTTGGAAAGATAATGGTTTTCAATCCTGCAAGTCTCCTTTGAAATCTCTCAATCACTGTATCCCACACTGTCACCGAAGGGGTTGGCGCTCCAAGATGAAGACCCAAGTATGTAGTCGGCAAAGATCCTATTCCACATCCTATACTCAGAGCTAGCTCCTCTGCCCCATCTTATCATTGATTTGTTAAGAGATAGTTCCATCATTGGGACTTTCAACCAATCAATGACTAGATGATAATGATGCAAATGAGAGTGACAATTTAGGCGGCACCTTGTTAAGTCAAGGGCCTTGTTGGCATTCTATGATGGAATTTTGTGATATGGATATTACTTAGTATTAGATCATGATTTACTTTATCTATTGTATGATGGAAAGGCTGACATGGATATTATTTGGAAATATGTAACTTGATATGCATCAATTCAACAAGATTGTGGAGATGCAAAGATTAGACTGAGCCTCATGTTTTACATTTTTAAAAGGCTATGCAACATCAACTCATGCTGATGTATGTTCCAAATTGTATGACTCATAAACCCAATCGGTGAGAAAATTATCTACAAGCTTGAGCTTATTGTGTAGGATTTATTATACTCCCAATTAAGGTTAATATGTGTGTGAGATGTTAAACAAAGAATGGAAAATCATTGTTTGGGTATTCAATTCTCTGTGGTTAGCTTGATCAAGACTTGAGGACGGGTCTCTCCTATCCTTGGGAGCCTAATGCTAACCATTACCCTAGCTACAGTTGCATTGCAATTGCATTTATTTATCATTTATTTTGAGTTTTAATGAAAATCTGCATTAGGCGTTTATATCATTTCATAGGTTTAGCATGTGCTTAATTTAGGACTTTGTAAGGGAAAAGAGGTCTTTCCTACTTATGCTTCAGCCTTCACTTAAGATCATGTGTTTTATTGTCTCATGTTTCCGAATGTGTTAAGGGCAAATACTTATAAGTAATATTAAAGTAATCGAGTTAGCATTTTTAAGTTGGATTACCTTTTATATCTGAAGTTGATTTATAATGTGCACTCAGGACTATGTTATTTCAATCTTCAAGAGTTAGTGCATAATGGAGTTCAAAGTATAGTAGATCAGGCAAATAGTGGTTCCATGGTTTGCATTGGTTGATGTATGCCATGACCAGTTGTGTTTGGGTCCAAGTAGGAATAAAATAATTGGTTTCTAACCTGTATGATAAAAAATCAAGTCTCAAATTGGGTTCTGAGCTGTTGGTTCTTTCGGCAATGAAACTCAACAAAAACTAGGTTTGGTAATGTATATTAAAAAAAAGCAAGAAAAAAAAAACTATTAAGACTAACACTTCCATCCCAATAGCTGCACATAAGATTATAAAGTATCATGGCTGTATCTCAAGGTATCCAAATTGGATTCGGTTCCCCTTGGCTAATGTTTTGTGGACTTGGTGAACTTTTTAGAGGCCAAGATTAAGGTGAGGAAGGTGTGGAGTGTGCATGTGATCTTATTTTACAGGTCACTTTTAGTCTCCCTGAGGAGGATTAGGATTGGGTTTGGAGATGGCTCGTTGTTTTATGTTCCTTGTATTTTCTTACAATTGTTGTATTAGCTCTTTGTTGGATAGACTCTTCATCTCCCTGATCCTTGTGTTTCTCTTTTTCTCTTTCTATTAATCTCTGTGGTTTCTTATAAATAATAGATGAAAGAAAAAATATAGAATTGTAAGATGCGTGTACAATGAGAGAGAATATTGTTCATGTACCACAAGCTACAGATTACCTCTCTGTGCACGCGTGCGCGCATTTATGCTGTCAATATTCTTTTGGGCATCATTATTTTATATAGTCAAACGTGCATATCAATGCCCCAATCAACTCAACAAATCTTAGATGTGGTTTGTTTTCATGTCCATGTATCTCCTGTTGGGATATGAGAGATTCCTTGGACAAATTTTCTGTAGAAATCCTCCTTTTAACAGACTACTAAGTTTAACTGGAAAAGTATGCGAGCAAAAGTATTTTTGTTATGTGTACAAAAATGGATCTGATCTACTACAATGATTTTGCAACGGTGCGTCTCTCTAGCACCTTCTAAAATGATATAGAGCTTTTCAACCACAAAATTTTCAGTTTGTATCTCTTGAAATGTGGCAGCATTATCAATCTATGTATGCAGTTTCCAATGCTTCAGTGTTCAGGTTGCAGTTTGGAGATGGTGTTGCTTTGACCCGTTAACATATCACGTGAGCTTTGGCTTAAAGATACATTTTTTTGATAGTTAAAGAGTCTAATCTATTATAAACAAAGCCACCAAGGCGGCAAACCCATTTACAAGAAAAGGGGGAAGGACACAAATTAATGCCCCAATCCCCCCCTCCCCACCCCCCCAAAAAAAAAAAAAAAAAAAAAAATTTGCAAAAGACTCCACACAGCAAGGTTATGATTTTTGTACCAACAAGTATAACACTCTTAAGAAAACTTTCCTTAAACCTACCAGGGGACAACCCCCCTCCTACAAAAATTCTCCTATTCCTTTCCATCCACATGCACCAAAATAAGCACAACGGGGCGAGCCGTCACACCTTCACATTACGACCAATGGGGCCTAAAGATACAAAATTTACTTCTTGATTAGTTTGATCTTGCCATTTCCCTCTTTTTTTCAGTAAACATTTGAGTATATCTATTAGACTGATATTGTGAGAACTTAATTTACATTGTTAGGCGCTTTTCCTAATAGCTTAGGCTTTTGGGGAAGTGGTTGTCTAACATGATTTAGAGCTGTAATTCTAGAAGATATCGGGTTCTAGTCTCTCCATTTGTATTTGTTTTTTTGTTGTATTTGTTTATTTGCATCTTATTGCATGTCTTCCTTTCTACATGCGTTTGGGCCCTTGGGCCTGATGTGAGGGATGGTGCAAGGCTTGATATACATTATCAGGCTCATTCCCTAATAGTTCATGCTTTTGGGGCAAGTGATTGTCTAATTTATATGAAATAGGTGATGATTATAGTGAACTTCTTGTGGATTTGAAGCTTGAAATTAATTTATAAGTAGATGTATTATTTTATTTTATTTTGCTAAATTGTAAGTGGATGTAGTTATAGATGGTACTTTGTTCAACCCCTCACCCCAGTGTGTGAAATTAAAAAAGAAAAAAGAAGAGATTATAGTGCTACTATTTCTGTTAAAGAGATGAGTTTCTCCCTATGAGGTCAATAAAAATCCAAATACCTACATGCAACTTGAGATGATTGGTCATTAATAACCTGGAAAGACCCACATATGTTTATTAAGGCATCAAATCAGAAGGGATTCACATACATGTCCAATAAATAAATATTTTCTTCTAACGAAAGAGAGAGTGTGGGTGTGTAGGGAGGGGTGTGTGTGTGAAAGATATATAACTACATTTGTTATGATTTTGGATCCATTTGATGATGAGTAGAAGTTCTAATGAAATATTGAATTGAAAAATTGGTTAGTGGATTCTTCATTGGTTCATTGAATGGACTACATTGGTATTGAATTTTCTTACTGTCTTGTACATGATTTCCGCATGTTTATTTTGCTTTCAGCCTTTCACTATCTCTCTTATCTTACGTAATGGAGTTTAAAAGCTCGGTTGGTTAATTATGCTATTCACTGTATTATTTTTAACAAGCGCTATTTTCATATATATTTTTTTCATTTCTTTTGGTTATTTTCAAGTGCATTTTTTTTCCATGCAATCTTTTCAGTGTTCATACAGTCTACTTTCCTTAAACTTCTAATCTAATACTGAAGGTATTTTCTCCTTGTCAAGTTTTATTAGGATCATAAAAGGTACTTGGCCGAACGTGAGTTTGAAGCATTAAAGGAACGTGTTGCAGGAAAGAGAGAGGGCTTCAGAAGAGTTTCTTGCATCAATGCTACTCTTCCATTATTACAAGTATCAAGCTTTTCTGATGATCTAGGCATTACATGTAAGGTATGACTGTTCCCATTGGTATCCTGGACTAGATCTATTAATGAGATGAGCCTGAGCATCACTGAGACTGCAATCTAAGCTTAGCTATCATAGACTAACTAGACACGATTCTCAAGGAGAATATAACTGATTTGAGTTTAGGATAGCCTGGTTTGATTGTAATGCATAAAATTTTAAAACTAATATTTCTCTGGTTCATGCTTGATATTCTATAGCTATTAGCACCTACAGATCATATTGATTGTTAACAGGTTTGGGTTCTTCTGATTTGGCATCAGTAATAAACCTGAAGTCTGGCTTTAGTGAAGGATAATGTTAAGAAATTCATGAATCAACTCGGGAGTGGAAAAATCTATGTATGCTTGGTGGAAGAAGTGCATGTTCTTTCTATAGAAAAACTCACAATAATTATGGATTTGAAATAATTTTGGCATTACTTGTAATGTGGCTATCCCCCCCCCCCCCCCCCCCCCAAAAAAAAAAAAAAAACCCCCAAAAATAATAATTCTTTTTCACTTTGCAAGTAATTCAGGAATCCTTAAGTTTTACAAGATAAATTTGGTTTCATGCATTTGATCAGAACAATGGGTGTCATCTCAGTTTTTTTTTTTTTAAATAAAAAAAATAAGGATAGGAGTCACCAATTATGGAAAGCTAGATTATGGGCTTGGGGCCACAATTGGCCTTCAAATTCATATGCTAATTTAGTTATGGGGAAAACACACATGTCAGATCTGTAGTATTGTCAAGCCTGAGCTGTTTTGGAAAAAGGATGCCTTAATGCTTAGTTTTGAGTATCAATCTCCATTTATTCCTTTATTCTTCACCATCTAACGTTAAGCATCTTTAAATGCCTTGCAGCCCCATAATGGGCCCAAAGAAAATTTTTCGTAATGTATCTGAGAAAACCATGCTTTTACTACTAGTTTTCATCTAATTTTAAAGGGGGTCTAAGCTTAGTCAATGTTTCGTTTTTGGTTGAATAATACAGTTGGATTTCACACTTTTGTTGTGGACCTAACTCCTAGGATCACCGTTGCTAGTAGTCCCTTTAGTTTCTGATCTGATTCCAATTTCTCGGGTTCACCTCACTACCATTTGGTAGGGCTGCAAGTTGGGCGGGCTAACCCGAGCCCGAGTTATATTATATACATATATAATGTTTCCTCAGCACTGTTGTACCCCTACCATTTGGATGTGTTGCGTAAATGCGGTTATGAGTAAAAATGTACATGGTTGATTCATCTAATTTAGTGTAATTATTCAAATTTTTTATTTTGTAGTTTTCAGACAGCGGAGAAGATCGAGTTGTAGTTGGGACCCTTGATCTTAACCAGTGTGTAAGTCTTCCCGATGAAATAACAGGAATGAAGCCAAAGGTATTATCTGATTTCACCACTCGCTTTTTAATGATTATGCATGTAGACTCACTATGTTGGTCAAGATAATTTAATCACCATGGGTAAAAGTAAGAAACTGGAAGTTAGATTTATAATACATTGGCATGAGTGGTATAAAGTTTTTCATGAAACTGAATCTTAATTCCATTTTTTTTTTTTTTTTTGACAAGCGCCTCATGGGGCGCAACCCAGGTATATGTGAAGTATACAGGAGTCACATTCTAGACCCCTTTCTATAAATTTTTTTTTTTTAACAAGCGCCTCATGGGGCACAACCCAGGTATATGTGAAGTATACAGGAGTCACATTCTAGACCCCTTCTATACAATTCATATTGGACAGAAAATCTACTTAAGTGAAGTAGAATATGGAAATCTCTCATTCATCCAAAAGTCAAAAGCGTTCAACAATTTTTTTTGTTTTCAATTTATACACCAGCATATCGACATTCTTAGTAGTATGCCTATTTCTTTCCTACCAAGCTAAGAAGCATTGACATGGACATAAGACACATAACACGGATACGACACGACGACATTGACACATGGGTATGGGATTTCTAAAAAAAAGTAGAACACGGATATGTCAGGACATGCTAAATATATATTTTGATATTTTTTATGACCATATAATAAAAATTAATCAAAATTGGCATAAAAACATACAAATCACGACAATATTATTACGATATCAAAATAGCAAAAAATATATTTCATTAATCAACATCCATGATTCAAGTTACAAAATAAATTTACTAATTACTACATAGGACATATTTATGTATATATATAACCTAGAAAATAGAAAAAAAAAAAAGAGAGAACGAGGAGAAAAATCCAACAAAAAAAAGTTTCCATAATATGTCCGAAATTCAAAAACTTTGGACACTTTTTTCGTTTATCCGACATGTGTTTACTGTCCAGGACGTGTTCGACAAGGATACATGAGTCAAAATAGAATGTTCGTACTTCATAACTATCAAACACTCCACAATGGGCACAAAGGCACTACTTGCCAAGCCTGGTGAACTTCTTCTGTGGACAAGACCCGCACCGAGAATCTAAAGAGAGCCCCACCGATTGCGGCATGACCCAATCCATACTGAGTAAAGACAACATACACCAAATTGGTGGGACACCATACAGTGGAGGAGATGGTTAGTTGTCTACTTGTCTTCTCTACCTTTCTACACATGCAATCCAATTAGAAATCATTTTTGCCCCCAGTGGCAAGATTATCCATAATTAGAATCGCCTCCAAAATAGCAGTCAAGAAAAAGTTTAAAAAATAAAAAGAAGATTTTTCGGAAGGCACTTTGACCTTCCATATCCCTTTTCATGGGGATGTCAGCTTTTCTCCCCCATATAAAGCTCTGCTGAGATATCTCATCCCAAACAGAACGCTCCCATCATACTTCCATGTCAATGCTTCCCCTCCTTTTTTTCCTTGGATGAGTTACATGACACTTTTAAGAGAGCATCCACAGAATCCAACTCCAATCCTAAAAGGATATGAAGAACTGGAGTTCACCATGCCCTTCTCCTAGAACCTGACATAATCCCACCCCAATGCCTCTCTAACCAAAGCAATCCAAGGCAAGACCATGAAGATCCGGAAATAAGGTTTTGAGAGGTACATCCCCACACCAAACATCATATCAAAACCTCTTGAAAGGGACATTCCCACACCAAACATCAGACCAAAACCTAACTCTTTGGCCCTTGCCCATCACAAAACCGATGAATTTGGAAAATTCGTTCCAACACTTTCTAATACGCTTTCACAGCTCCACCAGATATGGTACCCTGAGCTCTCTAGAAGTCCACCTCATGTCAATATCACCGAGCTTAGCCACCACAACTGTCCTCCACATGATCCAATTTCCATGTGTAACACCACAACCACTTGCCAAGTAATGCTTGGTTGAATTTTCTGAAGTTGTCACTCCAAGGCCCCCACTCTGCATAGGAATTCTAACATACACTTTATTCAACAATGTGGTACTGGGTTACCTATGTTTAGTTGCCTTGTAGCTGTTACAAGTGCCAAATATCCTAGTCAAGTGGAGATAATGCAAAGAGTGATTCAAAAGGTATACTAATGGAAATAGTGTTTTATTAATTAAAAAATATCCACAATACATGTTTCATCAATTCGGTGAGTTGTCACTGCAAATGTTGAAAGGGAAGAGCTATGTTTCCCACTTGCTTTCTTGATGAGCTTGAATAACAGATGTGCTGGTAGTTTGATCTTCTTGGATATCCAAATTGTGATATGCACATCCTTTACAACTTTCTTTCCACATTCTTAAGAGTTTACCTCAACAGGGAATTGGAGCTGATTTTTTGAGGGCATATGTGAGCAATGTGTGTGTTGCCAAGGAACTGCATAGAAATGGCTTGGGTTATGCACTTGTTGCAAAGTCGAAGCTGGTTGCTGAAAATTGGGGTAACAACTTCTCATACACTTGTCCACTTATATTTACCTATCCTCTTATTCCTTGTATATACAATGTGTGCATCTCGGGCAATGCTCCATTATTTTATACTTGCACCCTCTCACGCACTCAACACACACACACACACATGGAGGGAGATTATATTTACCTATCCTCTCATTCCTTGTATATACAATGTGTGCATCTTGTGCAATGCTCCATTATTTTATTCTTGCATCCCCTCACACACTCAACACACACACACACACACACACATGGAGGGAGACACGTGCACACATGCCGATATTGATATAGTCAAGTGATGTGAAGAAATGAAGTATTAAAAGACAAATTCATGATTACTGTTATTATAGTTATGGCCTTATCCCAGATATTGGGTATTGGCTGCCTGGATCCTTAAGGAAGATTTTTGCGATGTGTTATGCTAATACAAATAATTTACAATATTTAATTGGATTTTCCATTGGAGGTGCTGCTAATGATCAAGAAACATAAGTGATTTGGTTATTTAATTGCTTTGGAACAGTTGCAGAAATAGTTTGGCTACTCTCATTAAAGGCAATAAATCAGTTGCTTAGGGCTTAGGATCATCTAGTTCCCGTGTTTTTGTGCTGCAGAGATCTTCACAGCCCCCAAACTGGCAATCTTGTTTTTCCTGCTGCAGGGTATATTAATAGCTGATACTGATTGGATAGATTTGTGTCATATTAATGCATGCATTAATTTGTTTTTCTTTGATGTTTGCTTCTCACTTTGGTGTGGCTCTCTGACAGAAAAACTCATGTTGAAAAGTAATTAATTGAAAAGAAGCTTTTAATTTTACCTCTTTTGCCACTTGTGCAATTTATTCCTGCAAAGAGTGACAAAAACATGTGGTCACCCAGTTAATTTCTGGTAATTGATTTCCTGCATTATTGTTTTAGTTATTTGAAAATTTTATATTAAATCTCTTGGCAAGAAAGAAAATGGATAAATGCATGGAAGTTTATTAGCATGCATTTGTGCATTGCATGATAGTTCCACAACTCCTAACTACTGAATCATTTTCTAATTTCTTAGTGTGTGTGACTTCAATTTCGAACTTCTTTTTATTTTTATTTGTGGGGCAAGTCTTAAACCAAGTCCCATCTCAAATTCACTCCACCCACTTCCCTCCTGAGCCAAATACCAAGGTCATTATTAGGATGGCTCAGAAGAGTAATGTTTCCTTGCCCATCAAAGTGTACCCCCCTGATGTGGCAGTGCCGCAAAGTATTTTTACAAATAAAAAAAAATGCCACATCAGCTACAAGGGAACCCTAGCTCAAAACCCAAAATCAGATCTTCCCTCCCTCTCTTGCAGCGGCACCGCCTCGGTCACCGAAGCGATCTCAACCCTCACCGTCCTAGCCCCATCTCTCTCCAATCGCTGCTATGTTCTCTCTCCCTCCCTCCCTCCCTCCCGATCTCTCATCTCTCTTCTGATTCCATCACCGGCGAAGAGTGGAAAAATTCTTTATTGCGCCCAGTGCAGTGCACCGAGGCAACAAACATTTGCCACACATGCAGAACATGTGGGCTATATACTGATGTGGAAGATGTTTATTAGCTCGGATGCACTGCACCCGGGACCAATGAATAACAGCTCAGAAGAGTGGCTCGGATCAGATTAGAATCAGATGCGGCTGATGAGAGGCTCCGATTGAAGGATGAAAAAACCTAAAAATTTGTAGTTGCAGTTATCTCTTCCCCGGTGATGGAATTGAGATCTGAGCAACTCTCTTCCCTGGTGATGCAATTGGGAGAGAGATGAGATGAGAGATTGGGAGGGAAGAGATGGAAGGTCTGATTTTGGGTTTTGAGCTAGAGTTCTCTTGTAGCTGATGTGACATTTTTTTTTATTTGTAAAATACCTGATGTGGCAGTGGCACATCAGATGGGCAAGGAAACATTACACTCCTAGTACAAATATGGACTGGATTACCCAACTTTAGGTGTTCCTGTGATTCTGAGTTCTCTCTATCCATTTGTGTGCGCAATGTCTTGATTTTGGTGCTAGTTGTCTTGGATATTATGCCTTCGCGTTGACTGCATGCATTATTTTGGTTGAAGAGCCTTACATCTATTAACTGTCTTTGAAAGTTTTTCAGGAATTACTGATTTATATGTCCATGTCGCTGTTGACAATGAGCCAGCCAAGAAATTATACATGAAGAGTGGTTTCAGTTATGAGAGCGATGAACCTGCATGGCAAGCCAGGTTTTTAGATAGGCCTCGAAGGATTCTTTTATGGGCTGCTGTCCCCAACTCCTATGACTTGTAATATTAGAACAAATATTGAGTAGCCATTGTGTTTCTTTCTCTGTAAATAATTGACTGTAAATGTTTTATACAGATACATTTGTGTCAACTTATATAATCTCATTCTTATTTCAAAAAGCAAATCAAGCTTACAGAATCTAGGTTTCTGGTTGTTACAACTGGATTTATCACTGCTTGGTTGAATGGTCAAATAGTTGGACTGTCAGGTGGTCAAGCTGGTTTGAATTTGAGAGCATTGTGCAAAATAATGTGCAGGGGTAGGCCTGTCTGAAGTTTATTCCTTTCAGTACCTTGTGCAAGTAAAATGCAATATTTTGGGGCAGGCACTAAGAAACATGCTCCATCCACAGATTTGTGGTACCGTCAACAAATATTGGATCATGCATTGATTTAATAATTTTTTTGAGGGACTAAATTCTTTTTATGGTAAATAATTAATAGCTATAGAAGTTATATAAAATTATTAGGGATATTTATTTATGATATGAAAGTATATTAGGAACTTCCATCTAATTTAAACTGGTTATAATACATAGTTTTTTTAAAAAATAAAAAGTCCTTATTTTTTTGAAAAATTATCTTTGAAAATATGTATGTATATTCTATTTTAATAGTAAAAATTGTATGTATTTGATTTTTTTTTTTTTTTTGTTGATAAGAATCATATAATAATTTAACAATTAATTGTATTTGAATCTTACATTATGGGGGTGTAATTTATCTTTTCTTTTTCAAAAGTTCTAAATTGTCAAAGATTAAAATATTTATTATTTATTTGATTAAAATGATTAAATATTGAAAAACTAGTGCAAGTGTCTCCAATGAGAAGACCATTCTTCATTTTCTACGAAGTCTGAGAAACGAGACAACAAAAACGTGGGACTTGCGATTCTTCAGACTTCCCTGGATATCAGTCGCAAGTTTCAGTGCAGAAGTTGCAGTGATAGGAGGGCACAGAACTTCGTTTCAGTTTTAAGTTTTGCTTTCTTCTTGAGCCTCTATCCTAATTCACCCGCTATCCAAACTCACCTTCAATCTAAACTTACCTTCTCCTTTATACTTCTAGCGACTCGAGTGGATTTCAATCTTTGTTCCTATGACGATGAGCACTGCGATTAATCCCAGAGAATAGATTGAACAGAAAGTGTCTTAACTTACAAGATTAGATGGGGGGGGGGGGGGGGGGCGACGAATCTCTGTATTCACTACATCCAGTACGCGTGGCTTCTTGCAGTTAGATTTAGGAACTCCCACGAAGTGGTTCCATAACGTCATCAAGGGTCCCCATACCCTAATTCCTAGAAGGCCGTAACCCAGAGTATACGACACCCTTCCTCTGCAAATCTGGTAAGCCAGTAAATTTCTTTATGTAAATACTCTCTGTGGTAGTTGACAAGAATTTAATTTAAAATTTACCGTGGCAATTGATTAGCCCTTTTGGTGTTCAGTCTAGTTGGGACTAACAATGAGACCGAGAAAGAATGTTGCTGTTGCAGCAGGAAAACATAGGATTGAAAATCCTAATTCATTCGATAGGGAGGAGAAGAGAACCCCAAAATCCAATCTATTTTCTTCACCAAAGAGAGTTTTTCTTCTTTGCTTAGCTATACGAATGGCCAATTCTTTACTCGTGCAGACTTATTTTAACCCAGATGAGTATTGGCAAACCCTGGAAGTTGCACATCGCATTCCATTCGGGTATCACAAATTTAATCAAGTTCTGCATTTTTCTGTTTTATGGTCTTGATATTATGTTTAAGTAAACTGCGGAAGTTGCATATTGTGATTTATCAAATGACAGATATGGGCATTTAACATGGGAATGGAAGAAAGGGTTACGAAGTTACCTGCATCCATTGTTGTTTGCTCTCCTTTATAAAGTCCTTGCCCTACTTCATCTCGATTCCCCGTGGTTCATGGTAATTACGTGTTCTTGTGAGCATGGGTGCACGTGGTTTTTTTCTTTCCTTTTCTTTTTTTTTTATATTTTGATATTTATATTAAAGGTTTCATGGAAATGTGTGCGTTCATATACATACATACATATATATATGTATGTATGTCTGTATGTTTATATTTGTAATGTCTTGAGCTAAGGTCTCTAGGGATGGGTGCGCTGAATATGATGTGAAGAAGCTTCAATGAACCTCATGTGTCGAATCCTCACCATTATCAAACAAAGCAAATTGCAGATTTCTGCCATCTTTGATACCTAGTCATGGATTTTTAGACAGCTAGCGAATTGAATACTTGAAAAATAAAAAACCAGTTCCAAATCCCAAAGCAAAATGGGGAGATTTCAAACTAAAAACTATGAAAGATTGCATCATTGTTTCTGTAGGGTTGATATAACAGCAGCTAGTAAATGTAACCAAGTCTTTGAAGCCATTCAATTGAGTTGAAAAAGATTTTAAGGTCATACTGGAGATTGTCAAATGTGGGAAATTCAGAGATGCCATTAGCATCTATTAGAATATTCTAGAGTGGGGTATTTTGTAAGGGACAATGCTTGGCTCCTCCTATCCATGTCTGTGTCATAATCTTAGTGGACCACGTATGCACTCTCATGTATATCACGTGAAAATTTAGTTTTAACAAAAAAAAATCAAAAATAAAAAAAATCAAAAAGTATATGTGCATTGTATGTGAGAGCATACACGGTTCACTAAAATTGTGACATGTATGTGGGTAGGAGGAGGTTCCTCCTACTTGGGTTGGAGCCAAGCATTATCCTTTCGTAAGTACCATTGTTTTTAGTAATATATATATAAGTGGGTGTAGAGATGAGAAAGGTATGTCATTCTTAGTGCCCCCCCCCCCCCCCCCCCCCCCTCCCAACCTTATTCATGACATATATTGCAATATCTAATTCCAACTTGGTATTAGAGTGGAAAAGGTCTTGAGTTTGAACTTCACTACCACCGATAATTATAATTGATGCGTGTGTTGACCTACTTGGGGTAAGGAGTTTGGCATACACCATCATTTGAGTACATCAGAGTTCACTAAAGGTGTGCTGACATTAGTATCCATATGCTAACATTATTATGATGTCAACACTTGAATATACATGTAGGGGAAAGAGTGACATGGTTTGATTTGTCTCGTCATTCTAAGATTTATGGTAATATTTCTAGAATTTATGAACACTTTGGCTCGGAAAAAATTCTAATTTATATTTTTATGTTATACATAAATGATTGCAAACTTTTGGTGCATCAGATAGTCAGTCTACTTTTACCTTTAAGAATTAATAAATTTCTATGTAATAACTTTTTTTTTGATAGGCATAATTTTCTATGTAATAACTACCTCCATCTTTCACAGATGAAGGCTCCATGTCTGCTGCAGTCCATACTTTCTGCAGTTGGTGATCTCTATTTGTACAAACTCTCTCAAGTCCTATTCGATGAATTTGTTGCACAGTGGGCAGTATCCTTTTGTGTTGTGTTCTGACATATTAAGGTATTGTGGATATCCCCCCCCCCAAAGACTGGGCACTCTCATAAGCATTCACATGTTAATTTTATGTGTGGGAAATATTCTGTTATTAAAATTATTGTGATGGATAATTTACTTAATTCTGTTGCAGCTCTTTTCACAATTGACAAACTGGTTTATATTTTTCTGTATCACTCGTCCTTTATCAAATAGTTTGGAGACTGTTCTGACACTTGTGGGCCTATACTACTGGCCCTGTATGAGAGGTTCTTCCAGCGAAGTTCCCTTGGTTTCAAGAAAGTGGGGTCTGGCTATAGCAGCATTGGCGTGTGCTATTCGACCAACAAGTGCTATTACATGGGTTTATGTTGGATTTTTAGAGCTGTTTCTGACACGCAATAGACCAAAGTTCATTTTTTTGGAGGTGATTCCTATTGGGTAGGTATAATTGCCTCTTCCTTTGTTAAAATTAGTGTTTATTATATCACCACTTGTGCTACAATTTCACCATAATTATTTTATTTCATGTTTTGGTTTTAAATCACCAATGTTGTAGTGAACTTAATCAAATTTGAAGTTAGAAGAGAGAGTATGCGAGGCAAATTTATTACCGATCATACTCACTTATAAAAAAAAATGAAGATGGATTTACTTAGTAAAATTGATGAGTTACCTAAATAGGTAGGAAAACATGAGAGATCTGATTGGAATGGTCAATTCATGTCCATAGAACATGTATGCAATTGCCATAAGATGGAGCAGTTTGATAGAAGTGGTGAGTTCGGTCTGACATCAAATGACCAAGGACACTGGCGGAGATATGATGTTCAGTGTATCAAACTGATTAGGAATATGGCTGTTGATAGACTGCAATAGTGGGATAGGAAATATATAGTGACCATAGAATAGTTTGCATAAGGTTTGGTACTACTATTACAATCGTTGTCCATAGCATAGTCAACCTTTCTCTTTTTCATTCTTTTATTTTGAAAATGGGAAAAGGCCTGATTTTGTATATAAAGGAGTCTGTTCAACTCCAATCTCATATACATAAAAGAGTCTGCAATGGTAAGAATGTGAATTTTTCTTTGTATACTGATTGAGGATAAGTTTTGCATCGATATAGTAGATGGTGGCCTGGGATTAAAGAGACTACAGCCTGTAGTCACTCAAAGAACATTAAGCTGGTTTGAAGTTACTGACTGGTGGGTTATTAACTCGGAAATATGCTATACATATCCAACCATACATGTAGAATCTGTAAAGATTTTCCTTTGACAGAGTTTGGCAGAAGATATAAAACTTCTGGACAATTTAAGTGCCTCCAGAATCCACTTGAAATCTCCATTAAATAATTTGAAATCACTTCTATATTTTTGCATTTGTGGATGGTTCCGGTATTGCTTCTCTTATACTTTGACTCATGGTATCAGGGTCTTGGTGCTCTCTCTTACGTGTTTATTGGATCGTTTGATGTATGCCTCATGGGTCTTAGTGCCTCTTAATTTTCTGAGGTTCAATTTTCTTTCCTCTGGTGGAGACTATTATGGAACTCACACGTGGCACTGGTACTTCACCCAGGGATTTTCAGTCATGCTCTTCACTTTCCTACCATTTTCCATAGCTGGCATTATCCTGTCTAAACGATGGAAGCTTTTAGGGCTTTTTGTATGGGTTTTAGGGCTTTATAGTGTACTAGGTCACAAAGAATTCAGGTACTTCCATTTGAATTTCACATTTATGTTTCTTTGGTTGGGCATATCATTTTCACCCTTTGGTTCTGCTTCATGAATAATATGTGTTCTCTAATCAGACTTTAACAGGTTTGTCCTCCCTGTGCTTCCAGTAGCTTTGATGTTCTCTGGGTATTCGTTAGCCAAAATTAGAAGGCCTGATTCATCAGATGGTGGAAGGAAAGGATCTGCGAAGAACATTCAGACCAAATGTTCTTCAAAGATGCAACTGGCCATTTTTTTCCTGCTTGCTACCAATCTTCCAATGGCTTTTTATATGAGTTTGGTTCATCAGGTACATTATTTTCTTTTCAAGGAATATGATGCTGACTTCTTTCTGCCTTCCATTCAATTCAATTCTTGAACTTAAAATTTGCTTTGATGGTGAACTATTTTTCTTCCGTTGTGAAGAGATGAAGAGAATGGAGTCCCATGTTTTTCTTAATTTATGTTATTTTTCTCCCTTTTACTGAGAACTGGTGGAATTGACATTAGATTATGCAAAGTCATTACAGAGAAAAGTTCATTACAGAGAAAAGTGTATTCTTCGTGTCTCTCTTTTGGTTGATCCTTACTTTCGAGTACACTGGACAGAGAGGAACTGAGGATGTCATGAACTATCTCTCGAATGAGGCTCTGAATGGGAGAGTGGGAAGTATCCTTTTCCTGACACCCTGCCATGCTACACCTTACTACTCGACCCTGCATCATAACCTTCCTATGCATTTCTTAGACTGTTCACCCAGGTTTGAACTGTGTCAATATGTTGTGAGAATTTTTCCTTGTTTGGTGCATACAATGCCTAAATTGGGTATTCTTTTTAACAGTGAAGAGAAAGGAATGCCAGACGAGTCAGACCGATTCATGATGGACCCAGCTGGTTTTGCATCAGAATTTGCAAAAAATTGGACGCTACCTAGTCACATTGTACTATTTGATTCAGAAGAAAAACTACTGAAGGACTTTCTAGGCTTGCATTCTTTCCAAGAGGTACATTCTGAGTTTATTGTTGGTTGTTCATGATGGTGGCACCCTAGCATTATTCTCTTCTAACAAAATCTGGACTATCATTGGCAGATAAGAAGGTTTTTTCATGCACACTTCAAGGTGGACCGAGATCTTCAAGCATCAGTTGTTGTATATGCTTTAAAAAGCCAGTGATGCCTTTAATGCAAACTCTTTTGTTGCGCTAGGAAAATCTGTTTTATTTAAATTTTTATTTTTGAATTGTTTGTTTGTTCATTGATTCTTTTTAGACATTAATTTATTGTTTAATAGTTGACTTTTGGTTGTCTGGAAGTCTGAAAAGACGTCCTCCAGTGCAATACTTAATTACAAATGATTCAATTACTGCTCTCTAGTTCTCTCTTTTGTTATTAAATCAATGTTACAATATTTTGTAATCATATAGTGTAATGCTTGACCAATCTTAAGGCCATTTGATTTTTTTTTTTTAATTTTTTTATGCTTTTTGTCAGTCGATTTTCATAGTTAAAACTTGGCTTGGATCTTTAATTGTTCCGAAGCTGAAACTAATTTTTGAGCTCTAAAAATTGTATCTATCTTCTTAAATATAAAAATATAATGAGATGCGAATCATTATGATCAAATGCGATCATCATAGAAGGCATAAGTGAGTATTATTTTGTTTTCCCTTCCCCTGATGAAGGCTTGGAATAGAAGTGATGCACTCGCTTGCTGCTTGGGGTTTGAATCCCTGTCCCATCTTTAGTTATTTTGTATTGAATTCTAGGTCATCTTGTCTACTATAAAGAGACTTTCTGAGGATTTGTTTCCAGTATGTGAACAATATGCAAAGTAGTCATGATAAAAGATTTAAAACCCAAAAACATTCTGCTTGATGCTTAGCCTAACATTATAGAGGTTGGAAATCGGTGATGCCTGTCATCTTCCACTTAGGCCAACGTATTCCATTTATGCCGTATTGACACTGGGGGAGAAATGTTAAGAAAAAAAAAAACGAAAATAAAAAAACAAAAACAGTTTTTAAACCCTATTGACACTGGCAGTATTGAAAATTGGTTTAAACAACTAAGAAGAAACTAATTAAAATTCTTGTTTCGAGAGTGATTAATACAATTCAATTCAAGTCAGCAATATATAGCCCTTACAGATTTACATACAAAATAAAAATATTTTGAAGAGGTATCATGAATACAATAAGCCATAATTACATAACTAAAGAACAAAAACGCACATGTAACACATGAAAACAGGATAATTTTAACTAAAATTGAAGTTCATATTTTGTAAATGAAGTAGAGACCATTAGCATTTGATTAATTGTCATGGCCCAAATTTTGTAACGCTGATAATCGTTCGTCATGTCTAGCTTGATTTTCCCTTGATTTGTCATTAGAACAACGATATAACACGTATCAGCTTTTGAGTTTTTGTACAACTCGATGTGAAGGTTTGATACAATACCTGAAATCAACATATTCATATAATGGGTTAATTTGTCTATCGGTCTATGCACTCCAAAAAATAAATTTGCGAAAAGATTATAGAAAAATTTAATAATTTCCAATAAAAAGGAAAAAGAAAGAAAAACATACTTTCCTTCTTGCATGCAAAGGCATTCATCAAATTGAGCTTCTTTATTTTGAGAATAACCTGTAAAATTAGAGTATGGAAGGTTAGGTTTGGGTCATAGATCATCCCAATATCCGATTGCCCGAAGAATTGAAAAGAATTGGGCTTATTGGGCCATACATAAACCCAATAGTTATGTGTGTGTGTGTGTAGATGATCACATTTTACAAATGGAATTAGATGTCATTTGTTTTTTTTTTTTTTTTTTTATATATGATTAACATGACTTTTTTATTTATTTATATGGATCTGTGAAGGGGTATTCTGAGCTAACTTATACGCATCAGATTAAATCTCTCTCTTCGCAACAGTTAGACCTACTTTTTAAACTCTAGTTGTCAATGATTGGCACAATGAGAAGTCAAACTCGAGATGTTTGAATTTTATTTTTAATGTCTTTATCGCTCGACCATATCCTCAGGTGGTATTAATATGACTTTTGGTGGTAGTGATAAATATATCTTACCCAGACATTTTAAAAAAAATAGAAGTAGAAAGCAAAAAAGAAAAAGCAAAAAAAGAGTGGTATTAATTAAGATTCAAACCTTGGCTTCACTATTTAGGGTGATAGACACCGACCTCACCATGCATCTCCCTGTTAACAAATGGGTGAAAAATAGAGAGTGAAAAATCAAATTATTAAAGACTTTTTTAAAAATAAAATAAAATAAAAGAGAACCACAACTTCTTGTTTAAATAGGTTTATCAATAATATGAGAATTTTTTTTATCTATTTGATCATAATATTTTGAGCTTAAAACTACATACCATCCGATGTCCCAATGCAGAGCTCGACACCCCTGGCAAGAATTGATCTACATTTTTCAAAATCATTGTTCTCCTCAATTGGTAGTACTGGTGCGCTTCCATTTAATCTTGATCTTGCTTTAAGCGTAACAGCTCCTCTTAATGCTAGAGCCAATTCATAATCAAATAAAAGAAAAATTACAATTAATGTGTTTATTTTACTAATAACTTTGATTGGGGTTGAGTTGTGTTGTACGCTTCTTGGAAGTAAAATTGTACATTCGAAATTTGCCTTATAACCATGCATCAAATGGCAAGGATTTTTTGTCACCAAAAATAACTTTGATTTGTGATGCATGATGGGCTTGATCTACGGTTGAGCCCAAGGCAAGGTGACTGGGCCTAATTTTCTTCAACCAGGCCCATCATGAAGGCAATGGTAGGACTGATCAAGTCAAAGCTAAAGTGTGATATTCTCATCACAAACTTGTAGATCAGACGGTTATAAGCGTCTAATCAGCATGATTAAGGAACCAATACCATCATGACTTGATCATAGTAGTGGGCTCAGATTGCATTTACGGGCCCATCATGCATGAATAAACTAGTTAGAGATGGGTCATTACACGTTGTAGCCGCGGCTGTAAGCGTTAGGATGTCAATAGCACCAGTGCCACTCATGGCCGAACCTATTACTGTGCTAAGCTGCTCCCTCTTGGCCCCCATCGCCTCCGCGACCTGCGCGCACTGGGCGGCCACCAGAGCTGCAGCTGAGGCCACCGCCGACTCCTTGGTGGTGCCCGACTCGTCTCGTTTCGAGTTCTCAGCCGCTATGGCAGCTAGGGCTGACGCAACACCTGCCACTGATATTGCTGCATGCACTTCAGCTCTTTGCAACCTCTGATCCTCTTTCCTCTTTTGCTTGATCTCTTTCAACCATTTCTTGATTGATGGCAACATCTTCCATGGCAGCTGCATGAAACATATTATATTATCTTTAAACTCATATTTGTAATAATCTAAGGGAACTAAAAACAAAGTACCCATCCATATACACTGCATATACACAGAGTCACACACAGATAAAACATACCCATTTCTTTCGAAAACAGCTGCTATAGTTTAATTCCGGATGCATTGCTTGTTGCGTCCAAATCCATGACTGAAGCAAAAAATTAAAGTAAAAGTTTGTTATGAATTTTGGTCTAAAATATATATGAGTTGATAATATGTTTTTATCTAAGAAGTTACCTTCACATCATTGGATTTCCACGGGGGTATAGGCCTATCTGCATCGTCCATCTTCACGCTATTGTCTATCTTCTACAAGTTCAAAATTACTCGGGCTTGTATTATTTTGTCCAGAAAAACAGTTACACACACATATATGCATATGTGCAAGCAAAAAGATTAGGTTCAAGCCAATTTGACTCACCAGAAAAGGAGAGTTGGTGTCATTCTTGAATGTTGAATTTTCCCGGAGAACGAGGGAAAGGTCTTGGAGGTCTGGTTGGAAAGCCTGAACTGCAAAGTTGCACCAAGCGGGAGAAAGAAAATCCATTGTATCAGGATGTGCTTGAGAAACTGTTGGCTTATAATCAGAATCCATGAAAAATTAAGAGCTAACAAGAGTTTTAGTGATGAAGCTTAACAGAGTGAGAAAAGGCTGGTTAGCTTTCTCAGATACAAATAACCCTCAACATGCAGTTATATATTTAAATGGACGTGCTTGATTACCCTTTTATATATGCTAGTTATAATATGTGTTACCAACATATGGCCCATAACCATGTACAAAGTGATTGACATAGAGTTGTATATATACTTGAATCCATTCGCAAAGTGGGGAGCAGAGAGCGGCCTCCCTACATCATTAATTATGATCATATAGCCTATATCGTGTGTCACCTTCAATTATGTTTACATACACGTGTTTCTCTTTTAAGTTTCAGAATTTATTATATGATCTAGAATATTGATCAAGTTAATGATTCGATTAATCATAAATTATATGTCAATAACCATAGCTTCAACATATTGTATATATGACAATTTATAATTGGTTGGAACCATTAATTCAAACGATATAATAAATTTTCCTCTTGACTATAAAAACGTAACTTTCTTTTTACGGAAGCTAACTTTTTCTAACATCACAAATAAAATCCATGCAAATCATTCATGTACCAGATCAATTATCATTTGAATAAGTTAAAATAATAATTTTTGCCTAATCAATGGACCCAGATCACACAAAAACTCTTCCTCCTACCACGATCAAAAAGTTGCTCTAACAATAAAGAAATGGATAGATGAGATGTACAGTTGGAAAGGATAATCAATACCACCTTTGAATTTTAATATATTATAAGATATGGAGATGGAAGTAAAGGGACCCATATTTAGCATTGTCTAGATTTTGATTGAAGAGAGCCCCAGTTAATGATTCAATGAGAGTGACCACACATGCAGACCACTCCAGAGGCATAGAAACTTGAAGGATGAAATCATAAAGAGAAGCATGAGGGCCCCTTTCTTTTGTATCTTTAAATTCAAAACCAGAAATTCTAGCTAAGAATGAACTATTTTTGCTTGAAGAGATGTTAGGATAACAAGCTAGAGCTGTCCAGGGCCACTACTTTAACACCCCTCTAATCTCAAGCATTAATATTGCTTGTGTGTGTGTGTGAGAGAGAGATGCTAGTAGTGAAACATTATAATCAAGCATGTGTTGTGCAAAAGTGATAAAAATAAAAAATAAATTGATTTTAAAACAAAAGATAAATTGATTTCAAACAAAACAGGAAAAATATAAGATTTATGTAATTTTATAAGATATTTAGGTTCACGAATAACAATGATTAATTTATTATGTATTAAAAAAATTACAAGAGCAAAATACTTACAAATCTGAAAATTTTTTTTATACCCAATGACAACTGACACAAAGTCGATTCTTTTCTCAGAAAAAGAAACTCTAAAAACAAGAGTCTTATATATGCGAGTTACAAAATAAGAAATAAAGTAAATAAAAAATACTCAAACAAAACGAATAAAAAATCACACATTGTCCATTTTTGAATTGGATCAGATTATCCAGAATTTGGGCGAATTTATGATAACCACTCAACAAAGTACACTCGGGGACCAACATTGACAAAATGACGTAGATGTGTATCATTGAAGTTAACATTTCTTTCGTTAGAATAACACTTGTATGATTAAGAAATAATTAAATAACCTTTATTGGAGGCTAACTTTTTGTATTGAAAAGAAAAGATTTACAGAAGTTAGTAATTGAGTAGCTTTATGGGGTTTTTTGTCTTTCAAAAATGGTTATAGGGTCACCAACTCCTTTTATGTTGTTGATTTTGTGAACTTTTTGAGATTTGGTTAAAGAGGTGTTCATTAGAGTCATGTGACATGAAAATTTTATGCTTTCAATTAGATGCTTATTCATTTTTCTTAAGGGTGGGGGCGTGATCAATAGGACCACCAAAAGAGAGATTGATTTGGAAACATTGAGTGCTCAAAATGATCGAATTTGGAGAATAACCAGTAGGTCTCCAGAGGAAGTTTTTAAGCAAGTCCCTGATCACCTGAGATGCAGAAGTTGCAAACACATGAAAACTGGGAATTATGCATGGCCATGGGGTGTCCTAGATAGATTTATCCTTTCTTCTAGATATAGTTTTCGACTTTCTCTTTGTTTTGCTTGTTGCCAGGTGCTCTGATTTTGTTTGAGCCGTTGCTTCTCTTGACGCCATTTGTATGGGAATGAACACTAAAACCACTACTTGAATGATCAATAGAAAATTTACTGAACCTCTTTAATCTTGTGTTTCGAGAATGTATTAGTTATTAATATCTTGGTATCTGGGGTTAATAAATTGAGGAATGAAATAATTTATAATTTAAGAATTATTTAATAAAATTTGGTTAACAATATAAGAAAAAAATTAAAGATAAAATTAAAAATTAAAAATGGTTAATTACATTTACCTCCTTTGTGTTTATGACAATTACATATACATTTTTTATAATTTTTGAAATGATACTGTCACTTTTGTCACTCTTGTTAATTAATTAAATTATCAATTTACCCTTCCATTTTTATAATATTTTTAAGTCAAAAATCAATTCTCTTTCTTCTTTATTTCTCTCCCTCCCCGTCTCTCTCATCTTTACCTCTCTCTAATTTTTGATTGTTAATTGATCTTTGCACTGCGCCAGTCTTGCTAGAGCTCTGATAGATCAAAACAATTGAAATAAGCTTCTTTCATATCATGGTTTTTCAATTGAAATCAATTTATTTCATATCATGGTTTTTTAGGGTTTGGATTTGGGGGTTTTGAATCTTTGTAGTAGAATCCAAGCAGAGGGATGATGGAAAATAAGATGAGATAAAGAGGATTAAACTCTCATAGCCGTCGTGGAGGAATGATGAAATATCTCTCTTCTCCACACTCTGCAACGTCGTCATTGGTGTTGGCGTCGCAGCTACAGTTGAACCTCTCGCAGCCGACTCGATTTCACCATCGTCCCCCGACTCTCTGGTTGCAGCAGCGATGAAGACTCACAACAAACATCTCCATCGGAGATTGTACTTGGGCTTTTCCACAACCGCTTCAATTTCGTTGTTGATCCTTGTTTGAGGGATTAAAAAAGGCAACATGTAGAGTGGTGAAGAGAGAACACTGTAATAAAACTACTCAAATAGATACAATTGGCTGATCTACTACGATTTTCTTCCTTGTGCACAAATTTTTTTTCACTTTGCTCAAATCTTGTCTGTGTATGTATACATTATTTTTAATAAGATATTTTTTTAAAAAAAGAAAGAAGATTTTTTAGAAAGACTGTATAATTTTAGTGAAATATAATTTGAGAGAGAGAATTATTTAAGAAATATAACTCAAGTGTAACATGATAGCTAGTCATGACAACGATTTCAGTTAACAGTAAAATGCCACAACAGTCAATGAACAATAAGGCATAATAACAATTGTGAGTAACAGTGTAGCATGAATATGGGTAAGGCACAATAATCACAATCAACATGAATACTGCCACAATAAAATGGTCATGGTCAAATCCAATAAATAAGGAACTAATCAACATGGAGTTATTCATAGGGAATAAAGACATCCTATGAATCCAATAAACGTCTACATAACAATCAAACATAAGAGATGCATTTACTCTGTTCAGGGTTTGGCAGATTCTCGGTCTTTTGGGAGCCCGACATACCCCCTTAACATGAATTCATATAAAATACCCATTTAACTCACTTTGTAAAAAATGTCATCATTGCCACGTGTCCATTCACGGACTTGACTCGTAGGTCCCATTAATCGACTCGTAGGTCCTGTCAATCAGATAGCATCAGATGAGTAATGTGACTAAGCACAAAACCCAGCATTTAACATAAATCAGGATTCTATTGTAATTTCATAAGAAGTATATAATGTATGAAACATCATGACATAAGCATACAATGATAGGCATCAGTACAATGAATCAAATCATGAGATATCAGTCAATAGGCATCCACCAGATAGGACAATATCAATGGTGGGATGATAATAGCGGATACATACATGAGTACAAAGTTTTGGCAGTAATAGAAAGAATATGGCTTGAAAAAGATAGGAATTTACTTACCTTATCAGTGCGTCTTAGTATTCTATGACCTTCCCTTTTCCTTTCGAGTTTCTTATATATCGATAAGCACGTTTTAATTTTAATGCTATTTATCCATTTATGTCTCATTATTATAAGTATCTCTTTTACTAATTTAGACTCTACCATCGAGTCCGGAACGTCAAAGAAAATGAGTTTAGGCTTTCATGATTTCCAATTTGAACTAGTTTACCAAAAGGGCAAAATAGTCATTTACATGTCTCTATTTTTCGGGTTCTGTTTTCACAATTTAGAATTCACCGTTGAGTCCATAAAGTTTGAACTAATAAAATTTTACTGTTTACTTAATTCAATCAGAGTTCGTTTGACTCACATTTGACTCAGGGGTATTTTGGTCATTTTGGCGTGTCTACGGGTATTTTATTTTTTGGAATTTCATCTCATAAAATGGAGTTCACCATTAGATCCAGAAGGTCCAAAACAGTAAGTTTACACTATTTATTTGACTAATTTGCATATCGAAAATTATTAAAATAATTAACTAATTTAAATTAATTAAACATAAGCTAATATATATATTATTTGAGGCAACATAGATCACATGTGCCTTAGTGGCACAGTGGTCGGTTCCTTGAGACTCTTCCCCTAGGTTGTGGGTTCAAGTCGTAGAGGCAGCAGCCCCAGCGCATTTTTTTTCTTTAATTCCATAAGCCAAACAGTGGCTAATACATTCAAATAGGGATAAGATATTATTATTCTAATTTTAAATTCCTTAAGCCCCCAGCCTAACACCCCCCATTTCTACTAAAAAAACATAACACCATAACGTCACAGTGCTGGGTAGCCTTTAGAGCGAGTGGGTCTTCCGACTCGGTTTGGCCTAGACCAAGAACCAACAATAGCGTCTTCTTCCTCAGCGCATCCGTTGGTCTCTTCTGTCGACGGCGACTAGCTGGTGAAGAATTTTCTTGCGTTTTCCAATGGGGTTCGAACCTACAGGTCATGGGCAACTCAAATCTACCCTCGGTTTTGGAATTGGAGCGTCGGATCTCCCCGAAACAGGAAGAAACCGTAGCTCCAGTAGAGTTGTGCGGTTTTTCGGCCATCTTTGACCAGCCGTTTCCTTACCTATTTCCTACCATTTTCTCTACGGTTTTGGCCCATTTTATCTCCCATTCAATTTCTACACTTCCTAGGAATAGTCCCCCATCATTTAAACTGAGTTAAGTGCACAAAAATTACACAACCCGATTATTATTCCCACCCTGTAAATACAGTTTTCTCACTCGTTTCTAGGTCATT
This sequence comes from Nyssa sinensis, assembly GCA_008638375.1. Classification (NCBI taxonomy): domain Eukaryota; kingdom Viridiplantae; phylum Streptophyta; class Magnoliopsida; order Cornales; family Nyssaceae; genus Nyssa; species Nyssa sinensis. The sequence goes on from CM018047.1 coordinate 2,616,232, forward strand.
TCGCTTGATTCAACTTGCAATATAAACTAATTTCCATGCTTGCAATATATATATATATATATATATATATATATATATATGTATATTTATACACTGACATATATGCACATATATACCCATTTCCATACATATATTTATTTTATTATTCAATTTTTATTTCCTTTTATTTTTCTTTTTATTTCCTTTTTATTTTATCTATTTATTTGAACCTTTATAATTTATTATTGTTATTGTTTTTTTTATTTTTTTATTTCGGTATTTGTTTATGGCTTGTTTGGATATCACCCAGTATTATTCGTATTTTCGAACTTTTGATATTCCAAATTGACCGTTTCATTCAATATTATAACAAAAAGTCCTAACGGCTCAGGTTTACATGGCTCGCTTGGTTACAACTTGAGTCAGGGTATTACATATATTATTTTAGAACGAGATTTTTAAGGTTTTTTAGAGAGTAAAATTAATTTCAAAAATATATCGATAAGTTTTAGTGAGATAAATTTGAAGAAACTCACAAATTTAAGAGATATTTAAGATAAGATTTTTAAAAAATAAATTTTTGATAACTTGTTTTATTGATATTATATGTCAAATTTTGAAAACATAAATAAAATTCAAAAGAGAAAAAAAAAAAAAAGAATTTAGAGAGATAAATGTTTTTTATGAATAGAAGAATTTAAAGATATTATTTATTATTTTAGAAAAAAAAAAATTTGTGTACATATGTATATGCATGCTATGGTTGTTTTTGAAAGGTAATATTATAAATGCACAAGAGTATTTAAAAGTATTTTTGTCATGGTATTATTCTTAAGGGCAAAATTAGTTTTTGAAAAAAAGTTGTTGCTTACATTAGTCAATTTTGTTAGGTTAACTAAGGGTAATAGACGACAAGGAAGAATCTGTTACAGATATTAAAATCAAAAGAGGGATAATGCTATTTTAGAAATTATAAAAGTACTGTATGTAATTGTCAAAAATCTTAAAAAAAGTAAGTATAATTTTTTCAATTAAAAATAAAACCCTTATCTTCACATGACAGGTCATAGATTACACCAGTATGTGTGCGCACACTGAAAATAACTATCCTCTTCCGTCGCTATCCTGAAAAAAAAAAAAAGAATAGGAATTTATAAAAAAAAAAAAAAAGTAAGAATTCTTCACAATACTCAAGATATTTGAAAATGAAAAGATGATGGGCCACGGGTGTGAGGGATTAGCGGTTTGGTTCAGATTAGTTATCCAGCATCTAACAATGGGCCGGTTGAACCAACCCGAAAAGATCAAGTGGGAGGAAATGCTTCGTAACAGTTGGGACCCCAGCGCAATCCGGCCTAGATGGAATGGATCCGAGTGCTGTTTTGTTTGATTGACATGCAATGGGGTTAATGTTTGAGCCACTAGGCCCAACCGAAATCTACATTGAACTCACGAAAAATCTTGAGGAGCCTATCCAATTCTCTTTTTAATGCCATTCGGATTTATCTCTTAAACTTTTTGGTGAGAAATATTTTTTAAGAAATGCTAGATCCCTGAGCCTTAGAAAATTATTCATTGGCCATTCTGCATTGTATCGAAACTAATGAATGTCAAACATACCAACAAAGTATTTAGATTACATTATAATTTTTGCCTCTTATTGTATCTGAGGCTAATGAATATATAATGCTTACAACATTAATTTTTGGTGTTGGGCTAATGAATTCTACTCCTTTACCTTAACACAGATGGATCAAAGATTAAGAACACATATAGTTTCCAACGGGATCTCGCATTCATAATATTTGAGGCATATGGAACATAAACAAGTTATGGGTGGTCCTCTGACGTTGGCCAAATCATGGGATGTCAATGCTTTGGCTTTATGCGCCAAGACAAATTCTCAAGTGCATGTTTTGATCTTATTCTTTCTTAATAGGGATAAATCAATAAATGGTTTGCATTTTACTAGAAAGATTGACAACTGGTGGCCCAAGGTTGGCTTAAGCAATGTTTGATGATGTGCAACTAAGTTTTGTTGATTCAGCATCTAATTTTTATCAGTCGATGAAGTTTGAAATGCAGTCTGTATTCTATATAAATGGGTATATAATATATATAAAATCTAACATGTGAAACCTTTTTTTGTTTTTTTGAAAGAAAAAAGATATGAATGCATCACTAAGGTTTTGGAATATTTCTCAAGAAGTGGAGAGTGTGATGGAAGGACAAGATTTCTATAGAGATTACTGAAGTACTAAAATGGAATCCAAAATTTATAGCACAAGTTAATTATACAGATGAATTATTCCATCTTCAGATTATATATGAACTTATGAAGAATGTTACACTTACTGAACATATAGAAGATTTACGTCACATTGAAATGTTAACACAAAAGCATACCGATTTTAAATAAATATGGAAAAAGTCACACACTTATCAATAATCATATTACTGTCTAAAGCAAAAAATTCTAATCAAGTCATATTCCTCTCTCTCTCTCTCTCTCTCTCTCTCCACACTTGAAGATTGTGATGTGATATTCTTTCTTGCAATGACTTGGTCTTGATCAACCCCCCAAAGTAAAGAAGGAAAAAGAAAATTGTTGCTCTCAATGTGAATGTGACCACAAAAGCATTAGTAATCATTGTGTTGTTTATATCAACATTCAGTCAAAAAACTATTGCATATTGCAATAGTATCGGAATCAGTTAGAGAGGAACAATGATTAATAGGATACAACACAGTCTGAGACTTCAGGCAGATACATTTCTTAATGCCTTCATGCTAAGATCGATACTGAAACTTTATCAAGTTTGACAATTTGTTATAATTGAATTGCCCAAGGATTTTATTGCTGCAACTGAAGGAAAACTAAATACCACTTAAAAGCTAAACATAAAACTCTCTCTCAAGCTGGAGCCAAATAAAAGAGATAAGATTCAGTGTAACCGACCTAAATTTAGTAAGAATTTTTTTTTTCTTAAGTTGAGTTGACATCTTTGATATTGTTTATGTAATGCATTAACTACAAAAACCTCTCATCTCCTTTGTGGGAACCCGAGTACTTTGGCACATGAAATCTAAAGATTTATATGGACGTTATACATATAGAGCCCAATGAACCATTACTGCAACTTATCTATATTGTCCTTGGTGGATGCACAATGTCTTTCACGGGTTTGTGCTCAATTCTTACAAGACAATGAAGTGAAATGAGATGTCCGGTTCTGTCACCACCATCGTGTACAGTGGCCCGCAAATCCGCTACACTAAGTTACTGACCATCTATTAATGTACTAGCAGGAATGGGAGGCAGAGGTAAGCATGGGGGCTGCCAACCCCAACTTTTCTCTCTGTTTTTTATGTCTCAATAATGCAAACCCATTTCTAATTTGTAACCAAAACTAGCAGAGAAGAATAGCTTCACAGCTGGTCAGTAACCGTACCCCTTTAAATCGGAGGACATTAAATTGCATTCATTGATACACTAAATCCTCTCTCTCTCTCTCTCTCTCTCTCTCTCTCTCTCTCTCTCTCTCACACACACACACACACACACCTTATATAACCACAGAAAATTTTTCTATGACAAAGACAATGGAATCAATGAGCTCTAGCTAGTAGGGAGTTTAGGGGTTCAAGTCCCAAGAAGGGCATGTGGGGGTGGGTTGCAGTATTAAGTAGTTTCCGGCCTTATACTTCCCGGGAGTGAGTCTCCCTCCTTAAAGACAATGGAAAATAACATAATTGATCAAGAACAAGTAAAACCTTAAATTTAAGAGTACTGCCAATGTAATTTTTCTTTTTTCTCAAGAAGGGCTTAGAATTGTCCATGAACAAAGCAATGTAGAAGAGAAAGTAAGATTAAAAAAAGAAAGAAAAGACCAAATGTATAACTTACCAACTACAAGGAATTTATTCTTGTAAATTCAGTGCAAGTCAATAAAGATAAGCGCATAGAAGGTGGAATCAAAAGCTATAGATTGACTTAGATATGATTCATCTGTACATGCCTTGGAACTATACCAGCTTCTTTTCTCTCCATCTAGACTGGCCAAAAAAAGGAACAAAAAGAAGACTAACAACAAAAGAAGTAATTAACTACCTATGACCTTATTTTAGATTCAAATGCTCACTGGCATTAGCAAGACGCCTCATTACATCAATTTGAGCTCGAAGTGAAATGATATAATCTAGGGTTTCTTCTATCAAAGAGGATTCATCCATGGCTTCGCCGCCCGGTACCAGACTCTTCAACACTAGGGTTCGTTTTTTCACCAGTCTCTTTGCAATAGAACTAGCTAGAACCATTTGAGGTGCCATTTTCTTTACTCTACGAAAGCTGCAGCTTTTTTTCAAGATCTTCTTGCTTCTGACTCTCTTGTTGTTGCACATAACCGATCCGATTGAAGCTTTCTTTAGCCTTTCAGACTCAGTACCCAATATATGATCAACAAGGATCTTATTGTTGTCATCTTTTGAAGCATTGGCAATTAAGGCACGACTCCAACAAGTCGTGGCATTTCTAGCCGACGCCATGGCCACGTCTGCTGATAGCTTTATAGCCTTTTTTCTCTCAAAGAGGCTCATGTTCTCCTTTGAAGAACTACATATTTGCAGACCCGTTATCCATTTCTTGAGAAATTTTTTCTTGATTGAGCTTGGAGGACCCATTCTGCGGAATGCAAGAAAAAAAAATGAAGAACATGTATCAATGATTAGATTTTTTTTTTTTTGGAAATGGGTTTTGATAAAATAGAAGGAAAGTTTAATTGCTTCATTGTAAGTAAGGCTAAGCTATTTCATAGTTTATTGTGTGACTACATTTATGGTTACTTCCAAACTTCTTTTAATGGATTAGGAGAGAGAGTGTCATGGAAAAAGAAGAATGTGAAGAAAATGTTGCAGAGAAGAGGTGATTGAGGATTTGAATATACTCAAAGCTGACAATATGAATAAAAAAAGCATATCAAAGACAATCTGGCAGTTTATTTCAATCTTATTCACTGCAAGGGTTTGGTTATGGAAGAGAACGTGAACAGTAGAATATATATACTAAATTATCCATACGTACCTTGATGAAATTCTTCTATTATTGGACAAGAAAGAAAATCATGCCAAAGTAGAGAGAGGTTGCAGAAAGATGCAGTTTCTGGGGATCCAACAAAGTATATATATCACAAGCCAAGAAGTGCAGAGAGAGAGAGAGAGAGAGAGAAAAGAAGAAGAAGAATGGGAAGTAGAATGTGTAGAAACTCCATTTATTTGCTCAAAGGAGGGAAGGTGGTGGGGCTGAGAGAAAGACACAGCACATGCAAGCACATGGTGTGCATGGCCCACTACCCAAAACCCTAAGAGAATATTGAAAATTTTAAGTTCATAGAAAGAATAAAAAGTTCCCTTAATGTCATGCAAACCTAACATTTGTAACTTCTTACGACTACACACTGCACACAAATGGACTGCCATGAATGTGACCTTGTTTTTGGCTGCCAATGGGGGTAGAAGTGGAAAATCAACTCATAAATTGTAATTGTCCAACAATAAAAAAATATATGGATGGAGTTTATTAAAATTGTAAAAACAATATTTATGCTTTAAAGGTTTAATGGAAATGAGGAATTATTTTGCGGGTCCGTTATATAGTATAATAATTTCTATAATTTTAATATTTGATTAAATTCATATGAAACATTTTTTATCATTAAAATTATTAAAACTATTACACGTCGGACCATGAAATAATTTCTGGTTAACTACTCTCTCCTCTTCTTTTTAATTTTTTTTCTATTTTTAAACTTAACACAATGTTTTACATTACTCTGTCACCAATTTAGTTATGGTCCCGATAATGAAATGAATAATACCATTGTATTTATGATTATGAAAAGCAGACATATCTTAGTGCTTGCACTCACATATATACGATGAAGCTAGCTAGCTAGTCTAAGCTTAGGAGTTCAATTGCCTCCTTTTAATTCCTCTATTTAAATTTTATACTCTTTAAAAGTACTCTTTTAATTTATATTTTTACTTATAATTTCAAAGTTTTTTTCACATTTTTTTATTTTGATTTTAATTTGATCCCCTCAATGATACTTTTATTAATGTTTTGAATTTTTTTTATATAGCCACCTGTACTTCTAAGAGTTTTTATCTTTGGTTAAACTGCTTATCTAATTTGTAAACTCTTTTATATTAATAAATTAAGTTTCTTATAAAAAAATAAATTTTTTGATAAATAAATCTCACATGTATTTGACCCCTAAAAGGATTTGAAGTTACAAGTCAATTAAGCTAGAACTTGTTAGATATAAAAATATTATAAATTGATATTAACTTTTATATTTTTAAATTTATGATTGAATATTTATAATAAAATGGGAAAATTATGTTGACATTCCTTGAAATTTTTGATAATTATACTGATTTTTTTTGAAATTTTAAAATTACACTAAAATTTCTTACTTTTCAGATAAACTACAATTACCCATTTGCATTCATATATATATATATATATATATATATATATATATTTTTTTTTTAAATGACGAAATTGTCATTTCATGTCTTTTTTTTCTGTTTCAAATAAATATTGATTAAAACCTTAAATTTATTTCAATATAAAATAAAAAAAATCTTTAAAAAAAAGTTTAAAATAAATGGTCAAAAGTGAAAAAAAAAATATGAAAGGACAATTTTATCATTTTGAAGAAAAAATTTGACTGAAGGAGTAATTTTAGTTTGTTAGAAAAAGTTAGAGAAATCAATATAATTATCAAAAATTTCAAAAGAAGTCAGTATAATTTAACAAAAAAATATTACTTATATATATATATATATATATATAAAACTAAGTAGGCGGTAGACAATAATTAAGAGATTTGTTTTCTGAGTTCGCTAGGTCGAAACCTAATGGATGCCACTTTTTTTGTGACTAATCCATATAGAACGCTGTTGTTACTTTAATCAAATTCTCTGTTTGTGAACTATGAAATTGGTCTTTCGAATTAATTTACCAAAAAATCGAATAGTGAATTATCAAAATATATATATATAGAGAGAGAAAGAGATAAACAGTTAAACACACATGTATTTCGAAGTTATAAATTTTGGGTTTGAAAAAGAGGGGAGTGAACTCAGACAAATTCAAAGCATGGTTTGAAAAAGTTGGAAGTGGAAGTGTGGGATTTAGGGTTTTTGAGTGTCATGGCCATTGGCCACATTAAGGATGTACGTTGATTAAGAGAAAAGAGAGAATTGGCAGGATCCGGAAAACATGCTGATGTTGATAGGCCTGGTAGGTCCTACAATAGGAAGAATTCTAGGGCATAGGTTTTGGCTTTGCCAAGAAAAAAAATAAATCCCCCACATGCTCTCCACATGGGGCTTGTAAAAGTGTAGCCTCTCACAAAATACAGCTTCTCCTTCAATAATTCTCCTCACATAAAAATTTATTGGATTCGTTATTGTTATTTTCTATTTCAACCGCCGGGGGGTTAAAGTTAAACACTATGCATAGTGTTACTATTTTAACTCATAAATCTTCCTAACCTTAACTTTCCCTTTCTCTGTGTCTGTATCGAATTTTGATCTGAATTCGATTTATTTTCTTGAATATGATAAAAGAAAAATTCGATCTAACTTGGTAACTCTTCATCTAACAAGAATTTTTTTTTTAATGTATAAAATAAACATATTATTAATAAACTGAATAACAAAAAGTATAATACATCATATTTATAGAATTAAAACTAATAATTTGAATAAGCTACTAATTTCAGTTTCTTCTTTTTTTTTAGTACGAAGCAAAAAAAAAAATCTTAAAACATTCCATTAATCAATGAAATTAAATACCATGTGTTCTACATCAGATTTTTAGCACTATTCTTCGCCTAATTAGCGAAAAATCATCGCTACTGTGAGTAACTAAGCTTGAATTAGAAGATTGCGCATTAAATTCTTATAGTAACCTCTTTTCTTTGTCAGTCTCCCTAAGTTATGGAAGAAAAAGAAGAAAAGTTCAATGAGATGATGATTGTTTTTCAAACCGCGGCTGTGATTGCATCAATCATCACGTGACTTAGATGGATCCCAAGAAGATGATATTACAGTAGAGAGAGAGAGAGAGAGATGTGATTGTTTGTATGACTTTGGAGTGGACCAGAATAGATGGACGGCTAAGGGCAACCTTTTTTGAATGTGGGTGTCTCGGAAAATCAAGAGACCAGACTGGAGTCGCAATGAGTCCAATCCTGTCGTCTCACAGTGAGTGAATAAGGCTTGAAAACTCTTTCAATGGGTACCTTAAATTTGTGTCATTTGTTCCACCATGTGCACCGTGGGACCTTTGAAGGTTTGGAATTGTCAACTGTTAGAATCACTAGTGTCCCAAAACTCAATCCGATCCCAATTTGAGACCTAATTTTCAGACAAGTCTGGCCACAAACCAAACCCGATCTATTTTATTTATTAGTTTTACCCTAATTATGTCTATTTATTAAAAATTATTATGTATATTTGGAGTGTTTTGTTTGGTTGGATTTGATTTTAGTATGTGAGAGAGTTTTGAAAATTATATATTAACACCAAGGCTAATACAAAGGGACTGCTAACAGACCCTTCTCACTACTTTCTTTGTGCAGCACAAAAAATAAAATAAAATCATAAACTATCTCTTAATATATTCAGTTAATTAACTGAATAAAATTTATTAATTTCTTTTAAAAAAATATATCATATGCTGATCAAAACCCATTATATTTTTCCAATATGATTGGCCCACATCCAACTACTTCCTCTTGTCCTTGTTACCAACTTAAAACTCAGAATCAAATCAATGGGTTTCTCATTGAATGCAAAAATTTTCTTTATGTAGTCCTTGTTTTGACTTGGTACTCTTTTCCAATTCTTACGAGTACTTTCTATCTAGGGAAAAAAATAAAAGCTATGTTTTTTAAATATGTATTTTAAGTTTTTGTCCAAAATGCTATGACTGTAATGTGATAGTATATTATTATATTATATTAATTACATTGTTGAATGCATGATTATGATTACAATATTACATTATTTGAGATACAAATTTAGAATAAATATTTAAGAAAATATAACATCTTTAAATTATTATAAATGCATAATTCTATTTATTCTGCCTTTCCCACGTATCATTAATCTCAATATCCTTATAATTAATGGCTGAATTGTTACTTAGTTATTCAACATTTGTATGAAATCTCAAACTTGGGAGTGGTTTGTAAAAGAAAATATTTTCAAAGATAGCATGGGGGGTTTAGGAGATTAAATTTTGCTTGTATATCTTGATTTATTTGGGTTTTTGAAATGTAATTGAATCTTGGATTCTGTTGTGTTTCATCTTTAGAACTTAACATGTTCGCTGAAATTAGCTCAATTCACCTCAATATCTGAGGTTAGTTCAGTTCAACTGGTAAGGTCTTAAAGATTTATAAGTGACTATTTTTTCTAGGGTTTTCCAGTTCGAACCATGTGGCTCAGGGAATCACAAGAGCAGTTGCCTAATTGTGCACTCGCCAAAGGAGATTTTAGTGGTTTTCCCATTAGATCCAAAGTTGATGAAGCTATAAGCTCAATGAAAGATCCTCTAATCAAATTATGAATTAATGTCTAAAATTGTTGAGGGAAATTTTGTTTTTGATTTGATTCCTAAACTAGTAGCATAACTTCAAAAATATCTTTTTTTTCTTCTTCCTTTTTCTGTTCCAAGGTCAATGGTTGAGCTGCATAATGAGTGTAGAGTACGGTTGTCATGAATTCATCCAAATTTTTGATAATTTATTTGCGACCCGAAAAATAGGCAATGAGTAATGCCATTTGGGAATATATTTTTGATCCGGTTTTGTTTTTTTTGGCAATTTCAGTAACCTTTACATTTAAATGGAGAATTGGTTTTCTTCTGAATAGAAGAAAATTTCCCATTCAAGTGTGTATGGGACTTTAGCGCCAATTTGTTTCAAATTTGACAATTTTGTTAATCTCCTATATAAGAGCGTCGTTATTCTCAGGTTGAAAAATTATGTGAATGGAACTGCTTTGTGAGTCATTATTTGGTGTAAAAGGGGAGTTTGGGTTTGTAAGTGTTTCACTCTTGTAATTTTTAATACATAGTAAATATCCTTGTAATTTTTAATACATAGTAAATTGATCATTGTGTAGATGTAAGAATCTTATCAAACTAAATATATTGTATCTTCTGTGTATGATTTTTATTTAAAATTAATTTATTATTTGATTTGATTGTTTCTGTATAAGAAGTTGCCCGTAAACGTAAACACCTTGTCGAATTACATATATTGTGTATCTTATTTGCGTGATTTTTGCTTACCTTTCTTATTTTAGATTGATTTACCATTTGGTTTAATTGCTTCCGCAGCTCTTTCCTTATCCACAGACTCTTCTAACATGATTGAAAACGTGATTTGAATCTCCTGGTTAGAGACTTTACGAACTTTAGCCAGCAAACTTGATTTTTCTTTCTGACTTTGTCCAATCAACTCTTGGATTAATGTAGTCATGTACCTTTCCAAGTTGGTATTTTCGTCAAATTAAATTTTATTGGATTTGTACCAAATTAACATTTTATAAATAGATCCAACTAAAAATTGACAATTCAATTTAATTTGTCACATACTCGTCATTACTCGTTCACTATTAGAACATGTTTGATAGAAAATCTATTAATATCTAAAAAGTTTGGAATAGGATTCACATTAAGTCATTTTATCCTGTTCTAATTCCTCTAATTATATAAAAATAATAAATGAGTTTTTGTGTTGTATAATTGGATTTCATGCTTCTTATTTTGACATGATTAATTTCTTTTTTAAAATGTATTAGTTTAATAAATAATTAAATTAATACTCCAATGAAAGCTAGACAGGTGGGGGTTGAGTAACAGAATTCTCAATCCCAAACACATCCCACTGTCATTCCAAAACAGTTATACAACATGATAAACACCCCTAATCTATATATCCACCATTTTAATGTCTCTTTATTGGAACTTGAATCATACCCGTTTTTATAAAATATTAATTATCAAAATTTTTAAGTATGTAATCAAATTTAAGATTAATATAATAAATTAAATATTAATTATTTTTTTTGTTTATTAAAAAAACTCGTCTCAATAAAAAGTTGAATATTTACAAATTCAACTAAAATTGCCTTCATCTTATATGCACGAAATTTCTTTAATTATTCAATATCGACCATTTGTATATTCTACTCGCATGCATAAAAATACATTTAGGGTTAAAATTAAACAATTAAGTCACGACTGTTCCTAACATTATTTAAATTAAATTTATTATGAATTATATGAAATTGTACTCCAATGAAAAAATGGAAAGTTTGAAGTGAATCAATTAATATTATTGATGGAGGGGGTCCTAGAAAATCTAAACCCACATGGTGGAAGATAAGGGCAAAGGGGTCAGCCCCCGTGATTTACGCCTAACCTTACATTTAACTCATTTGTCAGCTCAGCGAAACAGTACTTAGATTCTACTACTTCTATTAAGATTACAAATACGAGGTCCACATTCCGTGCACCTTCCAGCATTCCCATTTTCCAGTGATGTTTCCACGCGCGTGGGAGTGTAGTGACCATGCCTCCAACTTTTTGTGATTAGACATTTCTTTCACTTACTTTAAATTATTACGTGACAGCGTTTTTATAATAATATTTTATTTTGTATTATGACTCGTGATAGAGAAGTGTAATACACATTATACAATATTATTAATCAGAGATAATGTTAATATGTCATATTCATGTAAAAATTTTCTAATCCATGCAATCTCTTTTAAATGTAAACTCTACTATTATAGATGTAGACTACATGATTGAGTGTTAAATCAACCTTGGATAAGAACAATGATAAATATTGTAGCTATCTGAATTTGTGAATTTGATTGGTCTTCCCTGATAGAAAATATTTGATTTGACATGGACATTACTAATATTAATAAAAAATTTACACATTTGTTATGCAATATTAACATTTTTTTAACAAAAAAATTAATTTTTTTATTCCATATAATAAGTCAAAATGGCAAGTGAATTAGACCTGGTATAAAATAACTATTCTTATAAATTTTATAATATGACATTGTATTTAATCAATTTTTCAATTCAATTGATATCATATTTGACATTCATAATCAACTGTAAAATAAAATAATCATCTTAATCTTATTCTATTACTGATTTTTATAAAATATTCAAATCAAATAATGTCAGAATGAACATTCTTTCATAATAATTGTTTTCAACTAACGGTGGCTAGCAATTTTTTTTTTCGAAATTTAAGAAATTTCAATCAATTTTAAAAAGAACAAGTAAAAATGATCGTCACTATAACTTTTTATTATTTAATAAATATACACATATGTATGACAATAATATATGCACAAATATACTTGAATGTTATTGGAAGTAGGCATGTAAACTGATCAGATTTGATCCGGTCCGACCCGGATCCGGACTCGTTAACAAGACCCAATCTAGACTCGTTAAAAACTAATGAAATGAGCTGGGTATAGATCTGTTAGATAATATCTATTAAAGACTCGAACCGCTAAATCATTAACAAGCATACACATACTCTCTCTTTCTCTCTAATACAATATTGAAGTTAGAGTATTTAACCTTCTAACAAAGTTGCTATATATATAAATACACGCATACATAAATGAGAAAGAGAGAGAGTCTCAGTGAAGTTATCATCTTCAACTTTCTAGCACCGTATTTTACTATGAAAATATTTTAGAGATGACTTTATAAAATTGTTTCATGAATCTAGTTATCAATACCCGATTCCATTAAATAAACATTCTATTAAAAATCATTATAAGCGTTCTTTTGTCTTAGATGAGTCATCTTTATTTCATTTTATATCATTTTTATTCTATTTCCTATTATATTTAAGAGTAAGGCAACCTTTTGTAGGCCTAAATACTTTATAAAAATCAAACGATTTTTAGATGACAATTATTGTCATTTTACCATTCATCGTGTGTTTGATTGTAAGAACAAAATATACAAATAATAGTGGCTATCACATGAAACAATTTTAATCAACAATGACATAATTGGGATCAATAAAATATTTTATTTGTAAAGCCAAGTTAGACTATTTCAAATAGAAAATTTTATCTCCTAAATTTTTTTTAATTTTCTCTTTTAATTTTTTTTTTTACAAACGGGTAGGGTTTTGGAGTCGGAGACTTGGATTCGACGGATCTAGGTCTGGGTCTAGTTGAGGTGAGACTTAGTGGGTCTGAATCCGAATCTAGACTCGTTTAAACTTGATGAGTTTTAGTCAAAATCTTAAAAGGTCGGCTCAAACTTGACCCATTGACAGGCCTAATTAAAAGTATATAATTTGGAATGTTTTTACAAGTATTTGAAACAATTTTAAAATATTAAAATAGTTATTTATTTGGAGGATTGTGTGGTTTAAGGCTGGATAGGTAAGATAAATAATAAGATATATGTTATTCTTTCATGAGATGGTTCACTTACACTTATGTTTGGATGAAAAGAATTGAAAAGAAAGGTAATGGAAGGAGAAGGAAAGGGAGTTTATATCATGTTTGTTTTAAAAATTAAGAAGGAAAGGGCGAGAAAGGAAAGAAGAGGGAGGGAGAGCTTAACCCTCATTTAAGCAATTTTGTTGTCCCTCCAAAAGTGGGAGGAAATAGAGGGAAATGAAACAATGATCTAATAAATTTTTAATAATACTAATATTACTCTTAAAATTATAAAAGTCAAAATAAAAATAACACCTCTATCCTAAGGCATTCAAAGGAAATAATAATAAAATAATATAAAATCTTTTCATTTCTTTTCTCTCCTTTATCATTCCCAAACAAGATGAAATGATTATATTAATCTTTACTTTACTTTCATTAGTTATCCAAACATAAAGAAGGGATTACTCGCTCCTCTCTTCTCTTTTTCTTTCTCTCATAACTAATACTTTCATCTCTTTTCCTTTCCCTCTTACTTATTCAAACAAATAGTTAATAATTGAACATTAGGAGTAAACTGGAATTGCACTGGTCTGACTGACTCACGTGAGTTGCACACATGGGAGCGTGGAATCCACGGTATGGTAGTACAAGTGGAATAGACACGCCCCGTACGGATGGAGGGGGGAAAGGAGGATACGGTGGTGCACGCACATTGACAAAGGCACACGCATGATGTTAAGTGAACACAGGAGCACATGCGCACACATGGATGGACCCTACTGTCTCCCAACAAAGCTATACAGTGCCACACCCTTCAATCATGAGCCTACCCTCTAATGCCCGCCCCCCCCCCCCCCCCCCCTTTTATTGCTCCATTTTCCAAAAGTAGATAACTAGCCCCTTCTTGTCAAACTAACTAAACCTTGGGATTACTTCCGAATAATAGAGATGATAATGTTAATATACTTTTAGTGATTTTGGCTGACTGCAAATTTCAATCTGAATTTGATTTCTTTTCTACTTATTTTTACTTGATTTTATACCTTTTTTAAAAAAATTAAAATATTTTTTTGCCAAATTTATTTAATATACTAATAAAGATAATGCTATTATAAATTTAGACTTAAATAAAATATGAAATTTCAAGTTGACCCATTTATTTTTACAATAATGTTAGGTTTACTTAAAAATTTTACAAAAAATGTTTACTTTCACGAGTTGTCAGTGTTGTATTGGTTGAATATCACATCATGTCATATGATGATGTAATATTTAATCAATACAATACTGTTAACTCATGAAAGTAAATATTTTTAGTAAAATATAAAGGTAAGACTAGCATTACTCTTATTTTTGACTAAAGGTAGTGTGACACAATTCTTTTTTATTTAATGTTACAAGAATACTTGTTCTTTTTTTTAGCTTTATAACTCGATCATATTTCTTTTCTTTCTTTTTTTTTTTTGGTTTGAGAGCAATGCTATTTAAAAGAAACCTAGAATACACACACACACACTAACTAGTTGATTTGGCTAATTATCTGTTTTTTCAGTTCAAAATAGAAAGACTAGCAATTTAATCAATTTTAAATTTGTACTTTCTAATCTTATTGTATGATATTAATTTACAAAAAGCTATAGGTAGTGCCAATATTTTCCTTTATGAATTCTTTTTATTTTTTTTTTCCAAACCTTCCATATGGAGTAGGGACTTTCAAGTTTGACTAATAACAAACTGTACCAAATACCAAATCTAAACTCGTCTTATTTTTTGATTTCACTTTACCAAGTGCTGATGCAGTCAAAGTATTAACTTTGACTGTTTCCTTTGTTTTTTGTTTTTGCTTTTTTTTTTTTGGGTACATTTGTTTCTTTTGTTGTTTTTTTTTTTTTTACTTTCTTAGGGTGTTTGGTAAATATATTTCTTTTCATTGCATATATTGCACAATAATTTTAGGGTGTTTGAACTCCTTTGTCAAGGAGCTCTAATTCAATTTTGTAAATTTAACCCCACACATGCCCTTAGTTAAAAATAAATGTAACAACATTTTTTTTTGCTTTTAATGGTAATTGAGTAATTCCATAATTAAAATAGAGCTCCTTTTTAAAAAATATATATATGCAAATAACATTTTATTAATTCTATCCCTTTAATTTTTGTCTCAAATGTTGAATATCAAATGATGTGAATGGCAATGCTGCTAGAGTTTGTGGTATTAAGGTTATGTTTGGTTCACTTGTCCACTGTATATAATGCATTTTGAAAGGCTCATTAAATACTTAATTGATAAGTCTATATTTTTTTCATTAAATTACTAAAATTTATTATAAATACTTACATTTGATAGTTGTTAAATATTTTTTTATTAACTCATTTAAATATATTCAATTATTTAATTCAAATAATACTTTTTCATAACTGCTTAATTCAAGCAATAATTTTTTTAAACAACACTTTTTTACAGCTCCACCAAGCAAGCACTAATTCTAGTAGATTTGGTCAAAGTTTAGGAAAGTGTTACTCAAACTTCAACTTCTTCAAGGAGAACCTAATCAATGGTGGAGAAGATAATATTGGCAGGGCACATGATGCCAATGCTGCTAGCTGGATGTCAACAGAACATTCTAACAAAAGCATTGTTTGAATTATATAATTAGCAATAGTACCATAGTCAAAAGGATAGAGTTAGTTTGTTTCAATAGACAAACTTTACAGCCAAAAAGTTCATTAAGGGTTCATTTGATTAGTATATATGATCATATGATGCCCCTAAAATTAGGGTCTTCTCATTCAAGCAAAGTACTAATCCTCAACTATGAAAAAGCATGCATGATAATAATTGATAACATAGTATGAACAAAAGAGAGCTAGCCAAGCATGCATCCTAAGATATAGGCCCCCCAAAAGTATGTTATAAAACACTGTTTGGATCCTTTTGCTCTTTTTTTTTTTCTTAATAATTTTTTTGTTTACATATATATTTATGCATTTGTTAGATTTACTAGTTTTAATTATGAATTGTTATCAATTTTCTTTTGGTTAAAATGAGAAAAAAATCGATCAAGAAAATTATATTTCACCAGTTGAACTCTCTTAAATCTCTAATCATGGTTCTCAATTTAAAAATATTTTTGGTTCAAGTCCAAAATTAATTGCATTAAAATTATAGATGAATTCTGTAGCATGAATTAATTTTTACCATTTTTGGTTGAAGCCTCAAAATTAATTTAACTTATATTTTTTGTTTTTGATTTACAAATATTTTTGGATCAAGCGCCGAAATTAAATCTAATCTCCCTATTGAAATTTACATTTGGATCGATTTATATGATATTATTGCGAAATTTAAAAATCTACTGTAATGAAATAGAAACCATTTTAGTTTAGTTTTTGATTTTTTTTTTAATTCTTGTACAAAAGGATTGGAAGGTCTGTTTTGATGCAGCCTCTGTTCTGCTGCTATAGGAAAAGGCCAATACTTGTTCTTCTCCTATCTTAGCTCAAGGATTGGAAGCTAAACATGAAGCAACCTTTAAAACAATTGAGCATCTTATGTATCACTACATCATTAATTGTCATAAGTGATATCAATTATATATAAGAAATTGGCATATGCGAAAGCAAGGTATTCACACGATTGTAGGATCGGATTTATATAGCAAAAAAATGTAGAGCTCCAACTCAAGATGAAGGATATATATATATATATATATATATATATATATATATATATATATGCTCAATCTTAGTGAAGAATTGTTTGGAGAAAATCAAGTTTAGGAGGAGGATGTTGGAAAATAAACATGATTTTATATGAGTATTTAGAAGTGTTACATGTGGTAAAATATGAAAGGTCTATTGCATATGATAGAATATGAATGTTTAGGTGTTAGATTGCTAGGGAGAGTTGCTTGTGCTGGGACAAAAAAACTGCATTGATTGTCAATGCCCTATTTTTCTTGATCTGGTTTTGTTAAAGAAGATAATTAAGGTACTAGTACAACTTGAAAAAGTGTGTCAAAACTTGAAAACCTTATTATGGATGTCAAATAATATATATATATATATATATATATAATGAAAATATCACATTCCAAAATAATGTATCAGTCCCTTTCCTGCAACTATTAGCTGGGCCTTGTAAATACCTAACTTCTTAATCAACAAAGGGGTAACTATTAACTGGACCTTACAAATACCAAACTTCTCAAATCAACGAAAGGAGCATTAGTGAAGAACAGAGCCACATAATCACACACACACACACACACATGTATACATGACCCCAATTAAGCAACTAGGCGATTTGACTAGTAATACTATTATGTACTACCACAAAAGGTTAATTGAATGTGACCATTAGCCATTGATTCCTTGTATGGAGTCCCCAAATGTTACCTGTCATGTATCGAAGCCAACCGTGCACATTCAACATTTCAATATCAGCAATAGATATATTGATAAAATTGATAATTAAGTACTTACAGCCACAGGGTACGATCATTGATGTACTCGCTAGCGATGTGTATCGTAACCATTGGACATAGTGGTGTACTGTGTATTCTAGGAGGATCCCACATATTCTCATCTGCATTATTTGATTGATAAGTGAATGGAAGTGCAGTGCAGTGAAGGAAGAAGAGATGATCTAGGACATGTTTGTTTGCAGAAAGAAGGTGGACAATGGTGAAGACTTAAAAGGGTGTTTGAGCAGATTAGTCCACTTCAAATCTTATCATAATCATAATAATGGAAGAGAGAGTATGGTGATGTACGTAGTAGAATTTGAGCCTAAGAAAGAAAGAAGAATGGCCACAGTTCCTCATCAAAGACGGAAATATTTTTGGTGCCCTCAAGGCATCAGCGTCGTATGCTCTCATCCGATGATGAACTGACATGTGAGTTATTTTTCACTAATATCATATCTCACATGACATCTTTTTATTGAATGGCGACATGATCAAGTGATGCCTTGAGCTGTGACATGGCGATGTGGTACCAGGGCACCGAATAGTTTCTTATCAAAGACAGGGACTGAATATTTTTATATCGAAGTCAAATAAGAACAGCCGTGCCCATGCAGATGCAGTGCCTATCAGAACCCTATCAAGCCATGCACGTGTGTGTCACTAACTCACAACTCTTAGAGAAAAGGACCTCTCTCTCTCCCCACGCGCGTGTGTATATGTTTGTGTGTGAGAGCGCATCACCTCAATCAGTGTTAGGACTAGGCCGGGAAAAAGACCTAAACTGTCGAAATACAAAAATTCAAGACCATTAAGAGAGAATCAGAGATGGAAAGGTGGAGAGCAAGTGGATGTACGTAATTGCACAAACCTAGAATGATTGATTTAGTGAATTGAATTCATATAACAGCGATCTTATCTTTTACGAACCCAACTCAGCTTGTCAAAATTTTACTGTGCAATAATCTCATGTATAGGAAAACTTGAAGCTTTGAATTGAGGGAATATCGCACCTCCAATTATTGCTGGAACCGTGTAACTTTCACCCCCTTTTGATCATTCTCCCATGCTTTTATTTATATCTATTTTTTAAACTTATGTTACCGCGTCTTTCCAAAGACACTTATTAACCGATATCTATATCTATATATATGTGTGTGTGTTTTACTTTAAGAAGAATTCATTTTAACCTAAAAATAAACAAAATTTAGAAGTATTCTTACTTAGATATCTATGTATTTTTTCGTATTAAGAAATAAGATCTTAAAAAATTTATTAAGAAAAAACATGTTAAGATAAAAACTCAACTTCCACACACCTCATTAACATTAAATTATGACTGATTTTTATATATGTGTGTGTATGTTTACACTAACAAAAATTCATTTTAACCTAAGAGTTAACCAAATATACAAGTATTTCTATTAGAAATGTATCCTTTCGTATTAAGAAATAAGATTAAAACAATGTAAGATCAAAAAAGTTATTAAGAAAAAAATGTCCGTCAGATAAAAATTCTAACTTCCATACACTCAGACCAATGTTAAATTATGACTAGCGCGTGTGTGTGTGTGTGTGTGTGTGTGTGTGTGTGTGTGTGTATAGATCTTTCCTAACCAGCTAGTCTTGGACCACCTCCGCTTTTGAAGGATTAGACAATCCTTTCGTTGTGGAAAAATTTAGAGATCATGAACAATTTGTGTTCAGTAATCCTCCTTCCTACCCAGCTAGTCTTGGACCACCTCAGCTTTTGAAGGATTAGACAATCCTTTCGTTGTGGAAAAATTTAGAGATCATGAACAATTTGTGTTCAGTAATCCTCCTTCCTAACTAGCTAGTCTTGGACCACCTCCGCTTTTGAAGGATTAGACAATCCTTTCGTTGTGGAAAAATTTAGAGATCATGAACAATTTGTGTTCGGTAATCCTTACGAATCTTTTCACTACTTACCCCTGTTTGATCAACTTCATGAATGATTGATTGAATGATTTGATTTGATTTTCTATCTGCCATTGAAGTAAGTACTAGTTTCTTCTTTAAATGTGAAACATGTGGGCTGTACTTGTCAGCGCCAGGACAAAAAAAATTAGAGGAGAATTAAAAAATTTTAGTCAAAATTTTCAGTTTTGGAGTAACAATTGAGACAAATGTGAGATAAAAATTGAATTGAGTTAAAAATTTTGAATGAAAAATAAAAAAATAAATGATAAAGATTGAAATGAGTTACCATCTTGATATAGACTAATTTAAAAATGATTAAAATTTTATATATATAAAAAGTGATTTTTAAAATTTGAAGAGCTATACCTCGGCCTAACACCCTTAGTGCTCCCATCCATGCATACAGACACACACACATGCACTCCCACACACAAGATTAATTTAAGTAATGAATATATATAGAATTAATTACACTTTAATACCTTAAAATTTTGTCTTAATTTTAAATAAGACTCTCGATTATCAATGATAACAACTTAATCCCTCAATTTTTAATTTTATTTTAATCGAAGCTATGTGCAAACAGCCAATCCAAATTCTTAACGGTATTTGCTTAAGTTTTAAAATTATTGAATCTTATTTGAAATTCATATAAAATTATAAAACTTTATTTGAAACCCGTATACAATTATAAGGAACAATTTTAAAATCCATAAGAAATTACAAGGTACTAAAATATAATCAATTTGAAACGATTGTATTCAATTGTCATCATTTAAAATAAAATTAAAAATTAAAGAACTAAATTGTTACAATTGATAATTAAGGACCTTATTTGAAATTGGAACAAAACTTTATACTACTAAAGTGTAATTCATCCATACGTATATATATATATATATATATATATATATATATATATAAGAAATTTGCCTATATAAACAACCACTCTGAACGCATAAATGCATAATACCCTCTCCCTCTCTCTCTAAATGAGGTCAGGGTGTACTACCCATTGAAGAAGAGAAGCCATGGTTATGACAGGAAGAAAGAGAAGGATGAAGCTTTCTCTGATGAAGAAAGCAAATGGCACAAGAAGGAAGCTGAATCAGCTGCAGAGGATCATCCCAGGGGGCCAAGGGACAGACGCAGAGAGCTTGTTTCAAAGGACTGCAAATTACATCTTTTTACTTGAACTCAAAGTGAATTTGCTCAAGAATATATCTACTCTCTGTGGAGTAGAGAATTCTAAGGATTCTTGTTCGACTTCATAGATCCAAGTGGGTTCACATCAATATGCTTAAAGCTCTTTGTAGAAAAAGAACAAAGAGCCAACTATATGTAGTTTCAATTATGTGAATGTAATTTGCCTTTGTTTCAACAATAAAATTGCAACACCAGGTTGCGTGGTTCTAATAGAATGTTTTCTATTCTCTGTTTGGGCTGCGAGAAAACGGAGTAAAAGAATTGAATATTCCGTTTCTAGCCTAGGTACATGCCTTGTACGTACAATATTTTGAATAAGATTTGCATCATTTCAAGAAGAAAATTACAGTGTGACATTTTTTTTTATCAGTGTCAGAAATATTTAAAACGAAGAAAGCAAACATTAAATCTTTTCTCATTCTTGCTCTCTATAACAGAAATTGTCAATTTTTTTCAAACATTATATGCTTAAGGCCAGTTTTGAACTTTAGAGGAATGTTGCCGAGGAAAATCATAGAAATCCGCAGTCTCACAAGAAGCAAATGAGAGATGCTTCTTGCTTGACAGTGGATTTCTAAAAATTAACAGTCAAATAATTATTACATTTGATTTTCCAAATTGGAATTAGAACTCACCACGAGACTCTTAATGAGCTTATTCTAACTTCCTAAAAGCCAGTCAGTTTCAGCGTAATGAGATTAGCTTATTGCATTTGAGTTTAAAAAAAAAAAAAACTAACAACTTAATCTGAAATTAGTTATTTGGTTGAAATCAACTTATGTAGTAAGTGAAATTCATATTTTTTGAAAGTTGAAATCAATTTATTTCAAAAAACTGTTCATCAAGGTTTAATTGATTAAGTTGGTAAAAAATAATATAATAATACCTAATTATCCTTTCTTCTTTATCATTTTATCATTTCCTTTTTATTTATTTTTATCACTTCATATTTCTTAATCATAGTTTCAACAATTTTTATCAAGTACTTTTAGACGGCTCAGTCAAACGGACACTAAATCCACTAATTGGAAAGAAAACTGGCAACATTTGTGTGTTGTGATTTCAAAAAACAATTTAAATGTTTTAGGGACCTCTTTCTCAAAGTAATAGCTAGTCTTACAAACTATTGATTGATCGAAGCATTTTCTCTTTTTTGCATAGTGTTTGACCTGGTACATGAACATGACATTACTGATAACTCATAACATACGTCGTTATTAGGCCGTGTGAGGTCCTTTTAAGGCATTAAGCCACAAACTCATCAACCAAACAGAGCCTAACAAAGGCAATTCCGGGAGGCATACATGCTTGTCCCAACCCCATAACAAAGCTATAGCACAGGCTAAATTCAGCAATAAGGAAAAAGAGAGACATTGCTGCAACTAGCTTGCAGAGTCCTACTTGGTGAACCATACAATACAAGGATTGAAAGAGGCATTTATCATTTATTCAGCCAACTCTGATTATCACACTGCAATATGAGCACAGCTACCTACATTGTCCCTTAGTATGGTTATATAGAAATGGCAGCTACAAAGGGTGTAAAAGTTCAACAAATTAATAGTTCCATTACCGACTATATCTGGATAGCTACCGGCCTAATAATGTCGGGGGGGAGTTGGGGAGGGGACCTATGTACTAGGGTGGACCCGTATTCCATCAATGTGTAATGTGCTTTGATTTGTGGTTGCCAATCTATCATGCAAAAATATGGCCAGACGAGCCTAGCAAGACCAAAGCAGAACATAGAAAGCATATGACATGCTCTACTTCTCAATGCAGCCAAAATGATGTCAACTCAATCAAATATCTCAAGCAAGACAATCATATTGTGTCTGAAACAAAGCAATAAAGAACTTCAAATCCATGAAGAATTACCTGAGTCCTATGGTTTCTCAATGGGCCGAGGCAATTCAAACAGAGTACATCTTAATTATGCCATGATGTTGAAAATGTGACTTCCCAAAGAAATTAATCAAGTCTAGCATTTCATTTCTAACATCTTCCTGGCCAAGTGTTGAACCCTTTGCACTATGTTAGCAACAAGGGTAAAAGAAGAAGACAGATACAGAAACTTATGTCCAAAATCCAACTTGTTGGACCACAATACAATATAACCATTGAACAAGCACTTAAAATTATTTAGCCAACTCCATTACAAAATATCTCACCATTTGAAAGATATGGGTATGGCTTATCTATGTTGTCGTGTCAAATAATGGCCCTAAAAGGTTGCCTGATCACTACTAATTATTAGCCAAAAAAATCTTAGTATGATGACATAATGCAATATAATCGCCAACTACAATGGGTAACAATTGCATCAGTGCTTAGATCTTACCTGAGCATAATGATCTCGAGGGGAGTTGGGGCAGTTCATTGCTACTCTCTTGCTTTTCACATGCATAGTTTATATATTCAATCATTGTACATAATTTTACTACAAACATATCAAAAGTAAGAAATAAAACACAAGGTAACCAGACAAAGGGGATGAGTAGGGTCAAACACAATGAGAGATAACCAAATCATTGTTGCCCCTGAAAATGAACAGCACTTGAATTTAAGGGAGATCTTCTTTTGACCCCAATTCAAAATTGTCCAATTACTGTGATAAGGCTAAATTTTGCTGATTTTTTTCTGCTTTAAATATTCAACCTATCTATATCAAAATTTCAATTTTTAGTTTGAATATTCAGTCATTATTCAGGGTATGGATAGATACATATCAACCTCGTGAGATTCAGCACAAGATTGAGTTTTATCCCCCCATGAACTTCAAAATGAGATACTTCACCTCCAAACTCTACGTGCATCCCCAAATATCGAGGGATTATCATTAAATTTTTCTAGAACAATCAATTATGAAATATATATATATATATATATAAGTAAACCTAAGACTAGTTTTATTAATCCAAACCAGACATCAACTGCAAATCTATGAATTACATGTCATCAATTTTGACAATTAATCAGTATTAGTTGTAACACAGAGAAATGCACTGCAAACAAACAAACAACTTGTATCACTAGAAAAAAAAAAAAAAAAAAAAAAAAAAACACAAACAACCAACTTATTACTAGAATCATATTAAAAAATAAAGGCACATGTCATTAGTTTAGCAATTACCTCTGCTTCACTGGTTAGTACAGGATTATTTATACAAATAGTTATAACATAGCATGTTTTTCAAGGATAGAATGATGGTACTCCAGATCTTCATTTGATAATATAACACAATATAGTTCACAACACAGTAAATATATTGGGTTGGCAACCTGTTAATTCTACTGAAAACAACTGCAGAGAAGATAAAGCTAAGAGACAACTTCCACAGGCAATTTTTGTTTGGATGCTGGGCCTATTATACATGATGAAATGGAACCATCCTAGCTGGTCCACAACCTTTGTACTTCAACCAAAAATAAAATATACGCAATCTTTGAAAGATTTAGACAAATGGTTGTTCGAGATTTGAGATCATGGACTTTTGTTCTTCTTCTTTTCACATTTTACCCATGTCATCTATCTCATTTTTGCAGAGTGATAGATTCATTGACTGATATATCTCTTCCACTAACTAAAGGGATTTGTCATATTTGCCTCTATATGCCTTCCTTAATCAATCCCTCTCCCCTCTCTCTTGAATAGAACTTCAAGAGTCAAACACCTAATATATGCCTACATAAGCATCCAATTCAATCCTTCTCTCTCTCTCTCTCTCTCTCTCTCTCTCTCTCTCTCATCCCCGGATGCCATAAAACTGACACCAGAAAGTTGTTTCAAAGGACAGAAAATTACATCTTATTACGTGAATTCCAAGTGATTATATGGAGTCAAAGAAGAGAGAGAGAGAAGCCAGCAGTATTTCAAATTAATTTCAGATATTTTTACATTTTTGTTTCGATGGTAAAATGGCAATACGCATAGTAGTGTTTGAATATTTCCTTTCTCCCCTTTTAACTTTTAATCTGCAGTGTTGGAATGTTTCAGAAGGTTTTGTTTGGACTACAAGAAAAATGGAGGAAAATCAGAGAATGAGGAAATATATGATTAAGAAATTCCAGATCATCCTTCACTCTTATATTGAGGGCATGAAGCACGTGTCTTTCCGCCATTGCCTAAACCACCCAAAAAGTAGCTAATGAAAAGGAGTTCAACTGCTTGCCACAACTGAACTTCTCTTTACCACTGCACATTGTGCTCCATTGTCTTGACAATTAATTTCAGTATCACTGTCATTTGCAAAGCCACCAGATGCAACACTTTTTAGTTTACCCAGTGCAAGGTAGACACAATGGTCTCAACCTTCTATTATATTACTTCTGTTGAGAGCTTGATATACATTGTCGGCCCATTCTCTAACAGCTTAAGTTTTAAGGGGGAGTGTTGAGAATTTGATATATCTTATTGGGCCATTCTATAACAACTTAAGTTTTAAGGGGGAGTGTTGAGAATTTGATATATCTTATTGGGCCATTCTATAACAACTTAAGCTTTTGAAGCAATTGGTTGCTTAACAACTTCAACCTCATTAACAAATGAAAGGGGAAAGAAAATTCTTATTCCTATCTACCCTCAAGTCCAATGAAACAAATCAAGTTTCCCCATTTCACTAAATTTATTATTCCTTGTAACATTTTTCCCCCTAAAGCATGGCTGTTTTATAACTATCATATCAAACTTCTCCCATTCAGGTTGATACAATGTTGTTAAAGACCAGTTTTCGCATTACATATAAACTTCATAGAGCAGTGTTACAGAAGTAGACACTGGAGATTACATCATAATGGATCAGTTTCCCATATATTCATAGTTCTTTCTGTTTATAATTGGATCTTTCATATCTCATGTTAACCAGAACAACATATTTCCTAGAATCTAAAATAGAACCAAAAAGGAAACCAGCAGATAACAGCTTCTCTACAAGCAAAAAGTGAAAAGGCTTGATTTAGACAACGCTAAAACAAAACCAAAGTAAGAAAAAGATGGAATAGAGATTACATACTTATCTTCACATATATAAAATGGAATCTCATGCGATTTTGGGAATCCAATTCGGTTCCATGTCAAAGATTCAAAAGGCAGGTAAGAAAAGCAAAAAGAGCCAAAATAATTGTGTGATCAATACAAAAATGCAACTAATGCTGAATAGTAGTACCTTCAATTGGACAAGGATTTAGGAGACTTCCAGCACATGTCCATTCTTAGGTATATTAAAATTTTCAAAGAATTTTTTCTGAACCTATCATAGGAGGATGATAGGGATCACTGTAAGTGAAATAATTGAATCAATACCGTTGCGTGTCACCACAAAATGTATTGAACTTCCAAATCTAAAATGTTGTTATGAGATGTGCTACTGGCAACTCAGTTATTGCACTCACAGATTGCTCCTCATCAAATTCGCATGCCTATAGTGGCCAAAATCCAACAAGAACTTGATGCCTTCTTCCATGGACAAAGTAAATAACTGACTACTAATCAGATACCATAAAATTAACTTCAGAAGCAGCTTCATGTGGCAACTAATGCAATCTAATGGTTTCCAACCCGAGCTCCATTTGACCCTTCGAACCAAACTTCTTGTTTTTTATTTATTTATTTCAAATTCGAAGATGTGGAAATGCAGTCCAGATATAAAAGTAAGCAGAACAATTAACTATTGAAATAATTTGAAGCGAGCTCAGGAGTGACCAACCAAATAAAGCTCTATCAATAGCTTTGCACCCTATTTCAAATGGAAAATATAATAAAAAAAATAAATAACTACCAACAACCAAATTCACATTATAGACAACTATCTTACATGCCCAGTTACTTTACCTCACACATACACTGGTGAATAATCTAGAAGCAGCTCCTTCAATATGCTTTCATTGCTCTGTTACGAACATGCTGACCCTTTCAATATACCTATCTTTCATTAATCAAAAGACTTTTTCAAACTATCTCATTTGTCAAAAGTAGACCCGGAAAAGGAATCCATGATTGGCTTTCTTTTAATTTCCTGTAAGAAACAACAAACCATTAAGTCTCAAGTTTGAGTAAATTCCCAAAATCCAGTAAATTATGCGACCTCTTATAATATTTGGCACTGAATATTAGGCCTTCAAATGGACTGAGAATTCCACCATTGACCATTTAAAGAACCAAAAATCACTAATGAAGAAACATATGCTTATAAAAAGGATTTTCCCTTCTGACGCAATGCGATTCTTTAAGGTTGTGTGACTTTGATTTCCAGGGTCATGATTTCTTCAGCACAATCCAGGGTTTTAATTATTTGGATGCAACAAAAATGGTGTGTCAAACAATTCCTTCCCCTTTTCGGATGCAACAATTACAAAAATGGTGAGTCAACCATTTCTTGCTTTTCTCAGGGTTAAGATGGTCTTTGACTGTCTGGACACAACAAAAAAACACATAATATGCAGTAATCTTGTCCACATCATCATGCTTCTGTCATTTTTCCTCATGAACAGATGCACCCGTGCAACTTGAAGACTGAGGCATGAGTCACTTAAATATGGCCATAGCCATTCAAAACAAATCACCCACAATGATTTCTGGAAAGTTTTTTTTCCTATAATCAAGTGAGCTATTGGAAACTGAAGTCTTTTAGAAGTAATTCCAGTGGTCCAAAAAGGCAGCAAGAAAATTCACATGAGAAAATGAACCATCGACTGAGCAATGAGGACAAAGAGAACATTTTATGTGATGAAAGAATGTCATCCGGTAGTGGAGTGGCCCTGAGGAATTTAGTTGAACATGATGGGATTGGTGTTCCTAATGGGGAGGGGCTGAGAGGGAGTTTGGGAGAGCTGAGGCCCAGAGGCATGGGCAGAATCATATGCAGCAGTGGGCTTGGCCCAGAAGGAGATGTGGAAGGCTGGCTTATAAGGAACATAAAGCTAGGTGAGACAATAGGATTCAGAACTTTGGATTGTAGGGTTGGTCCCGTTCCCTCAATTTATTCCGGATTGCCGTTGGGTGCTCACTTTAAAGCTAAGGCTGTTTTGGATGTAGTAGTAGAGTGGTTTGAGAAGAGGCCCGCGGAGTGGAAGAAAAAAGTATCTTTCCAATGGAGGTAGGATCACTCTCATGAGAAATACTTTTGCTAACTTGCCAACTTATTTATGTCCGTCTTTCCACTCCCAACTTCAGTGGAAAAGAGATTGGACAAGCTGCAAAGAGAATTTCTTTGGGGAGGTCTGGAGGAGGAAAAAAGGATCCATTTGATTGGATGGGATACAGTAATAGCTTCTAAGATGGAAGGGGGATTGGGTATCAAGTCGCTGAAATCCTTTAACTTGGCTTTGTTTAGAAAGCATCCGTTTGTGTATTCGAAGCGGTAGAGATCACGAAGAACGCTTGAGGATTTGAGTTTGAGGAAGATTAGATCATTGAACAATACTTGAGGTATAGAGTCGTTGTGTCTATTGCATTTGTAATCTTTCAAGTATCTTCATAGTAGTATTATGTGCATCTAGGTTAGTGCCTCAATGTTTTGCTACATAATGTGGATTTCTACTACAGAGCTTTCCTTGTATCTTTACTTTACTGTCTATATTCACTCATTGTGATAGCACACATGATAACCATAAATCGTACATTATTGAAATAATAACTCAATCACAACAAGAACTTAAAATTGATTAAGAAAAGTGCAAATTGTTTACATAGACCTATTACACCCCCCCCCCCCCCCCCTTCTAGCTCTATTCCTATACCATCTAGATATACGCAGGGCCTATCTATTATGGACTAAATTTTTACTCTAGACCAACCCATTAATAAAACATCTTCTTTAGAATTGTATTTCCGCTTTCCAATATTTTGTAATGAAACTTCAAATCAAAAAGCATTTCATGGCCGTCCATCATGCGAAGAAAATCCCATCCATGAAAATTCCCATGGCTGTTTTAAGTCTTGATTTGGAAGTTAGTTCGAGGTTTGCACCTATTTTTCTATCCTACTACATATGGGTATTAGGATATGTGACTTCTACTACATTTAAGGTTGAAAATAAGCTTATATAAGATGAGTAATGCTATCCGTCCCAAAAAAATCCCCCAAAAGTGAAATCCCAAATGGCATGGCAGTGTCCTATTACTCGAATACAACATCGTGGAATGATCATAACGAATAAAGTATTGCCAAACTCAGTTGGTAAAACTACTTTTGGTAAACAATTTGGGGAAGAATAGTTTTTTCCATACGAGACAATGACAATTTTGATTCAATAGAATGGTTGAAGAACCAACGGGGGAATAACGAAAAAGAAAATTGAATAGTACTTGTATGAGGATGATTGACAGTCTTAGAATCAAACCATTGATGGTTGAGTAGGAACCAACGGGGCTTACATATAATAACAATCAGATTTCAGATAGTCGCGAACCTTCTTCAGCAATTTCTTGTTGTTTTCCTTAATGGGGTTCTCTCTCTCAATTCCTAACAACACAATAACATTCCACCGAAGCAATTTTCATGAACCCATTAACAAAAACAACAATATATGTATATATACAAATATAGATAAGAGTTATATTAAAAAATTACCAGTGGCAGAAGCAGAGATTATTTTGAAGGGAAATAAGATGGTTGAGAAGAAATCGAGGGAGCAAACATGTAAGAATCTGATTTAAGATTAAACAGCAACTTTCTCGAACAGTCTTCTCTTTAAGTTTCTTCTTATGATTTCCCGAGGCCATTTTCACAGACCCAAGATTACATACTTCAGTTTCAGTAGAGGCAAATTACGAAGAGGTTTCTTGTAAAATATTACGAACACTTACCTCCCGGCAGAAGAGCACAATGTGTCGAATTGATTTTTGGTTTTGAAAGAATTAC
Organism: Nyssa sinensis; assembly: GCA_008638375.1. Classification (NCBI taxonomy): domain Eukaryota; kingdom Viridiplantae; phylum Streptophyta; class Magnoliopsida; order Cornales; family Nyssaceae; genus Nyssa; species Nyssa sinensis. Next base: position 2,646,208 of record CM018047.1, read on the forward strand.
TACAGGTGGCGGCACCACGGAAAAGGTGATCAACTGGCTATTTTTTCATAGATGCTGAAGCCTTGAACTTGAAGTGACAACCATTTATTTCACTTTTCTTTTTTCCAGTATTTCAAACGGTAACACTCTTGTTAAAGAAATTTTATTGTATAATATTTCTGAAAAATAATATAATATTTAGTGATTTCTTCGATTAGGTCTCTTGGATTAGTTCCTCCACGTAAAAAAAATTAGAAAAAAATATTAAAAAATTCTTAAAATAATTTTTTTTAATTTAAAAATTTATGATACATTTTTTCTATCTAAAAAATTCAAAAAAAAATTTTTAATACAAAAATGTACAATTGTTAACTTTCAACTTAACACCGTTAAAAAATATTACTGATTATATTAAAATGACTTTCAAGATACATTTTAGAAAAAAAATACTAAAAAAATTATAAAATAAAATTTTTAATCCCAAAAAATTATAATATTTAATAAAATAAAAATTTATTTTTTAGGCATTTTAGATAAATAAAAAATGTTATGTTTATTTTTTTGGATTGAAAAATTTGTTGTATCTATTATTTAATATTTTTTAAAATGTATCTTGAAAGTTATTTTGATCTAATCAATAATATTTTTTAATAGTGTTAAGATGAAAGTTAACAATTGAACTTTTTGTATTGAAAGTTTTTTTTGGGATATCTTAGATAGAAAAGATATATCAAGAACTTTTTGAATTAAAAAAATTATTTTAAAATTATTTTAATATTTTTTCCAAAAATTTATCCGTGTTCTTGTATGATTGATTCTCTAATTTTATTTCTTTATTTATTGAATTGTGGTAATCAAGCTGCACTCAAACATCAGAGTACTTGAATAATTTTAAAATTAATCATAATTAGCTAGTTGACCTATAAATAATCGGCTAGGTCATATAATTCCAACAAACAGCACAAATGGACTATAAGGAATTTTTCACTAATTTAAGGTTGTTTTAAATTTTTTTATTTGAATAAAATTGTTTTTAACTTATTTATTGGATTAAAGTTCGTTTAAAAAATCATCTATTCAAAAAGAGAATTTTATGTTAAAAGTATCTTTTAAAAAAATGATTTCTATACAAAATTCGATTCTTTAAAATAATTGAAATTATTTTCGTAAAAGACGATTTTTTCTTTAAAAATTTTTTTTTTGAAAAAATATTTTCAAAACTATAAACTGAAAATTAAGTTTTTTTTTTAACACTAGTCTAGAATTTAGATGAGCAGCTTTGCTAGAGTTGTCTTAAGTTGAATTCACTCCCCAGCCTAAAAAGAGAGCCCTTTTTCGATCGTGATTTCAGGTATAGTACTAAACAATATTTGAGCTAGCAGGACGATAGGAAAAAGAAGACATCTGATCGGGGAGGGCAAGAGGGAGTTGACCGTTTAGTGTTAGTAGAAGCAATACAGCGAGAATTGGATATTGAATGAAAGTTAATCGAGGAAGCAAGGGATGACCCTTTAGATGACCGATAGATGACGACATATTCCTTCCCCTTACCAGAAGCAGAAGATTGATTTACAGGAAAAAAGAAAGGGATTGAAGACCAAGCAAGTAATAAAAACCTTGCTTGTTGACTTGCGGCCTGTGTATTCAAGAGTTCGAGCATTGAAAGTGTAGCCTCTTTAAGCTATTCAATAGCGAATCCGTCCAAGTACCGGTTATACAAGTTGTTATAACAAAGTATCAAAGCAAGTTTTCTCATTCCTAGTTTAAAAGAATATTGAGGAGTCTTATGATAATTACACTATATAAATGTAAATTTTTTTTTCTTCAAAATTTTATATGCAATAAGAATCTTATTTAGATTTTTAGACTTCAAATATATAATTTTTAAAGACCCTCACTTTTTACATTTCTAGAGTCAGTCATCAGTTAGGATTAGTAGTTCGAGTGTTTAATAACCATACGAGACGGTAATCTTGCATAAGAAAATAGAGATTAGTCGAACTCTGACTACTTAAATACCTTATTTGCTTGGAAAATATATATATATAATTTTTATAAAACTTAATTTTAAATGTTACAAGTTATTTAATTTCAAAATTCTGAAAAATCAAGAATATGATGTGATAGGAAAAAGTAACAGCTGGGTGTGTCTCTATTAGAGGTACATAAAAAATCGAGAACTGTAGAACCAAATCGAATCCGAAACTGAATGGGTTGGGTTGAATCGGTTCTAAAGAGAGTTTGAGTTGGGTCAGTACTAGAACCGAAATATTTAGATTAGTTTCGGTTTAAAGTTCTGATAAACCAACATAACCTAAGAACAAAACTCTAATTAAAAAAGTATTTATATATAAAAAAAGAGAAAATTATATATATAGTGTGATATATATATATATTATACATTTACAACATTAATATTATATATATATATATAATTAATTAAGATTTATATAATATTTCATATTCCAGTTATTATGTGTGAACTGAAGAGCAAAGTCCTTATCTCGTTGTTGACAAATAAATAATTACCGTTATTTTATATATATATATATATATATATAAATTGATGTACATATATATTTCATTGTTTATATAAATTGTTGTACATATATATTTCATTATAGATATATAAATTATCAGTAAAGTATGTTATATATAAAATATATATATATATATATATAATATGTATACATATATATAACCTGTTATATATATAATATATACAATCTGTTATATATAAAATATATATATATATGTATATTATGTATATAACATATATACATAATATATATATGCATATAATTGAAATAGAGTTTTTAGAGAAAAACAAATAGTAGATTTGGTATGCCGAGTAGAACCGGAACCGACCCTAATATTTTCGGGTTGGGTCGGTTCGACTATCTCATTGTTGTGATTCAATTCCAGTTCTAATTTTTTAAAGGGTCATTTAGTTAGAACTTCAAGAAAAATACAAAAATTATTATGTGGTCCCAACTTAAATTTAGTATCCTATTAAGTCCTTCAATCTTTTAACGATAAAATACCCTCACATTCTCAATCAATTCATCACTTTAAAAGAACAGGCACGTGAATGGCATACTATTTTCAATTTTTTTTTTAATAATTTAAAATTTAATAACTTATAAATTATAAATCTGTTTTTAATAATAATTATTTATTTGGACTCTAAAAAATGAGATCTATCAAACAATATTCATATTGCATATAAAATTTTGAAGAAAAAGATCGATCCAAAACTGTAAAATTTTATCTCAGTAAAAGTGTAAATTTTACATTTTTTCAGTAAAAAAGTTCATCCCAGTGAATTTTACAATTGTCTAAAAGTGTAAATTTTACAGTTTTATAAAAATTAAGAAAAATTCCAATTATATTTAGTATTGTTGAATTTTTGCCACATATTGGATACTCAAAACTAATTTTTAAGGGTGTGAAAATTTGTAAAAAAAAAATAGTATTTAAAGCATGAGTAATTAAAAATACACTAGTTATAAATGTATGAAATTTTACACTATTATAAAAGTATAAAACTTTACATTATTGAACTTCACAATATTTGATAAAAAAAGTTTCAAACACTGCGAGTACTGTAGCACTTTTTTTAATCATTTACCAAGAATGCACATAAAAAAATTAGATGATTCATGGAGTTAAAAATATGAGTGAGATGGAAAGAGAGAGTATTTTTAAATTTAAACTTCATTTGAGATTTTATTAAAAAGTGAGCTAATTTTTAACAACATATGAAAATTATATTAAAGGCCTCTCAATGGATCAATTCTATAATTCATGAAGGCTGCACTTAATAGTAGTAAAAAAGAATCTCTGAATCAATTTCCATGTCAGTGGAAGAAAGAGATCGGAGAAGGAAGTGGAGAATTGGAAAAAAGATTGATCTGATAAAAGATTTAAGGAAGAAGTCTGAATAGGATAGGGAGGGTAATTTTGTCATATAATAAAAATAGTTAGTGCCAACTCATCAAAATAGTCATTCTCACAAAATAAATATCTAACCATTGTCATTGGTATAAAAAAGGAATTACCATGTACTAGAGTCCAAATAAGTCTTAAAATAAGAGACCACATACTAATTAACTCTTTTTTAAAATTGTTAATGTCACGACCCGAAACTCACCCTATACGGATCTCGTATCGCGGGGTCGACCCAATGGCCGTCCCTACTTTTTTCATTCTTTGTATCAATGATAACAATAAATAATGTAAACATAACATTAAATTTATGAAAATCTTAATACAAAATATGGTTTAACAATTGAAAATGTAAACTGACATAAAACCTAAACATAATGCCACTCGTAGGTAGTGAGTACATAGGAGAGACTACATTATTCTATCATGCTCCTCAAGTGTCTCCCTAAGCTCCTGAACTCCTACTGTAGTTCTGTAACATTCTCACTTGAAAAAATAAGTAAGTAGGGTGAGCTAACAAAGCTCAGTAAGTAAAAGCCCATCTCCGACACGAGTTAGGGTTAACATAAAAAAATGTGAACTCATATAGTGAACATGATAGCTAATCATGGAAACAGTTACAGTTAACGGTAAAATGCCACAATGGCCAATGAACAGTAAGGCATAATAAACAAGTATAAGTAATAACATAGCATGAATATGGGAAAACTCAATAATAACAGTCAACATAAATATACTGCCACAATAAATCAATCACAATCAAGTACAATGAATGAGTGAACAGTTAACATAGGATTATTTATAAAGAATGGCACACATCCTATGAATCCAATAAGCGTAGACATAGCAGTCAAATATAAGAAATGCATTTACTCTGGTTGGCAAACCCTTAGTCTTTTGGGGCTCGATATACCCCCCTTAAAAATGCGCTCATAACTCCATGCGTAAAGACGCCCTCATTTCCATATGTCCGTTCACAGACTCGACCTATAGGTCCTGTCAATTGACCCGTAAGTCCTGTCAATCGATCCGTAGGTCCTGTCAATCGACCCGTAGGTCTTGCCAACTTAGAAAGCATTGGATGAATATTGTGATTGAGCACAAATTCGACATTCAATTAAATCGTGGTTCTCTTGTAATTCCATAAGAAGTATATAAACATGGAATAACGCGCATGGACATATAATAATAGGTCTTTCAAGGCATAACACAACAATCATGATATCACAGTCAATAACAACCACAAGATAGAACAATATCAATTGTGGAACAATAACAGTTGGTTCGTAAAAGAATACAAAATTTGGCAGTAATAGAAAGAACGTGGCTTGGAAAACCACGTGTAAGAGATAGGAGTTTACTTACCTTTTATCCGTGTGATCTACCTCAGTATTCCGTAACTTTTCTTTTTCCCTTTGACTTGCCTATAAATCAGTAAGCATGTCTCAGTTCTAATGTCATTTATCAAATTGTACATCTCGTTACTCTAAGTATTTCTTCTACTAATTTAGACTCTACCATTAGTCCGGATGTCGAAGAAAGCAACGTTTTCAGACCCAGCTTGTTTATCGAACCAGAAAAATGTCTGGGTTACGGGTTATCGGTTCAACCGTCGGGTCAACCGGAATCAAACGGTGAATCAAACCGTGATATCATAATTATGTAATTAATAAATTTAATAATATATATTATTGATATTTTAAATTTAAAAAATTATACAAAAATTATATAAAAAAAATTTACAAAATTTGAATTTTCTTAATATGTAAAACTTTAAGAAAAAAATAAAAAAAGTATAGTAGACATACCTTATTACAATGTTGAAAGTTAAAACTTCATTACCATTCTTCTACAATCGTAAGGACCATAACAAAAATTAATTTAACATCCAATCCAAGCATAATCCAATAATTTAGTCTTCAACTATATGAAAAAAAAAAGATAAAAACACTAATAATCATGCATAAAATAAAATAAAATTATTAAAATACCACATGATACAAATATATAATATTAGAGTTTCAAACTTCAAGGGTTTAAAATTTTAAATATAATCTAAAATAAATTTAATAATTTTGGACGGTCCGAATGGTGACCCAGTACCGGGTTACCCAGTTCGACGGTCCGATCGGCCGGTTTTAACGGTTTTGTATTTTTAGAACGGTTTTGAACTATAAGCAATTTTATGGGTTATACCAGGCCGTTTTATGAACCGGTCGACGGTTCAACTGGTTGAATCGGCCAGTCCTGTATGAGTTTTAAAACATTTGAAGAAAGTCAGTTTAGGCTTTCACAGTTTTCAATTTGGACTTATATACTAGAAAAGGCAAAATAGTCATTTTACATGTCTCGATTTCTCGGGACCTAGTTTCACAAATTAGACTTCACCGTTGAGTCCAGAAGATTTGAAATAATAAAAATTCACTATTTACTTAGTTCAATCGGAATCTGTTTGACTCACATTTGACTCGGGGGCATTTTGGTTATTTTGGCATTCCTACTGGTATTTTATTTTTTAGGACTCTGTCTCGTAAAACAGACCTCACCATTGGGTCCAGAAGGTCCAAAATAGTAAATCTATACTATTCGTTTACTAAATTTGGACACCGAAATTTAAAATAATAATTAATTAATTTACTAAATTAATTACTTAACTCTCTCTCTCTCTCTCTCTCTCTCTCTCTATATATATATATATATATATATATATATTAGTTCCACATTTGAACACAAGTGCCCTTGTGGCACAATGGTGGCCAATAAGACTTTCAGCCCTTGCACACTCAGGTTCAATTCTCCTCGGCTCCTTGCACACTCAGGTTCAATTCTCCTTGGCTCCTTCCTACTCTTTTTTTTTAAAATAAAACCTTGAGCCCTTCAACAGTGATGGGTCCCACTCTTTTTTTTAAAATAAAACCTTCAGCCTTTCAACAGTGACGGGTCGTCACTGGGCTTGGGCGGGTTCCGACTCGACCCAAGGCCCGACCCTGTCCCATGACTCAATAGCTGATAGCATGACTTTGCGGCGGTCTCCGGTCACCCTCTCCGACGCCGGTGACTGGAAAATTGAATAGGGAATTTTTTTTTCTCCATTTTTTCTTCATTTTGAAGCAACATTTCATTTCTAAACATCGTAAAACACAATTTGTGACCATTTTATAGCATTTTAAGCCTTTAAAACACCTTCAAAATTCAATTTTCCTAAAAATCCACTTTCCGATAAACTCTCATACTTTCCTCATTTTTTTACCGTTTCACTCGTGGTTTCTTCCTACGTGCTTCATTTTTCTCATAGAGTTTAAATATACAATTGGTTCTAACCTTCATGCAACTTACAAAAAACCCAAAAATTGAAATTCACTTGAACAAAATTCCGACTTACCTTATAAGTCGCTTCCCTTCCCTCTCATTTTCTCCTTCTCCTTCCTCCTGTCTCTTTCTGGTTCTTCTCTTTCGTTTTTTTTTTTCACGCATGCAAAGCATGCTTGGCTTATCAACAGCTTACTATTTCCTCTCTCTCTCTCTCTCTCTCTCTCTCTCTCTCTCTCTCTCTCTCTTCCGTTTCTTTTCTTCCCTTGATTGTAACCCCCCTCCTTAATTGCCATTTTTATATGTATTTAACATATATAACATGCATCACATATTTATATACTAACATATATATATATATATATATACACATATATGGAATATGGATATATACATCTACATATACACACCTATATATATATATTCATATTCCATATATGTGTATATATATATATATATATCAGGATTTTTATTTTTTTATTTTATTTTTTTTATTTTAATATTCATTCATGGCTTGCTCGTGTATCGCTCGGCATCATCTATACATTCAAAATTATTGAGATTCCAAACCGTCCATTTCATTCTATATCATAACATAAAATCTTAACAGTTCGGGTTTATTTTAGTATTATTTTTTTTTTACCCTCTTTAAGCATTTATGAAATTAGTCATATTTATTTGAGTAGAAGTGTTACAGTTAAAGGTCGGATCTGTTCCAATTTTTTTGTAACCCGACCCATGTGCACCCCTAATTTTTATAAGAGGGACAATTTTGTTAACAAAATAGTGAGATACTTCTTCAGTCACAATGTTTAGATCCATCTATTCTTAATTAAGCACTAATTGAGAAACCTATTTTTAAAACTCCTTTTTTATAATGAATTTGTGGCTACATCTAATTTGTTCACACAATTAATACAAAAAAGTAAAAATATGATTGTAGCTTTGATTCATTAACGTATAAAATGAAATAATACAAAGCATATGTAACACAACATTTGACTTGAATTATGCATTTAACCCAAATTAGGTGAACCCCAGACCATGTTAGTTCACCTACAAAGGAAAAGGAAAAGGAAAAAAAGAGCTGAATTTGATTCAACCAAACGATGACTTTGTCTCTTGATTAGGATATCTTTTGCAACTGATTATGTTTGGTGACTGTCGAAACTGGCTTGAGGCCATGTTTTAACGCAGCTTTCCATACTAAATCGATTCTGTCAACATCAATTGCCCCAACTTCATGGTGAGTCCAACCTTCTAAAGAATGAACCACACCACCTGCATGGCAAGCATGAACTACTCCTCTCTCCATTGTGTACTGTTCCAACATGTCCCACAAATTAAAACAAATAAAAATGAAATAATATTTTTTTATTTGAAAAAAAAAGTTTAATACAATTAAGAAAAGTTGATTTTTCTAGAGTCCTATTGGTGCCCACCTCTCCAATTCGCGAATTTATTTAGTGGAACAGTCACTTCACATCAATATTTGATATGGTGTGACTATCTCTCACAAAATTTCACTTTTTCATATCATAGGAAAAAATTTATTGTCAATATTGAAAAATGATACGCTTGGTGAAAAGATAATTATATTATGATTGTTCGAGTGGATAATTTCTCTTTTAACTCGCGTGATCATGTGAATTGGAGAGTGAGAGGATAAAGGAGTCGTCCCAATAAGAACTCCCTTTTTCTAACAAATTCAGCAGTTGAAGTATAAAACTGATTTTCGGTTTTACAATGTAAACATTTCTTTGATTGTTTGTGTTATGTAGAAAAAATGTTATTGTTGATGGTATAAACATGATTAATATCCTACAAGTGCAAAGAGCTTGCCACCATTTTAATATGCTTTTTAATGAAAACTTATTTCAATTGAAAATAGAAATTACTTCTATAAAATTATGTTTTCATCATCAAAACAATTCGAGTGTGAAAAAACTATGAAATAATTTGAATAAACATGTTAAAAAATTGAAAATGAGGGCATACCTCACAAGATCCAAGACCTTCCACATCATCAGGTAACCTCATGGCTGCAAGATCACCATAAGTGCAGTCCTTTCTAAAGGGCAAGATTGGTGGCACCACAAACTGGTGAAAATGTGCTCCTGGTGGGGCCCAACTTTGCTCTCTTGGTGTGATCCACTTGCCAACAATCCAAGCCTATCATGTTACAGTAAAAATTAATAAAATTTATGTTACAAATACATCTCAAGTTCTCGAAGACTTGTGTTCTCATAGAAACATCCTTGTAGAGACTATGAGAAGTTGGCATTGAACTACTTATTCACTGTTCTCATGTGCTTAGATATTTTTTTCTTTTTCTTCCTCTATTTTTCTCTTGTTAGGCCTCTAAATACAAGAAATTATTTCATAAGTCCATCATATCATGTGACGGTCTCTATAATTTTAATATTTTGTATGGTTCACATGAGACTCGGTATTAAAATCATAAAAACTATCACGCACATATCATGGGCTCATGAAATAACTTCTCCTCTAATACGCACAAAATACTATGTGTTGAGTTTAGGCCTCTAACATGGTACAAAAAAGAAATTGTAGATGTAGTCTTGTAGATATATCTCAAATTCAAAGACTTACCATGAAACCTTAGCATTGAAGTTCTTTATTGTTCTGAGATGTGCTTCTATATTTTTTTTTCCTTTTCTATTTCTTTCCTTTTATTACCCTCTTAGGCCTCTAATATACTTGTGTGTCTGCTGGAGTTTAGGCCTCTAATTAAGATGATCGACTTGCTTAGATGTCAAGGAAGTTTCATAAATAATATTGTTGCCTGCAGATAGCTTGTAGAGGGTTGTATACCTTACAGTTTTGGGCAGCACGGTATTTTCTGACTTGGACTAGGTATTTTTGACAATCAGTTGGAGCTTCCTTCTTGATCCTTTGAAATCTCTCGTTTGATAGAGTCAACATCTGCACTGAGCTTCGCCCCATTAAAATCACTCTAATTAATATACATTATAGCAGCCGACTTGGGCTAGCGCGGGGGGGGGGGGGGGGGGGGGGGGGGGGGGGGGGGGGGGGGTGTTGTGGTGGTCCTCCATTCATATGTGTGTGTGTGATACTTACAAGGACTCGTACTCTTCGTCTACAGAGGTAGAGGGCAATGGCTCTTCCTAACTTAGAAGTTGCACCAGTTAAAAACACTTCTTTAACATCCTCTGAGATCTCATTCAGTATTACTGCTGCTGTCAAAGTATTGCCATGGACCACTCTAACTTTAAGGTTCGGATGCTTGTTCACAAACAGTGTTCCACCACCGTTCAGAGCTTCATTCTACCCAAACAAACAAAAAAACAAAAATCTGATTAGTAGTTGCTTACGAATGCCTCATATATATATACACTTATAAATGAGTATTGAATGTAACAATATGCTATGAAACAAATATGAATACTCTATTTTGAATCACATAATTTGCCACTTGTACATGCACTCGATATAAAATTGTCCAAATACCCTACCCCTACCCCAACCCCTACCCTACCTGTAATTTGTTTATACACCTTATAAAGGAGAAATTATTCATTGCTATGGGATGAATGGTCTAAAGTCAATAAAAAAATTGACACGTTTGTCAATCAGTCCTAATCACAAGAAAATAAAGTACCATCAAGTCAAATTAGACGAGATAAAGTGTGAATTTTTTTCTTCTGAAATTTGACATTATCTTCAAACAAAAAAGATAATAGTTTGGTAATTTTCTATTTTCTTTATCAATTCTATCACATTTAACAGTTTAGTCATGATTACAAAGAAGTTAAGTTTCATATTTTGAAATGCGAGAGATAAAAGTGAAATTGGCATATGCAATAAGAGGTGTAAGTACATTTTACCATAACAGATATCCAACATAGAAATTTATAGGTGGTTTTTTTTTAATATAAAGGAAACAATTTTCACTAGCGACAATGATTTAAAGCAATATATGCCTTTGTAAATATTATCATAGTTTTCAAATATTAATTAAATAAATATAGGACAATCATAAGTGGACTTACCTATGAAATTTTAATTTTAATTTTCTTCACTAGACTCATTGTGCTTGGCAGACACATATAAGGGTATACGCACCACAATTTTGTGAAAAATCACAAATTAGGACATCCTTTTATAGCCTTTTAATTTCATATTTTGTGTGTGTGAGAGAGAGAGAGAGAGAGAGAGAGAGAGAGAGAGAGAGAGAGACCTTATTCAATGCAGCAAGGCTAATGACTTTAATACCCAATCTATCAGCTCTGAGAATAGCCTCCTCTATATGCTTGTTGATGCCCCCTCGAGCAAATGGTAAAAAATACTGCAAAAGGAAAAACCCCAAGTTTACCACATTCATCAGGCTAACTTCTGCATTCCCCAGCTAAATTTAGTGGTAATACCGATAAATGAAACAATACGAAGGCTAAAAATTATATAACATGTGTCAAAAAATACACTGAAAAAATTGATGTCAGTATATTTTTACGCACGTGTCATGTAAATATTTTTTCACCAAAACTTCTTAACAAAAAAGAAAATATTATCCTTATCAAAAGTTATATCTCAACTCATGTGTCATAAATATATATATATATATATTTATTGGTCGTACATCAATCACATGATTTGATCTATGATTTTTTGACGAGTGTAACATTGTTATAAGAAAGAGTAACAAACCTGAAAACCAAATCTAGGTACAGCCCATGTTTGGTGCAAGTGGCCTCTAAGGTTGTAGAAAGTGATCAAAAATGTCTTAGACATAGCCCACATAACTAGCATCACCACAAAAGCTACGGGCAAAAGAGGCAGCAAGAAAATCTTGGTGCTGAACGGCTTGGATCCGAATGATCGGAATACGAACGGCACGTGCATTGAAGATGTCAAATCCACCACATGGGCCAGGAACACAAAATCTGGTACCCTTGCATTTTTTCCTGCATTTATGTGTATCTAAAGTCATTTTTTCTGTCATTTTCCATAGAAATAAGTACTGGCCAATGAGGCCTAATGTGATGCTATAGTCATCGGAAAAAAGTCCAGGATGAGGTAATATAGAAAAGTTTCGTGTTCATTTAAATCAATTTTAGACATATCATATTAATGATTTAATTAAAAATATAATATATATTAGATGTCAAAAACTAATTTGAATGACCATACAGATTTTCCAACCTATCGTACCATTCAAAATTTTTTTTTCATAGTCATCTACTGCATAAAAGGTCTATAATGAGGATTGAGGTTTTATTTAAGTGATGTGAATGTCCACTCCTTATACAGTTGACTGGCGTGAGTTTGATTATCCTTACTCTATCGTTGTATTAAAAAAAGTCTATAATAAAAATGGGCCCTTTCAATTCTAGAATCAATAATGTTACATATGCTTGAAAATGTAATCAGATTATCCATAATTCTTCTTTCAATCTAAATAAAAGAATCAAATTTATCAATTAGTTTCAAAAATACACATGTACACATGAATAGGTGAACATGATTAGATAACTAAATCCAGTATAGAATCACTTCTCCTCCAAGACATTATTTAATTCTTGAAATGGACAGTTGAGATGAACCCATTCTTTTGCTGGTTAAATCTCCACCACCCATTTATCGTGATTAATCACGAAGTGATCTATAGCCATACCTGAATTTAAACGTATCTTCTTGTGTAGCTCCCATGACTTGCTGTTCAGGGTATGACCCAATGCATCATAGAGAGGCATAAAAAGGCAATAATTGGTGCCCATTTCTGTGTGGTGTAGGCTGTGGTATCTGCAAAATCATCCCCACCAAAACAAATGAATTCTAGAAGAAAAATTTTTGGGAAACACATCACAAACCCAACAACTGAATTTTTTTTTCAGAATTTAGAATGAGTGGTGACATTCTTGATGCTTTTTTTTTTACTGTTAATTTTTTTTTTTTGGAGGACATGGACAAATCCTCTATGTTAGTACTCCGCTAGATCAGGATCGGTGCCTATTGTTGTTTTAATTGGAATAAGATTGAGAGGCAAATTCCGAATGTGTGCACTGAACTCACAACACACACCAGTTAATTCAGGGACTTACATGCTAACGGTAGGGTTCGAACCCAAGCAAGACGCTTAGACTTGGTACACCAAAAACTTGAGGCTCATCCTTCCTACCAATGTGCTACCGCCCCCTTGGGATTACTACTTTTGATTTTTGGGTGACCATTGTCAAGTAAAGGAAGAAGAATGGAAAGCTTTGTGATCACATTGTTAGAAAACACTGGTAAAAGTGGAAGTACCTATATAAGGAAAAGATGTGGATACATCATTTCCATATTTGCAACAATCAAATGCAATTGGTTGGGGAAAATCTATCCCCCTCTCCCTCCCCCTCTCCCTCCCTCTCAAAAAATAGTTAAGATGACATGTGTACCACTTGAAATTATTCAGTGATATTGACACTTTACGTTATTATTTGATTTGGTCAAATTGTGTAATGCTTTTTTACAAAATTTATTATGATAAATAACTTTCTACAAATTCAAAAAAATAATAAAATTTATGAGAGAGAGTCTATCACATCAAATAATAATGTGAAATGACTATCTCACCAAATATCTTGCGTGTATGTATGAACACATAATGACTTACGTTGGAGTGTAGAGAAGATATCTGAGGAAGGGAAAGGTCTCAAACATCTGATGGGGTACAATTTCCACATTGCAATGTCCCAAACATCTTAAAAAATCAAAGATCAACACATAGCCATAGATCATGCTTATTGATCCATATCCAATCAGACAACACCCCAGTACTGGAATCCCAATGACTGCATTTAATACGAGATGCTCCAAAAATGTGGCATTCCCAGCTGCAATAAAAAGCCCATAACGAAGTAACAAGTAAGAACTAAATGACACACAGACACACACACACACACACACTGCAATAACTATTACTTGAATGAGTAGATGAATGGGATGGATAAGAAATTAATGGGCAGATGGGTTTTTACCCCTTACCAGTAAAGGGCTGGGGTACAGCTGATGAATGGTGGAGTGAATGGTAATGGGCAAAAAGATAGTCTCCATGAAAATATCTATGTACCCAATAGTATAGGGGTTCTGAAACTCCCATGTGAAGTATCATAATAGCAACGAAGCCTCTTGTGTTCCATAGAGGAAGACTGGTAAGGATTGGGAACATGTAGCAGGCCATGGAAGCCATGAGAGCTTGAAGAATTATGAAATTATCCCTGTAAAAAATTGAGGAAAAAAAATTAAAATCATGTAAATTTCATGAAATGAAACAATACCCATGGATAAAAAAAATACCAGTCCCATTCTTTGTCAATCTGCTTGAAATCAACCCCAAGTTGGAGGATTCGGCGATTTCGGGTGAGGAAAAGCATGTTGCTGTAAGAGGTCCATAGCTGATACACAAAACCCCTAAGTGCACATATAATAAGAATATGGAGGCACCAATCGTCCTTGATATCTTCTTGAATTCTTGAATATAAGACTCTTGCAATGAGAGGTCCATATAGCAGATACTGTTCCAACCAAAAAGGAAATTTGAGAGCACAAAAATAATAGTAAGAGTCGGCATATTGGATTAATGTATAAAAAGATCGTATGAAAACAACACAAAAGGCATGAAGCTTACTATATATATATATATATATATATATATAGAGAGAGAGAGAGAGAGAGAGAGAGATCATATCATCATAGCTTCTATACCTTGAAGGCCCCAAAGTTTTCCCATGGCCAAGCTGACAAGGTTGCCATGTTAATTACCTACAGAACAAGTTACACAATCTTCTCGATCACTTTTCCCTTCTTCAGCTCAGTTCTCTTTTTATTACCTTTCTCACCAAATAAAACCGTAAAATCCAATTCTAGTAGAAGAAAATAGAAAGTTGAGAAGAAAATAACACAAAAATTTTATTATGAAGATCGAAAAACAAATCACAGATGGCAGCAACGGGGGGAGAGAGGGAGAGAGACTGGCTTTTATTCTCACTCCTTCAAATATATATTCAATCAATTGCTTACAGATGGGAATACATATATATATATATATACACACACGCTCGTATATAAACCAATCAAATACAGTATATATATATATATATATATATATACACACACACACACACACGCTCGTATATAAACCAATCAAATACAGTTAGAGCTCTTAATTAATCAACCTCCATCTATGACAGAAAGCGAATGAGACTTAAACGCGTTGTCTGGCACAGCTGTAGCGATGACCTAATACTCTCAGAAATTAATGACTCGAATGGACATTGGAACGAAAAGGCAGAGTCGTTATGGGATTTGCAGCTAGCTAGGGCGTACTATAATTATGAAATTTTACGTGGCTGGTAAGTGGTAAAGGACTTGACAAGGAAAGTGAAAGTATGAAGTATGAAGTATGAACTAATGAAGCCTTAAAAAATCATTGCCCAACCATATGCCTTTTTTGAAACTACGGAGACATAGCATGCGTCTAAAACACATGTATGGACAAACCAAAACTTGAACTTGTAAGCTCAAAGTACTTTTTCCATACAAGGTTATGGGTTAAAATTGTTGTTGTTTTTAGGGAAATTGAACAAATTGGGCTCAAAATCTCAGTTGGCTGGCTCTTGCCTGGTAATTTCAAGCTAGAAAGAAAATGATACGAATTAGCACGTCTCTATTTTTAGATAAAAGGTTTGTTGACAAGTTCTTACCAGCGAGTTCATTCACCCTCAGATGGTTATTTGAAAAAAGAAAAATCATACTAATTAGCCCGTCTCTTTTTCTAGAGAAAAAAGTTTAGTAGGATTGTCTTATCACTAACGGCTTGTTTTTGGGTAAATTTTTTTTTTTAAATATATATATATATATATATATATATATATATATAAAGAAGAAAATATTCACTTTCACATTTTTTTTTGAATGTTTAGGGAAAAAAAATGAGAAAAAAATTTATTATTTCTTATTTGAATGATGAAGAAAAAAAAAGTAGATAATTTTACCTTTTTTTATTTAACATTTGTCTAATTTTTAAATCATTAAAGTATTTCCAATATTTAAATAAATTTATTAAACGAAATGTTTTTTTATCAAATCGTTTCACTTTGAGAGAGATCGGAGAAATCACCTTAATAACTTAAACTTTCTCTCTTAATTCTTTCTTTTTCCTTCACCGTAAACATTCAAACAAAAAAAAGTGATGCCACTATTCTTAAATATTTTCTTTTTTCTTTAAATCATTCAATCCAATCAAAGTGTAAAAATCTTAGGCAGATTTGAATATTATACAAAATCCAAGTAAGTTTTATATTAATACTCAAATCAAACTAGCTGTGAGACCTCCTACAAAATTATTTTCCCTATTAATGTAATAATATTAGGTATTGTCAAATTAAAATTGCTGTTGAGCAGTTTGTATTAATTAAATTAGAAAGCAAAGAAAAGAAAAGGCTAAACATAACAGTGTCAGTCATCAATCTCTCTGGTCTTATTATAGCTAATCAAAATTAAATGCACTTTCACAACCATTTTTTGTCTGGAAATGTTAGAGTGAGGGGACCAATTTATATGGTTGAAACTCTCTCATTCATTTAATTCACTCGAGAAAAAGTTGGAATTGCGAATTCGGTCAGCAATGAAAAGGTTAACCCAAACTCAATTTCGACATTATCGAAAAAAATGTAAAAACTTAAAAACATGGTCCTTTTTTTGTTTACAATCTCGATCTCAACTTCTACGCAGTTTCAATGCTTTCCCTTTAGTTTCGCCAACGGCTAGTGCCGACATGGAGGATGACATCCTGTGCGGTGGGGGTTGGTTGTAGTTATGGCGGCGGTGGACGGGGAAAGAAGAGGAAAGTGACATATTACGATTTTACTGTGGAGAAAAAAAAAAAAAGAAACAAAATTCCAGTGGTAGTATCACAGCGTGGGATGGTCACTACGTTGTTAATATTGATATAGGATTTATGAAAATCTCGTATGAATACCTAATCACAGTAATTGTCACACTGATAGTTTTGATATAAGATTTACGAAAATCTCGCATCAATACCTAATCACAAAAATTGCCACACTGTGACAATACCATTCAATTTTTTCCAAGAAAAAGTTAAGTATAACTATATAAAGGTTGTATCTATAGGATAATTTTGACAAGAAGAGTGAAATTTGACATTTTATAAATAAAAAAACTTGATGGATCAATAAAGGATATCCTGGGTTGATATTTTATAATTTTATTTCATAATATTTATTATCTTTCATTTTTTATAAATATTTAAAACATAACTAAACTATAAAACCCTAAACTCTATATGTTTTCCTCCAAAAAAAAAAACAAAAAGAGGGAATGTAGGGTATTTGAGTTTAAAAAAATGGAGAGGAGACTGCATACCTAACTTTTTAGTAATATTTTATATTAAATGACTATTCTTAAATGCAAATTAACATTTCAGAACTTGATAGCTTTAACATTTTTACTTTTGATAAATTAAGCTAATTGTTTTGAGATTTTTAACAATATTTACAGAGTCTTTTTTTTTGTTTTGACTAATTTCATATACGGTCCTTTCTTATCAGATATGTTTGTCTTGTTAGATTTGGTAGAATAACATAAAAGAAACAAAAAATAGAAAAGAAAGAGAGAAGGAAAAATTCAAACGACTACATTGTATTAGACTGAAACTCATCTAAAACTAAACAAGAGAGAGCTCATTATATAGAAGGGTTATAAGGTTATACATGAAAAGTATAAATAAAGGAAATAAACCATGAAATCCTAATCCTATTAGAATTATACAATACTATGTAACCCTAATATACTTCTAACACCCCCATTCAAACTCAAGGTGGGACGTAGACCAACTTGAGTTTGCAAACAAAATCTGGATGTGGACTGGGACTAGTTGACTTGGTGGCTGACTCGGTGGCGTTGTGGCTGAAATGGAGATGTAACCCAAGCGGACACGGCGGTGGAGCTGGACTCGCAATAGAGTGCATGACGACGCATGGAAGTGCAGAGCTGGAACTGAAGGTGGCGCATGGAAGCGCAAATGATGGTATACATAGCTAATTCCGATGGTGGGCGAAGACCGTGAAGCTGATATGGGGCCGCAGCTGTGGCTGTGACTGTAACTGAGATGGAACTGTTGCTTGCTGAGGCAGAACCAGAGCTGCGGCTGAGAGGAAAAAAGAAGCAGTGCAGTTGAGCGAAAAAGTAGAAAGAAAAAAAACAAAGAAGGGGGAGCAGCGAAACAACATGGACTAGAGGAGCAGAAAGAATAAAGAACCAAGAGCAGAAATGGCGTGGACCAGAGCGACGGCTAGGATTAGAAAGAATAAAGAAAATGAACAGCAGAGACGCAATAGAGAAAAGGAAGAATAAAGAAAGAATCAGAGGGAACGGTGGAACAGAAAAATTAAAACGAACAAGCGGCGACTGAAGTAGGGGAAGAAAACAAAAAGAGTAGAAGCGGCGCAGAGGCAGAGGAGAAAACAGAAAAGAAAAGAAAGACAAGAGAGCAGAGCAGCGCAGCGCAAATAGAAGAAGAAAACAGACAGAAGCGGCATTGGGCTGAACAGAAACAAGGAAAAAAGAAAAAGAAAAAGAAAAGCAAAGTGTAACAAATGAGTAAAGCAAAGAGTAGAAGCGAAACAAAGAATGAGACATGGAATAGAAATATCAGAATATAAAATCTTGAGGAAAACATGGTGATGGATGGCTGTGAGAAAAGTAGAGAGACGATTGGTTGTGAGAGAAGCAGAAAGACGATCGAGGAAGAGGGCCTACTGTTAAGAAAAAACCAGAGGTGCGACTGAGACGGAACCAGTTTGGCTGCTGCTGAGATGGTGGAACATGGTGGGACCTGATAAGGGGGACTTGATGTTGGCAGAACGGTGATGGTGAAGTATGCTAGGGATGAACTGTTGCTGAGACAAATCAGTTTGGTGCGAGGTAGACGACTGACGATGACAACTGATGATCGAAGCAGCAAGCGAACAAGATGAACATAGGGTCTGCTATGGGACCCAGCAACGGAACTAGCAGCTTGTTGATGATGGATTGTGCATGGCTGGCCTGAACGATGGTGTTTGAGGTACCAGAGGTGGCTACACCATTGGTTTTGGGGGTAACATAGGCTGGTTGCCTAGCCTTAGGACTGCTTGAGAGACTGGATTCTGTGGGTGTGAGTGATCGATGTTGCTGGGGCTCCATGTGAGATGAACGGCTGCGGCTGCTGACAGTTGCGGCTGGGAAAGGAAAGGAAAAAGAAAAAGGCTGGGCGTAAGGGAAGAAGTAGAGAGAAAAAGCAAAAAGGAGCTACGGCTGGAGATCTGGGTAACAGAAAAAAAGCAAAGAGCAGCGGCGCATGCAGAGAAATAAAGCAAAATGGAAGGAGAAAAAGAAAGGGGCTGCGGCTTAGGCGGCGCTGAAGCAGAAAAGAAAAAAAGGGAGAAAAGTTGTTGAGGCTGGGAAACAAATAGAAAGAAAAAAGGCTGCGCGACAGAAAGAAAAAGGAACAAAAAGAAAAGAGGTTGCAGCTTCGAGATCAGGAGCGGCTGGAAAAAGCAGAGGAAAAGACGTGATGCGGCAGGAAGCAGAGAAAGCAGAAGAAAATCAGAGGGAAGAAAGGTGTAAATTTGTTGAATCAGAACCAATCAGGTTAAATTAAACCAGAGAAGAATCAGACCAAAGAAGGAGAGGCTCTGATATCATGTTAGATTTGGTGGAATAACATAAAAGAGACAAAAAACAAAAAAGAAAGAGAGAAGGGAAAATCCAAACGACTACATTGTATTAGACTGAAATTCATCTAAAACTAAACAAGAGAGCTCCTTATATAGGAGGGTTATGAGATTGTACATGTAAAGTATAAATAAAGGAAATATACCATGAAATCCTAATCCTACTAAAATTACACAATACTATGTAACCCTAATATACTTCTAACATGTCTAACTTCATTAAGATGATAGTAATTTATAAATTTGTTCTTACTTTTTTTTATTAATATTTTCCGGAATAAGAGATTTCTTTTAAAGGAGAGAAATATATGGAATAATAAATTATTATTTTTTAAACGAGTACAAATTTTCTTTGCTTGTTTTTCACGATTTCGAAATCAATATCTATTGTTGTTTATCATAATAAGATTGAGGAGTAAACTCCAAACGCATGCGTCGATCTCATAATATACGCATCATTTAAATCACGAAAGACACAATAACAGAGATTTGAATCTACACTAAATACTTGATTTTGTATGTCAAATACTTGAAACTCGTCCTGTCAACTATTGCGCCACAACGGGTGGAAGTACAAAAGAGAGATTCATGTATTTTGTGTGTGATGAATATTGGGCCAACAACCGACTAGGAGAGCTTTAATTGCTTCCTTCTCTTGTAACCCGAAGAACATGACTGCCTCACCGTCTCTAATAATGCATACTTCATTTTCCACCCTCGTATATCCTAACTTCACACCACAATGAAAATGAATTATCCTCACGTTTTTTCCTCACATTTGTCTTAAAAGACGTCACAAATTTCATGCTTTTCTTTTGGTCAATTGGCAGTGCAAGTGGTGCAACCCAACACTAAAAAAGGTTTCTTTAATGAATAAAATTGTGTGTTGGTTACTTTAATTTGTAGAAATGATAATCATATGGGTAAGTAGTTCACTCATATATCCCACGCTTTGGTTGGTTCAGTTATAATTTTATTATATTCAAAAAATCGAGTTAAAATAGGCTGAATTTAATCTCATAATCTTTTACATGCACGCAATCATAGTTGATAGAATCAAGCTGAATCGAACCAACCGGTTTGAAAGTTCAACCAATTGAACAGAGAACCAAGAACCAACCATTAGACCGATTTGCAATACTGCTATGTTATGTTACAAGGTCGTAGATGTAGGCGGGGGACATCATTAACTTCTAGGTTTCATGTTAACATGCTGCTTGTTCAGGGTTATGTGGGGTGTCAAAAACTGCTCTTTTCACATTTCAGGTTTCTCTGATTAATGATTTTGTTGGATGGGCCTTAGGGCTTTGCTTGAGAAAGCCAAGAACTAGTTTTGTAAATTACTAAAAAAAATTAGATTAACTTTTTTTTAATATTTAAAAAGTACCTTTTAATAGTATCAAAGTTAACATTTATAATAAAAAAAAAAAAGCTAAAACCAGAATAAAGTCATATAAGCACAAAATTTGATTTTTTTTTTTCAAAAATCCTATAACTTAATAAAAGCGAACCTGCCTAACTCTTTTTAAAAAAAATTACCAAAAGCCTCTTACGTTAATTCGACGAGAAGCTTTTCTTCTTCTAAAACCTTTTGTTGATGGTCATGGCATGCCAGAAACTATGAGCAGAGATATGTAAAGTGAGAAATTATTGTCTAATTCAAGATTATTGACCAAGTCAACATTTTCGACGAATAAGAAAAATATTTTTGAAAAAAGACCCAATAAGAAAACTACTAGAAGTTGTTTTTTTCGTGTTTTAAAATTTTTAAAAACACATAAAATAATAATATTTAGCTCCAAACTTAATTTAGAGTCAAGTACTGTCCAAACAAAAATGATCCAAAAATACTTGCGTATCCAAATGATCCAAGTTAAGTTTTCTGTTTTTTGGGACCCTTGATAGGACTCTCAAATTTAGTAAGGGGATTAGTCTTGAAAAAGTCATGCACCCACACAAATAAAAAGGGTGGTGATAATGTCAACGGCCCTATCTAAATTTAATGTACCTCCTTAATTGGCCATTGTAATTGAATTTGAATGCAAGGGAAGGTTTGGAGTTGGGAGTTATAATTTTTGAACCAACAAAGGTACTCTTTTCAGCTTCAGCTATGGGTCTCACTCAAATGAGTGGGCCTCACATTCTTGGTTAGAGGATTGTGAAATTAATGAAAATTGTAATTTTTAAAATGATTAGAAAATTAATTTTTGTTTTAAATGATTCGTTAAGAGTATCTTGAGTCAGTTTACGCATACGAAGACATTAAAAAATTAATTTTATCATGTTAAAAAAGATAGTATTTATTGTTTGAATAATACCATTTTGGTCATTCTCAAAAGTTTGTGAATATTGCTAGCACAATTCTCTTATTGTTTTGTTTTATTTTTTTTATTTCATCAAATATATATTCTAAGAACTTCATATGGTGCAAACAGGTTCTAACTAAGAAATATGGATTTGATGTATGTATATTTTGGCCAATGCAATTCAATATCTATATACCTTATATAACAAAAGGAAATCTAGGGTTGATGGGTGTAACTTTTGAACTGACACAAGTGCCCCTCTAAAGCTGCATTGCCTTCTTTGTCATGCAACAACTGACTTTTGATTGATCACCCATCCAACAATATGCTCCTTCACTAAATAATAAAGTAATCTAAGACTTTTAAAATATAAACAGTTATATACACAGGAATAGATATGAACATAAAAATTTTAAGTTAAAGATTGAAAATTTAAAAAAAAATCATTTTAATATTTAGGCATGACTAAATTATAATAAATTTAAAACTTTAGTATCATGCAGTGATCTACTTAATAGATTTATACATACAAAAAAAAACTTATTTATGGGACATTAGATTTTGTATAATTCTTCCCTTTATTTTCCTATAACGGAGTTGACCCTTTCTATATATATGCAATCAAGCTTGATCCCAATCAGCGCCAACACTTGAATTACTGTGTTGTTGCATTCATTTATATTTTTGCATATTTTCAATTTTTATAATTTTTTTAAAACTTTTTTATGAATTTTTTACATCTTATATCAAAAAAATTAAAATAAATAAATTATATTTTTTTAATCAAAGAGGATTTTAATTAATATTTATTTGAAAATTATAAAAAAAAGTCAAAATTTTAAAAATGCAAAAAAAAAAACATGAAAAGGGACACTTTTTGTCATTTGAAAAAATATAAGGCTGAAAGAGATGTCTTTGTAATTTTTTAATAAAAATAGAGAATGTTAGTATTATTTCAAAAATCTCAAGAAATATTTTTATAATTGTCAAATTTTTTTAGAAAAAAAGTATAATTCATCTTTTTTATTAATTTTTATCTTTTATCTAATCCATCGGGTCTCATAAATTTTTTTTATTTTTTATTTTTTATGTATACAAGAAAATTTGTGAATAAAATCAAGTAAAATTGCTGGGGGATGAAAAGAGTGGCAAAGTTGTTGCTTCTTCTGAGAATAGCAAATTTGTTACATTGGTTGGAGATAAAAAGGCTGAGGGGACCCTTCAAATATTGATGGGTTCGTTGGGGAAGGCAATGGTCCCGGCTCATTAAATAACATCTCCGATGCGCAGGTTGCTGTATTGGGCCTCTCCAACTTTTAGAACGTGAAACTTATTGTGAATGAGGTGGCAAGTTGCTTCTTTGACACATCCTTCTCTTAAATTGTCCATGTCTATCATAATCTACAGTTATACATTATGGACCTATACTATACATTCAGCCATTGACCATGTCTATCATCCTTCTCTAAAATATTTAAAAAATACTTTTTCTTTCACTGCACTTACGAAACCACTAGTTACAATTAACAAAAGTTTTGTCTACTGGCACAATTAGCAAGTGAGCTAACATATTCAATGTAATGGTGATCTATCTTTTAATTGACATGACTAACATTGATTTTTAAACTAGGGTATACATTACAAATGATCTTAAACTATGCTACGAAGTAACCATAACAATTCTTGAATCGTACATTTATGGGGTCAGCATGAAATCGACTTTCTAATTTAGTAATTAGGTATATGTGTACATGTGTAATTTAGAAATGTATGTGTCGATTTAGAGTACAATAATAATCAACTCAATCTTAAACGATTATAAGATAAAAAAAAAAAAAAAAATTAGACTCCAACTGCAAAACTAATGGGCCGACCCGATCCAATAAATATATATTAATTAGGAGATTTCATGATCCATGGGCACCAAGTTTACAAGTTGCCAACTGGTGTAGCCTGGAAAAAGAGAGGATTAGTCAATATTAATGTCTAACTAAGGAAAGAAGTACCTATCATGGGAGACCTCTGCCAAGGCCAACTGTTGCCTTCCTAACAGTCAGTCTCCAACAGCGATTACTTCATTTTAAGAAGAATTAATTTTGCAAATCAACTTGTACATTTACTTGTTATATAATAAATAAATACCCCAAGGTTAAAAGAAAGATATGTATGTTACTTTTGGATTTGTCTGGTCAAATTGTATGAACATGGGTTTTTTTGGTGTAAATATAATTATAATTATGACGGTGAATGCAACTCTCGTTGGTCAAACAGATGATAGTGAATAGTACAATGATTTTATTTCTGTTCTAAATTTTAAATGAAACATAAAGAAGTCATTGAGTAGGTACAGTTGGCTCAGGTTGGGGGAAACGTTTCCATTTGTCTCACAAATAAAAGATAACAATAATAATAATTTATGTTTCTTGTGTTTTTATTTATGCGATATGTCATTAAATGAAAAAAAAAATTTCACCCTTTCTTCACCCAAATAACATGTTACATGGGTGAAGATAGAATGACAACAAATCATTTTTCAAAAAAAAAAGAAAAAAACAATTTTAATAAAAACATAATTTTTAAAATTATTTTTTATTTCTTTCACTCACAAATGAAAGTCTTCCATTTCATCATAAATGGAAAGACTCTCAATTCAGTTGAATCATAAGTAAAAAAAAAAGTTAAAATATCTTGATTCAATCAATGTTATTATACATAAAATTTATTGTACAGTCTGAATCAATAGTTTCAACCAATCACATATTATTTTATATGCGACATGTTGGGTCTATACAAAATAATAAAATAATAATTTATAATTGATAGAGATCATTAACTTACTTCGTAACAGTCCTGAAAGATATAATAAATTCTCTATAAAATATCTGCCTTTTTAGTATTTATGAAACGTGCAGATGTACCTTCAAGAACAATAGATCCATCATGCAGTTGGATGCGTGAATATATACAGAAATTATTAATTGTCTCATTGATTTCCTAGCTGCAATAAGTTTTCTGCATATTGCCAACCCAATATTAATTGGAACACTGCTTACTGCTTGACTCTAAATTAGGTAAAACAAATATTTTTTTACTTACCTACATGTTATAATTTTAATATATTATATATATAATTACATATATATTATGTGATTATTTAATTTTAATTAAAAATATAAAAAATTACATAAAATTAAAAAATACAAGTATATTATATATGTGACAAATTATAGTTAAGACACGTATTTAGATAAGATGAAATTTTTTTTATTGAATTTGGAGTTAAGTATTGTCTTATTAATAAGGATAGTACTTTATCTCGGACTGCTCAAACCATTGTACCATATTCCCTATCCAATTTTATTTCAAAATTAAAAAAAAAAAATTTGTATCACATAGTCTACATTTAAAATGAAGTTTTTTTTTTTTGGTCTTATATTAGAAGTTTAAGCAAACTTAATAGAAATTCTGATGCTTTATTGACATTTATATTTCTTATTTTGACACATGTAATATCTTACTTAAAATGTGCTAACATAAATTAATTTTATAAAATAAATAAATATAAATCTAATAATTAAATAGGTACTTTGATGTTTGGTAGTAAACATATTAGATTCAGGATGATACGAATCTTATTTGTTAAGAAAATTGTTGAATCAGATTAGATCGGATTTAGAATTCTTAATTCAAATTCAAATTTGTTAATTATTGAATCCAAATAGATTTGTCCGATAATAATATTAAGGATAAATTACACTAATCTCTCATGAAGTTTAAGAAATTACACTTAATTCTTTCACTTTTACTGACAAACTACAAATATACTTCTTCAGTCAAATTTTTTTTCCAAAGTGACAAATTTGCTTCTTTCATTTTTATTTTTATTTTGACTAATTTTTTAAAATTATTTTTAAAGAATTTCTTTATTTCAAATAAAAATAAATTTAAGATTTTAATTAATATTTATTTGAAAATAAAAAATATCAAAATTGGAAATATATATAAAGAATGGGTAATTTTGTCATGAAAAATAATTATTTGAAGGGATACTTGTAGTCAATTAAAATAAGAAATGTCAATTTTTTCTTCTTCTTGTACAAGAGGATTTTCAATAAATTCATCTTTTTTATCATCTACACTAATTGTTTCATCAACATTAATAGAAATAAATTCAACTTTATTTTTTTGTAACTCTTTCGGATCGTTTTCGATGAATGAAATAATCTGATTTGTAATTTTTGTGATAAAAGACTTCTCTATAAGGATATGCACGTATTTCAATGATAATATATGCAACTTTATTAGTTGAAGTCACTTAAAAAATTTAAATTTTTTCTGATAACTTTCCATTGGTGGATGCTTGCGAATTGGTTTTGGAGTTTCTTCATTGTTCTCAACATTATATTCAGGTACTTCGACATAATCCCAATTGACATGTATTCATCTTCTAACAAATAATTTTTTAGTGAATGAATGCATTTCTTTCTTTGTAATTATCTGTCCCTATAAATCAAACCACCATATATTCATGAATCCTATCTATAATATCCCGAAATCAAATTGACTATTAATAAACTATTTTGTAATTAAGAAATATATTAAATGTTTGTATGTATTATTAAGACATAAAATCCTTAAGACATCTATATATATATATATATATATATATATATATATATATATATATGAGAAGTAGCGGTGAACTCTAACTCTTGAGGGAGCGAGCGGATCAATCATCATTAAGACAGTTTTTCTGTTTTTTTTTTTCTATTTCTTCAAGTAATTTCACTTACTTGATCAGAGAATTTTTGAAAAAATTATTGAATGAATCTGTTTTAATAGTCTCAATTGTCAGGTTTTAATGATTCTAATTATCTGATGATAGGTCATATATGTATATACAATACATTATTATAAACATAATCTTCATTCCGATCATTAACTACGAAATAATTACTTGAGTTCTTGACAAATACCAAACCGGTACATTACAGCAATGGAAGAACGCCATGAAACGAAACAGCAAATACAGGCTTAAAATACACCAAAATTGCAATACAAATTCAAACACTCCAACTGCACGCTCAATTAATAAATCTTTATCCATATCCTCCAAAGGCAAAACCATATATTGAACAGCATGAGTCATCAAATCAAAGCAAAGCAAAACAGAGAACCAGAAGAAAATGCATCATCGACTACAGTTATTAATAAAACTCTCATCCCAGCTCTCATTGTTTTCGAAATAGGGGGCTCAAACTGATCTCCCATTTTTCATAGGACTTGGGAATTTTCCTCCAAGCCAACACTTTTGGACAAAATGGCACTATTTATCTCCTTCGCCACTTGATCAACGTCCCTCTTCTTCTAGTAATTATTGAATGGGACAATCACGTTATGTGATTATTAAATGTGATGTGATTATATCTTATAAACTATATAATTTTCTTAGATTCATGAAAATTTTATTTATTATGAATTTCAAAAAAAATTTAAAAAAATTGTGAGAGACCCTCAATTCACCTCGGATAGTGATATAAAATGATGGTCTCATCCGATAATATCTCTTCTTCTCCTTGATGATTCTATTATTATTTTCTGCCTACAGGAAATATAGTGAAGCTCATAAAGCCAAAAGTCTAACATGGGTTTTTTTTTTTCTTTTTTTGAGTAGAAATTAAGTTATCCTTTCCAAATCTCTACTCTTAATATCGTCTACTACAATAGCCCACAATTCCCTAGAAAATTTATTTAACTAAACAATAAATATGCACCTTTTTTTGTTAACCAGTCAATTGCTTAATACTAACATTCAATCCTTTTTCCCTAGTAATATTTATACAATCACTTATAATATTATGTATTTTTCATGGGCAACCCTGAATACACAATAAGCTATTTATTATAATCATAGAATCCCCCTCTTTCAAAATTTAAACTATCTTGTGCATCAATTGAAGAGTCATTGCTTCTAATTGAGTAAAAGACAATTTTCTATTATACCAACTGGACAAAGTTCAACAAATATAACTTACTTGTTTCTAACAATTACACGCACACCTCCTTAATTAAAAAGTATACTAAAACTATCAAAGTTTAACTCTCTTTTTTCAATGAATGGCATCCGTCCAACAAAATCTAGTCAACTTACCAATGCCTTCTCTAAGCTTCTTGTATCAACCCAGTTATTAACATGGGTTTTCAAGGAATCCCCTTTCAACCAATTCATTGCTCACTTAATTTCAGTCTCCCATGCCTTGGGAATTCTGTGGATTAGACATATTTGAAAATTTTCCTTCCATAATATAGTAGAATAATCACATTCAAAAAACAAGGTGACTAATGGTCTTACTTCTAGCTAATACCACAGAAAGCACAAAGTCATGTTTGTTTGACAGCTTAGGGAGGGATTTGAATAAATTAGTTCCATTAATTTTGTGAATTCGGTATTTAGATAAAAAAAAAAAGACTCACGAATAGTACCAGAAATAAATAATAACTCATAGTATGAATAAAATAATAGAAAGAGATGGTTGAAATTACTAATTCTATCACTATTAATATTGAACGAGAAAACTAATTCATCCTTATCTAATCTATAAAACAAATAAGGCCAATTCTGATTGCCAAGCTAGTCCAGTAGACGAGGCAAAGTATAAACACATATTTGGGCAGTGATTTCCTGAACCTATCAACTCTATACTCTATATCATTTCTAATCATGCATCCTAAATTTTCTCTAAATTTTAGTTGAAATAGCTTTTAAAAAGTCATTTTAACTAATCACTTTTTAAGTGACTATTCCAATCACACTCCTTATTTTAGTTAACTATTAAATTTTTTATAAATTTTTTTTTTACCACAACAGGGTCCTTTCATCTCGAAAATCTCTTAAAACATTCTATATATTTCATAATAGTGAGCTCCTCTCTCTCCTCTCTGGCTCATCAAATTTGGAGAGCCAGAATCACAATTCCAAAAATAGCGACCAGTATAAGGAGCTGGTTGGAGTTCCAAAATTGAGTTTAGGCGAAAGAGTGAATTTAAGGAGTGTGTTGGCGCTGCTCTTATGATAGAGACAGAAGAAGAGTTACCATCTTTTGTTAAAAGCCACTTTGGTCTATCAGTTGCATTCTAATTAGGCATAAACTCAGTTGGGTAGCTCTGCTTTCGAAGTATGAATCAAATTAGAACAACACCTAGGCCACCTCCATTGGTTATGTCTAATAATGAGAGAAACCTTTGCCTCATCAGAACTACAACAATCAAATATAATGGAATTTCCATATACCTCACTTGAGATTTTCATATACCCAGTCTCTTTCCAACTCTTTTAACCTTAAATATTGATTTACATGTTATTATTAGCATCAATTGGTGAAGACAATATTCAATCTCATCAGAAGACATGAACTCAAGTCGATCTACCGAATGTACTTTTAAAGGCCACAACAACAGGAGCTATTACATCATCTCCAACCCATTTTTAAATTGGCATCAAATTTTTAAAAAAATGAATAGTATTTTTATTTTTGATCTTTATATTTGAAGATTCACTATTCATTCTTCAATTTACTATTCATTCACTAATTATTTTTATAATACTCTAAACTAATAATTAATTGTTTTTATACTATTTAAATAAATATTTAAAATTTAAAATTAATTTTTCTTGAGTTTTTTAAATTTTTATTTATTATCAAGATGTTTCTTGAATATATCATGGAGTTTTTAACAAACAAAAAAAGTGATAAATAATTAAAGTTTGGATAAATATATGTTAAATAATTGTATTTTAGACATAAATAATATTATGAAAAGTGGGATTTGAAGAATGAATATTGATTTAAAGTTGGTATAGTTGGAGTGCAAATGTAAAAATATGGGATCTTCCATCTTCAAATATGAAGAAGATGTCAAAATGAAAATGAATTTAAAAATTATGGGTTAGAAATGCCCTTATTCATTAGTCTTGGGTGTATTACATTTGAGTTAATGAATGCCTGATAAATCAACCAAATGTATAAGATTTTTTAAAAAATTTACAGATTTATCAAACATTTATTAACCTCGGCACAGCACTAGAAGGAATAAATAGTTTTTTCAACAACAAGGGCTAGGTGTACAACTTGAACAGGGCCAATCTAAGCCCGGCCCAAAATTTTTAGGGCTCGGATATCATTTTTTATACTTTGAATTTGGTTTGGGCAAAAAATTTTAAGTCCAATTTAAATTAGGACTGAACTTGGGTTGATACTCTGAAAATTCGAACCCAACTCCAACCCAAATGTAATATTTTATATATTTTAATTATTCATCATTAGATTAGATTTATAAGATTTCCTTACAATAATTACCTTTTATATTTTTATAATTTAAAAAACTTGTTGACCTTTAAAATTGTTTCAAAATTAAATTATGTTAAAATAATTATTTTGGTGATTTTTTATTTCTTTTAGAAGGAGAAATTGAAAGAAATTATTGGAGCTTTTAGTGTATAATAAAAATAAGAAAAATAATAGTAATTTATTAAAGAAATCGTAAATAAAATCTAAAAAATGGAATTAATAATCGGGTTCGTGTTCGGTTCGGGTCAGACTCGGGTTGAATCTAGTACTTATGAATTTTAATTCAGGCCGGACTTGGGTTGGATTTTTTAGTTCAAGGTCGGGTTCAGACAGGACTTGGGTTGATAATTTTATAACTTGGGTTGGACTTGGACATGACTCAACCTGAGCCCGGCCTGTCCGAGTTGCACCCTTAGCAAGGGCAAAAGTACACAGGGTTTGGGTCGGGCTCCAGTCCCCCCCCCCAAAAAATTATTAATTTTTTTTATACATGTAAAATTTTAGCATTTTTAAAATTAGTCCATTCTAAAATTTTAACTGAATTCAATCTTTACTTATTATTTCTCTTATTTTTTACAAAAAATTTTAGCTCACCCCAAAATTTTTTGCCCAACTCAATCTTTACTAATCATTTCTCTCGTTTTCACCCAAAACTTTAGCTCACTCTCAAAAGTCTTTACTCATCATTTTTGCCTAACTTAATCTTTACTCATCATTTTTCTCATTTTCACCTCAAAATTTTGTTCCAACCAAAATTTTCTTCAAATATTTTTCTAATACCCTCTAATTTTCTGATTCGCCCTTGAACAGCAGAGCATTTGACATCTTCCAAAAAAATGCCACCTAGAAGCCAATCTTACATCTTTCTTCAAAGCAGTGGAGAGATATAACATATATCATTACTTGATCAGACTGTCATTGTCCCCAAAGAATAATAGAAATATTTTATTACTAACAAACCCATGTCTGTTAAAGCAAAAAATATGTATGAATTTAAATAAGAACAAACTTATGATTAATTCATATCCTCACATATTATAATTCTTCTCTAACCTCAGCCAACCAATTGCCCAATACATCAACCACTTTCTTCATTTATAAATAAGAAAATTGGATACAAAAAGGCTTCTGTGTATATAGTATCAAATATTTTTTTAATAAATTTTTTTTTACTCGTAAACATAAATAATTAGTTTAATATGTATTTATATATTATAGTATGTCGTGTTGTCTTTTATTCAAGAATGAGAAAATTCATTATGTATAACATTACTTTTTTTCTCTAAAAAATGATATATATAAAATATTTTTCAATAAATTTTCTCATTCGTATATACAAAAAACAAATTCTATTATCTTATGTTTAAAAGATGAGAAAATTAAGTAAAGAAAAAATCCTTTTAAGAGCTCTGAGATGAGAGAATCGGAATAAAATTCCTGAATTAAATAAGAGAATAATTGAGGATTTGTAGCATTCATCGTTAAATAATTTGCAAGCCTACATTCAAACTCTAATGATTAGAATATGCTGAACCCAAAGCATCTTCTAGTGCACAATAGAAGATGCTAAACTAAGAAAAGCATGTCCTTG
The DNA here is from genome assembly GCA_008638375.1 of Nyssa sinensis. Classification (NCBI taxonomy): domain Eukaryota; kingdom Viridiplantae; phylum Streptophyta; class Magnoliopsida; order Cornales; family Nyssaceae; genus Nyssa; species Nyssa sinensis. The sequence goes on from CM018047.1 coordinate 2,678,450, forward strand.
TCATTTATGAAATACGTACGTGGTAGTCATCCCATATGGTTTGGTTGGCATTTGGTGTCGTATTAAAGGATTCTTCTCCACCAGTTCCACTAATACCGTGTCTTGTTTTAACATTTTAATATATACACAGCCATATACTAATATATGGATTCAAATCCTCAAATCTGATCGCAGGAATTCTCCAACTCAATGACTTGTCAGTGCCAACCTCTTCTACGTCGACAACACGACTAGTACAGGTTCAATGTTCATCCTTGAGAGAAAGATGTGGGTGACAGTGATGTGCTCAGAAACATTGAACAGCCTACGCCAATCACTACATGTGGTGTAGGTGAGTGACTTTCATTGGCTTAAGGTGTCTAATTGGAACAATTATTTGATGGTCCTTGGGACTACACCGAGTAACTTTCATTGGCTTAAGGTGTCTAATTGGAACAATTATTTGGTGAGTGTCACGTTAAATTTGTATCTTGCAGATGTACATTTGATCGTTAGAATTATTGAAACTAGTTCATTTACTAGTTTCTCGTCGAATAAATAGCGTAGTAATGTAAACTAGAAATTGACACCGTAGTCAAGTTTCTATAATAAAATTTATCACAAATAAGAGAATAAGTTTTCTAAAATTTAAAGTTGAATATTATTGATGAATTACTTAAATAATGAAAGTTTATTACATTATATTTATCGTCATAGAAAACTAATAAGTTTGACTAAAAAAATCACAATTATTAAGTTAATCCGATTAAACTACAAAAATAAAAATTTTAGATAAAATTAAAATTGAGTCCTTTTCAATTGAGTCCAAAATTAAAACTAAATAAAATAAAAAGAAGATAATTACAAATGACAAATCAATCGTAGTTTTTTATGCTAAGCAATTGATGAAAAACTATTTTTCAAAAATAGTAAAGATATATAATTGAAATGGATAAATGAATTTGGTGAAATTACAATATCAGTTACAACATAAGTGTCAATTTTGGTCCGTTGAGTCAAAATATGAGAGTGTCAAACTAACTTCAATTGTAATAGTTATTTTTGTCATGTGAAAACCAAATTTTAGTGTGGTATAGTATTAAAAAATTATTTTTTAACAATTTTATTTCAATAGTAAAATGTCATTAAAATAAGAAAAAAAAACTTGATCAAATCTTGAATCATACATTTAAAATAATCTGAACATTTGAGAAGAATTACAATTATTAAAACAAAAATTATATTTAAAATAACGTTTGACTCAATCAAATTTGTGAGAATATATAAGGAACACTACTTTCGATATAAGTTACTATAATATATCAATCATTCAAACTGCTCTCAAGCGTGCTTATTTTGAAACATTTTCCACCACTTTAACAAAGTAATTTAATTTCAAATTAGACTTTTTTTCTCTCCCAGTGTATCATAAATTCTTACGCCGCTTGTTTGACATTACTAGTAGGCATATTTTGGCTTTCATTATTTGTTTGTCGCAATTTGTCAGTATTTACTACAAACAGTATCACCTCATCCCCATATTACGTACTTCAATGACTTCCAACAAACTTCCTATTCCTAATTCCCACTGTGCGTGTTACAACTCATAGCTTTGTTTGTTTCTGAGGGAAATAAAATTTGGGGTTGGCACATAAAGAAGTTTGGAAGCTTATATATAATGAGGGTTAAGATAGTGCATAAATACATTGTCTCATTGTTCTCAAAGTGTTGCCAAGTAAACTATGGGTTGCTTAGATGATTACAAGCCTGCAATGGCAATGTTTGGATTGCAGTTCACATATGCAGGGGCTGGTCTATCAACTAGAGCAGCTTTGTTGCAAGGAATGAGCCCCAGAGTCTTTGTGGTCTACAGGCAAGCCGTAGCTACATTAGTCATTGCTCCTATAGCTTATTTCACAAGGTGGGGGTTTTGCATTCTCTCTCTCTCTCTCTCTCTCTCTCTCTCTCTCTCTCTCATACTTTGTTTTATTGCAGGAGAAAAACTACTGGGTCTTGCATGGGATTAAGGAGCTTTTGTTTGATATTTTTGGCATCTTTTATTGGGTACATAAATTTCTATGTACCAAATTTATGTTCTTTTTCAGTATCTGTATAATTGTTGATTACTAATAATTGTGTTTTTTGTTTGTTGGTTTAACAGTGTAACCATCAACCAGAACATCTATTTTGAGGGTTTATATCTAGCCTCATCTTCTATGGGAAGTGCAATGGGTAATCTAGTCCCTGCAGTCACCTTTGTATTGGCATCCATCATTGGGTAATAGCAAAAAATATTTGCACGCTTTAAACAAATACTTTTGTACAATAGGAGTACGTGGAGCACACATGAACCTGAAACCATTCCATTTTAAATTCCAATTTTCAAAAGATAGTGAATACACATCACATGTGCATACACCCTTCAAAGAAGATTCATAGATATTGTTATTGGTATCTTGTATCTCAATCTGACAGGTACAAGATTCAATATAGGCATTTTTTGACCCAATAATTGCCTAGTTTTCGTATTTTGAGCTACTAAATTATATTTTTCCGGGGAAGAGGAGAGAGAGAGAGAGAGAGAGAGAGAGAGAGAGTAGTCCTGAAACATTTACGAGAGAGTTTAATACTCACCTTTGTATTCTTCATCTTTAATGGTAAATTCTTTTTTGTGTTTCCTCCGTGAATGCAGGATACTTATAAATCACATATATCTTTGATGATCTTGTAACATTCATTGTTTTTGCACTTCTCTATTTTGTTATTCTTCGCTTCTGTTGCATGACATTTATGGATAAAAGAAATTGGTCATCATGAAATAAACAGACTCATGATCGAAAAATTTGAAATGAAACTCTTCTGCTGGAAATTTTGAAAGTTTTAAGTCTCATCATGCCACCAGATAGATCTGTCTTAAATACCATGTAACACAGCTTAGAATGACTTTGATTCTATTTTCTGTACAGCCTGTACCCAGCACCCCTTGTATAATTCTTGTATAAATTCATGCAACTCTGTAAAGAATAAACAAAATTGTTGGAATATTATAACAAGTATAATCAAATTTAAGTACCCAATTGATCAAATCTAAGTTCATGGTAATCTACACGAAGAAATCAGTAGAGACATGCTCATTTTGATATGTGTGTGTGTGTGTGTCTATATATATATATATATATATATATATATATATATATATACACACACACACATGTATATATATATATATATATATATTATTTTTCGATTTATTATCTTTGTAAGTGTTGACAAGAAGAATAAAAACCTTGTACCAAAACTTTTTACTAGTTTTCCTACTCTATGAATTGATCAGATTAGAGAAGCTAGATATCCGAAGCATGAGAAGTATTGCCAAGATCATAGGGACAATCTTCTGCGTGGGTGGAGCCATTTCCATGGCATTGCTCCGAGGCCCAAAGCTACTGAACGCAGAATTGCTGCCAATAAAATCTGTTTTTGGTTCGGAAGGTGAGAACTGGCTGCTGGGTTGTCTATTTCTCTTTGGAAGCAGTTGTTGCTGGTCCTTATGGCTAATTTTGCAGGTATTCATCTCTCGAAATTCACTCTAATTTCTCAATATTTTGATTACTGAATTTCTTCTTGACATTTTTCAAACAGGTCCCAGTTTCAAAATCCTATCCTGATCACCTATCTTTATCTGCTTGGATGTGTTTCTTGTCCACATTACAATCAGCAACTGTTACATTGTTCCTTGAGAGAGGCCTGGAGCCTTGGAAACTGCATTCGTATCTTGAACTTGGCTGTTTTTTCTATTCAGTAAGTAGTTGGCTTTCTATGAAAACTTTACTAGTCCACTAGCGTGCCTAAACTTTCAATCTAATGAAAATCTCTAATTGGGTTTGTCCTTGTAGACCCTCAACCCAAAAGGCATCTCCATGATCAGAGGTGTCCTACTCCTTTTTATAATGAACATATGTTGCTCTGGTTTACTAGTTCAATAACATGCTTAAGCTTGTGGCAAGCTTTCACAGATTTGTCCTTCTAAGTCTCAAGTCCAAAAGTTGCATCCTTGATAATAAGTATCCTACGTCAGTTTTATAAGTCCATCATGATAATGTAGGATGCCTACATTCCCACTTCGATATAGACACAAAACTGGCTATAATACCGAGTTAGAGGCGCGACCCAACCCCCATATAAAAATATTATCCGGTTTGGTCTCAAGAGACAAAGGAACTTATGCTTCTATCCTATCAACAAGCTCCCAATATTTGTCCTTTTAGACCTTAAAACTTAAAAAATGCCTTGTTGGTTAGAGATGCCTATTTTTATCACATCTGATGCAGCATGCCAACAATAATTAAATTGAATCAACCTGAGAATTATTACTTCATGAACAGGGAATTATAGGGTCCGCGTTTTCCTTCTTTGTTCAAGCCTGGTGCATTTCACAAAGAGGTCCACTCTTCTCTGCAATGTTCAATCCTCTATGCACAGTTATAGTGACCATCTTTGCTTCTATATTTCTACATGAAAATATCTACACTGGAAGGTAAATACTATCTCAGCCTCTTGTATGATCATTTTTAGCCCCTTTTTTTATCATTAAATTGCACATTGATGATTCTATGACACTTTTAGGCCATGGTTAGTATGCAAGAATGAAATAAAATAGGGAATGAAATAAAAATGACACAGAATAAAATGGGGATTACTCACACTCACTCGGACAAAAAAAAGTGTTTAGAATAATTTTTAATGCAATGCCCATTCTATGGAATAGGTATTCCCAATCGCACCAAAAAAAATAAATAAATAACAAAGAAAAAGTAATTTTAGAATATTCATTTCACCATACCAAACATGACCTTAAGTTTCCATGTAATAATCTGAAATTGATTTTTCTTTTACTTCAGCCTGGTGGGTGGTATTGGTGTGATTATTGGATTATATGTTGTGCTATGGGGTAAAGCCAAAGACTTAGAAGAGTCCAATGTGAAGACGGATGTGAATCCACAAATTGATCAAACAAGGATTGAGCAAATATTGATAGATGAAACTTCAGAGAAAATGAGTAGCAAAATTGATTTGGAGCAACCCCTTTTATCAGATAGATCAAAAATGGAGTCAGATTGATCAGTAAATGCTAAAATGCTACAACTTCACTTAGCTGTGATTAGCACTCAACAAGACACAACTGGGCACATGTTTCTCGTTCTCGCATGTGCTTTGCTTTTCATTTATGCTCCATTTGGATTGAAGTTGATTCTTGCCAAGGCTATTGTATTTCATTGTCACAGGACCTGTTTGGAAAATTGGTTTTGTAAATTACATATGAATTAATTTGAAATTTTTAGTTGTTTAATAGCTACATTTTAATTGTACAATGGTTCACACTTCCACTTAAAAAATATTTGAAATCTGAATAAAATCATATTGCTTTCATAAGATATGCTACTTTAGAAGATAATGGGAATAAGTTTCAATTGAAACGGATTTCCTAATTAACTTGTAGATTTCCTCATTATATAATAAATAAATACCCGGTGGTTAAAAGAAAGATATGTATGTTTGTATGAATATGGGTTTTTTGGTGTAAATATAATTATGATGGTGAATGCAATTCTCGTTGATCAAACAGATTAATGATTTTATTTTTGTTCTAAATTTTAAATAAAACATAAAGAAGTCATTGAGTAGGTATATACAGTTGGATCATAAATAAATAAAAAAAAGTGAAAATATCTAGAATCAATCAATGTTATAAAATATCTGCCTTTTTAGTGTTTATGAAACGTGCAGATGTACTGAAATGAAAATGTAAGTCCAGAGGTACCTTCAAGACCAATTGATCCATCATGTAGTTGTATGCGTAATTATCTCATTGATTTCCGAGCTGCAATAAGTTTTCTGTACATTACCAACCCAATATTAATAGTGATAGTAATATTGACATTTTCTTTAATAGTTCATGTTTAAAATGAAATCTTTTGTCTTACATTGGAATTTTAAGCAAACTTAATAGAATTTCTAATTTTTTATTGATATATATATATATATATATATATATTTTATTTGGACACATGTAATATCTTATTTAAAATGTGCTAATTGGACTTAATTTTATAAAATAAATAAATAAGAATTTAATAATTAAATGAGTACTCTGATTAGAACCGTAAACAGATCAAATTTGAAATGATCCAAATTGTATTTGTTAAAAAAATTGTTGAATCAGGTCTAGTCAGGTTTTTTGACAAATCTTTAAATTTTTAATACAAATCCAGATTTATTAACTATCGAATCAGATTTGATTTGATCCAATAATAATATTAAGGGTTAATTACAACTTAATATCATGAAATTTTGTCATGATTTTAAATAAAGTCATTAATTATCAATTGTAATAATTCAGTCCCTCAATTTTTATTTTCATTTCAATTAAGACTAATTGCAAATAACTGTTAATGGCTATCCCAAATTGATATTTTGGTATCCTATAATTTAATATAACTTTCAAAATAGTACCCTGTAATTATATGCTGGTTTCAAATAAGGCTTATAATTTTATATAAGTTTCAAATGAGGTTTTATAATTTTAATGCGTAAATCGCTACTTTTAAGAATATGGGACTACCGTTTGAAATTGATCTTAATTGAAATAAAATTAAAAATTGAGGGACTGAATTGTTACAATTGATAATCGATGGCCTTATTTAAAATCGGGACAAAACTTCGGGATACTAAAGCATAATTAACCCTAATATTAATAAATATTATTTTATAATATGTAAAATTTAAAATATATAAATTCAACTTAAGAAAATTTTATTTAATTTAATATTTAACATGTTATACAATTTTAAAATATATTTTATAATATAATATACAAAAGAATGAATAGATATGTTATATTTAATCAGATCAAATTGCTAACAGGGTCAAATTTGTTCAATCCATAATCGATTTAATCAACTAAAGAAATTGACGGATTCAAAATAGATCGGATCATCGGATTAAATTCTATGCATCATACCTGGATAAATGAATGGGACTCGAATCGAATTTGGATCAAAATTTAATTTATTGACAACCCTACTCTGATGAGTAAATGCTCATTTTTGTAATAAAACGGGTTTAGGAAAGTGGTTCCACCCTGAAAATGTACAGTTTCCATCCCTAAATTTTAAGTTTTATAAAAAAAGTTAATGTCTTAACCCAGTGATAACCCAAGCTTTCTCATTTCCATTCGTAAAAGTTACCTAAAAATGAATTTAACCCTTTAATTTTTAAATTATTTTTATGTTCGAATTTCTTCGAAGGATGGGGCTAGGTAAGGCTCGGGGGCAATTCCTTCACCCTCCCCCCACCCAATTGTTTTTATTTGAGAATTTGTTCTTAATTCCAATTTTTTTTCAAAACTATACCCTTTCAATTTATAGTTTTTCACTCCCTTATTTTAATTTCAATTAATCCTTGAATCAAACTTCTATCAACCATTTAAATTTTTTTTGTGGTATTGACTAGAGTTTTTTGAATAATTTTTTTCTTTGATTAGACATCTTATCTAATTATATCAATATATTTAATTACTTATCAATAATAATATTAATCAATATCAAGTTTTTATAAACCAACAACCTCTACTTTAAGCTCATGAACTCTACTTTACCCTCTCCCAAAATACAAGTTATGAGTTCAAGTTGAAGACATTATATTCAATCAGAGTCATGGGCTGTGTTAGAATTTTCATACACGTCACTTGAGATTTTCAAATACTCAATCTCTTTCCAACTTAGTACTGATTTCTATGTTATTATTAGCATCATTTGGTGAACAATATTCAATCTCATTAGAAGACCTGAACTCAAGTCTACCAATGGACTCTTAATTAAGCACCACAACAGCAGAGCACTTTGACATCTTCGAAAAAAAATTCCCACCATTAGATGCAAAACTTACAGCTTTCTTCAAAGCAGTGAAAAGATACAACATAAATCATTACTTGATCAGACTGTCATTGTCTCCAAAGAAGAATAGAATCCCATTTCTGTTAAAACAAAAGTAAGTATGAATTTACATGAGAACAAACTTATGATTAATTTCATATCCTCACAAATTATATAATTCCTCTCCAACCTCACTCAACCAATTACCCAATACATCAACCACTTTCTTGCCTGTATAAATAAGATGGTAGGACCCATAATATTAAATGCATGTTGGGCTCACATTCTTATATTTATAAATAAGAAAATTTGATAAAAAAAGCCTTCATGTATATGGTATCAAGTATTTTTTTAATGAATTTTCTCACTCTTGAACATAAACAACTGATTTCATATGTATTTATATATCATAGGGTGTCTTCTTGTCTTTTATTTGGGAATGAGAAAATTCATTAAGAAAATCCATTATTTATAACATTACGTTTTCCTTTGAAAAATGTTATACATAAAGCATTTTTCAATGAGTTTTCTTACTTGTATATACAAGAAACTGATTCTACTATCTTGTATTTAGAAGCAAGAAAATTAATTGAAAAAAATCTTTTTAAGAACTCTGATGTAAGAGCATCAGAGTGAAATCCCATAATTAAATAGGAAAAATGCTAAAAAAATCTTAATTATGTGAATACAATGTTACTCATTAATTTGCAAGCCCGAGTAATTATGTTACAACTCTACCTTCTTTTCCTTTTTTAAATAACTAGGTGTTTGGCGAGCGCGTACCTTAACTAATCTCGAAATCTTAAAATTAATGATCGAACAAACTTCTAATAATTCTAAGAAAGACTCAAACTCGAGACTATAAATTTTAATCCTCAATGGGGTCTACAAACCGACATTCTAACTCTAATTATTAGAATTTGCTGATCAACCCAGAGCATCTATCACAATAGAAGATGCTAAACTAAGAAAAGCATGTCCTTGTCATTTATGATAATACAAAAACCAATAATTAACCAAATTTTATATATATTAAACCATCCCCATATGGTTTGGTTGGCATTTTGTGTCGTCTTAAAGGATTCTTCGATCTCCACCAGGTACATTAAAACCGCGACTTCATGAAGACCCTTGTTTTAAAGTTTTAATACATATACACAGCCATATATTCCATATTATATATGTTATATGTATATACTAATATATGCAATCCTCAAATCTGATCACAGGAATTCTCCAACTCAATGACTAGTCAGTGCCAACCCCTTCTACCTCGACAACACGACTAATCATAATATTAAGTTAATCCTAATAAACTAGAAAAATATAAATTTTCACATAAAATTAAAATTGAGAATTTTTGCTACTAAACCCAATATTAAAATTAAATAAGATAGAAAGAAGATAATCACAAATGACAACTTGACCAATGATTTTTATGCAAAATAATTAATGAAAAAGTACTTTTCAAAAATAATAAAGACGTCTAATTAAATTCCTACATGACTTGTTTGACATCACTAAAAGGCATATTTGGCTTTCATTATTTGTTTGAAACAATTTGTTATGTGACGGCTAGTTAGTATTTACTACAAACAGCATGGAAGAGGCTAGGCTGGACTGCCCGGGACACCCCCCCCCAAAACACCCCTCAACTTTGCATCCCCAAGTCTAAAATATTTCATATTTTACCTTTCTTTTAATTTCATCTTAAACCCTTATTAAAACTTCTATTAAATTTTTTAATACAGTCTAAAGTTTTTTAAGAGTCTCTTTGATTAGATTCTTTATCTATTTAATAAATTCATACATATCAATAAATTTAATTACTTATTAAAATATTATCAATAATATTAATTTTTTTTGTTTTGATACTTTTTAAATTTGAATCAAATATTTAAATTAAAAAATTACCCCCTAAATTGAAATCCTCCCTCATTCCTGACAAACATTGTGACCTCATCCACATGTTAGGTACTTCAGTCACTTCCAACAAACTTCGCCCTGTTCCCACTATGCGTGTTTCAAGTTACAACTCCTAGCTTTGTTTGTTTCCGAGGAAAATAAAATTTGGGGTTGGCACATAAAAAAGTTTGGAAACTTATATATAAAGAGAGTTAAGGTAGTGCATAAATATATGGTCTCATTGTTCTCTCAAAGTGTTGCCAAGTGTAAACTATGGGTTGCTTAGATGATTACAAGCCTGCAATGGCTATGTTAGGATTGCAGTTCACATATGCAGGGGTTGGTCTATCAACTAGAGCAGCTTTGTTGCAAGGAATGAGTCCCAGAGTCTTTGTGGTCTACAGGCAAGCCATAGCTACATTGGTCATTGCTCCTATAGCTTATTTCACAAGGTGGGGGTTTTGCATCCTCTCTCTCTCATACTTTTCTCTTTCTCTCTCTCTCATACTTTGTTTTACTGCAGGAGAAAAACTAATGGGTCTTGTATGGGATTAAGGAGCTTTTGTTTGACATTTTTGGCATCTCTTATTGGGTACATAAACCAAATTTATGTTCTTTTTCAGTACACTATCTGTATAATTGTTGATTACTAATAATTGTGTTTTTTGGTTCGACAGTGTAACCATCAACCAGAACATCTATTTTGAGGGTGTATATTTAGCCTCATCTTCTATGGGAAGTGCAATGGGTAATCTAGCCCCTGCAGTCACCTTTGTATTGGCATCCATCATTGGGTAATAGCAAAAAATATTTGCATGCTTTAAACAAAGACTTTTGCAGCGATATATAGGACATGCAGCACGTGAACCTGAAACCATTCCATTTTAAATTCCAATTTTTAAAAGATTGTGAATAAACATCACATGTGCATAAACCCTTTAAAGAAGATTTATATATTTCTATATATTGTTATTAGTATCTTGTATTCTTGATATGACACATACCAGATTCAATATAGGCAATTTTTTAGCTTATCAATCTACGCATACCAGATAGATCAGTCTTAAGTATCATGTAACACAGTTTGAAATGACTTTGATTCCAAATGCTGTACCCAGCACCCCTTGTATAATTTTTGTATAAATTAATAAAACCTATAAAGTATAAACAAAATTGTTGGAATATTATAACAAGTATAAACAAATTTAAGAACCCAATTGATCAGATCAAAGTTCATGGTAATCTAGACTAAGAAATAAGTAGAGGCATGCTCATTTTGATCATACGCACACACACACACACACACACACATATATATATATATTATTTTGCTATTTATTATCTTTATTACTGTTGACAAGAAGAATAAAAAACTTTGTACCAAAACTTTTAACTAGTTTTCCTAATCTATGAATTGATCAGATTAGAGAAGCTAGATATCCAAAGCTTGAGAAATATTGCCAAGATCATGGGGACAATCTTCTGCGTGGGTGGAGCCATTTCCATGGCATTTCTCCGAGGCCCAAAGCTACTAAACGCAGAATTGCTGCCAATAAAATCTGTTTTTGGTTCGGACGGTGAGAATTGGCTGCTGGGTTGTCTATTTCTCTTTGGAAGCTGTTGTTGCCGGTCACTATGGCTAATTTTGCAGGTATTCATCTCTCGAATTTCTCTCTCATTTCCCAATATTTTGATTACTGAAATTCTTTTACATTTTCTATAAACAGGTCCCAGTTACGAAAACCTATCCTGATCACCTATCTTTATCTGCTTGGATGTGTTTCTTGTCCACATTACAATCAGCAACAGTTACATTGTTCCTAGAGAGAGATCTGGAAACTTGGAAACTGCATTCATATCTTGAACTTGGCTGTTTTTTCTATTCGGTAAGTAGTTGGCTTTCTATGAAAACTTCAAAAATTGAATATTGTGAATATAATGACTGTTATATGTGTGGCCAGTCCCACTTAGAAATATTGTCGGCTCTAGTTTACTTGTCCACTATTGTGCCGAAGCTTTCAACTAATGACGAACTCTAACAGGTTCGTCCTTGTAAACCATAAACTCAAAAGGCCCTCCTTTATCGGAGATGTCCTGGCCATCTTTATAACGAGCATTGCTCTGTTTTACTAGTCCACAAGTATGCCTATGCTTCTAATCCAGCGGCAAACTCTAACGGATTTGTTCTTTTAGATCTTAAATTCAAAAGTTGACTCCTTAATTACAGGTGTCATCTGTCGTCTTTATAAGTTTATCATAAATATTGTTTGCATTTTATGTAAGATGCCAATATTCCCACTGTGAGATAGGCACAAACTTGACTCTTATACCATATTTGATGCACTGCTTAACTCCCACCAAAAAATATTATCCACTTTCATTTGCAAGGGATACTAGCAAACTTATGCTTCTAGCTAGCCCGGCAACAAACCTCCAATGTTTGTCTTTTTGGACGCTAAGCTTGAAAAATGCTTCCTTGGTTAAAAGTGTTTTACGCCGTCTTTATTAGTTTATTATAAACATCATTCACAACTGATGTAAGATGCCAACAATGACTAAAATGATTGAACTTAAGAATTATTACTTGATGAACAGGGAATTATAGGGTCCGGGTTTTCCTTCTTTGTTCAAGCCTGGTGCATTTCACAAAGAGGTCCACTCTTCACTGCAATGTTCAATCCTCTATGCACAGTTATAGTGACCATCTTTGCTTCTTTATTTCTACATGAAAAGATCTACACAGGAAGGTAAATACTATCTAAACCTCTTGTATGATCATTTTTAGCCTTTTTTTTTTTGGGCAATTAATTGCACATTGATGCTTCTATGACTCTTAGTTTCCATGTTGTTAAATTACCAATTGCTCTAAAAGTTTAAGAGGCGGAATATAGTGCAAACTGCAAACTCTAACGTAATAGGGTAAGAAAGACTTAAACCCAAAACCTTTTAGAATTAGAGTTTTAATATCATATTAAATTACCAGTTGCTCTAAAATCTTTATTTATTAAAGAATAAACCAAACAAATATATATATATATAAAGCTATTTTAATACATGTAATAAGTTGATATTGATTTTGCTTTTACTTCAGCTTGGTGGGTGGTATTGGTGTGATCTTTGGATTGTATGTTGTGCTGTGGGGTAAAGCCAAAGACTTAGAAGAGTCCAATGTGAAGACAGATATGAATACACAAATTGATCAAACAAGGATTGAGCAAATATTGATAGATGAATCTTCAGAGAAGATGAGTAGCAAAATTGATTTGGAGCAACCCCTTTTATCAGACAGATCAAAATGAGAGTCAGACTGATCAGCAAATGCTAAAATGCTACAACTTCATTTTGCTGTGATTAGCATTTTTTTATCAGCAAAAGAAAGAGAAACTATTATTGATGTAAAACCAGGGTACAATGTAAACAACTTAAAATATATCAATAAAGCTAAGTGTAAAAGTATCAAAGCTAACAATTTCATCCCAACTAGATTGGCACAATGTGCTTTGCTTTTATTTTATGCTCCATTCGGATTGAAGTAGATTCTTGCCAAGGCTATTGTATTTCATTGAATAACACTTCAGTCATAGGACTTGTTTTTATAAATTATAGATAAATTGATTTAAAATTTTTATTCACAATAAGGTTATGGGTTAAATGCTTCACTTTAAGCTTCTTGACTCAACTTTTTGTCTACCTACCATCTCCAAGGAATGAAGCCAAAAAAAAAAAGTAGCAAAATTGTTCTTACTAACTCATATACAAATTTACTAACATTAAAATTGGACATTATAATAAAAGTATCAAATTTTAATAATTTATTATCTTTTTTTTTATATTAACACGTGGTCCCACAACATTTTGATATAAAGACAAAAAAATTCTTACAATTTTTTCATAGAAAAATGTACAATTGCTATTCCTCTCTCTCACTACTTCTTTCTCGGTAGCAAATTTGCTACCTACATTTGCTCCATTTCTTAGAAGTCATTTTTGTTGACATGGCCATCAAATACACAAGTTCCAAAGTTTTGCTACTTATTAGTAGCAAAGTTTTGCCACCTAGACATGCATGTTAATACTCTTTATATCACAAGTTAACTTTAACTCATCTTTAAGTAGAGCAAATATTCAGCGGTTCCGACAGTTAAATTGAAGGTCGCATCTATAATAGTATATCGTGCATATACATGTAACTTATCATCTGATTATTGAAACCCATCGTTCAATAATTTCTCCTCTAATTGACATGTTATCTATTCCCGCGTGAGTCTTACAACCTTTTTATTGTCTTGATATTGTTCTTCTTTTTTTTCCCTTTTTCTCTTTCTTTTCTCTCTGTACTATTCCATCCAAAATATTTAAAAATATTTTTATTGTCTTGATATTTTTCCATTTTTCTCTTTCATTTCTCTCTATACTATTCCATCCAAAATATTTAAAAATATTTTTATTGGATATTATGACTGACCACAGTTACCAGGTCCACAAACTAATGAGGTGTGAAACCCATATTTAACATGTAAAACAGCTTTTTAATTAGAACAAAATTTTTATTCATTTACTAACACCCGGCACTAACTGCACATTAACAACTTTAGTGTTGATGCTCTTACAGACAGCTTGGCCATGTGAATTAGGCCAGGCTGGCCTGATCAAACCATCAATCATCACCCATTTCACAATATTCTCCACTGTTGCTAATCTTTGTTGATTCATATGCCAAGTGTATCTGCCTCAATTTGCGGCTCAGGTCAAAAAATGTGACAATGTGAGCATATATATATATATATATATATATATATATATAGAGAGAGAGAGAGAGAGAGAGGGAGAGGGGGAGTATTTTTTGTGAAAAAATAATAATAGACATTAAATCTTTCTAATTTATGACACGTATAAATTGACTCAGAATATTTTTTTATCGATTCATCAAAAGATTAAAAAAAAAAAAAACTCTCTAAATTACTGTCCCATATGCTTTATGATGCTCGTGATGCAGATACAAATAAACTTATGTTCCTATTAATAGAAATAGTAAAAGAAAATACTAAACTGAAGTATGATGTAATGTAATATTGTTACATCTCTGATTAAGTTCACTTTTGACATGCATAATGACTTTAAGAACATTTTAACTCAACGTTTAAATTATACTTTACAAAAGAAAATGATTAATAGTGTTACTGCATTATTAAAAGTGCGTCAAATCATATCTTGTATTAATTGATGTAACACAATAATGCATTGTCAAATTATTTTCGATACAAAAATTGAAAAAAAATGGTAAAAATAACATATAAATTTAGAATAAAATGAGAAACGAATATCTTGGATCATGACATTGTTGACAAGATAAAAGTTGGGACCAAGTCCATGCTAAATGTGTCTTGTTTGGTACAGAAGATACCGCACCAGGAAATTAACAAATCGTAGGTGGAACCAAAACCCATCAGTCTCAAGACAAGAAACTACCACATCTTTTATTGGTCCAGAAGATATAAATCTTTCTTCTTTCTCATCTTCACTCAACCAAGTTGTTGTTGGAATAATGAATGTAGGGCCCAATAACTCCACAAAAAAATATATATATATATATACACACACACACACACACACACACACACACAATACATATATCTAAATATATAGATATAGAGAGAGAGAGAGAGAGAGAGAGAGAGAGGTTGCAAAAAAAATCAAACCTGTTGGTTCCCAAAACAATGACCTAACAGCAGAATTTCAAGTACTGGCACCTCTTTACTGTGACCTAGCAATGGGTTAATAACCAAACAAGTAATGAACCACAGAACCCATCAAAAACTAAGTGATCAAATTTTCTGCAAGTAATACAAATAAAACCAAGCTCCAAGCCGTCAGAACTAAATTCGATAAACTTATAAAGTCAAAAATCAAGACATGAAAATTGAAAGGTAAACAGGAAAGAAAACCAATATACACCAACAATCCTACTGTAGGGATCAACCAAAACTCGATAGCATATATCAAATATACTATGAATAGGGTCTCAGTAAGTTCCGAAATCAAGACATAAACAGCTATACAGGAAGGAACAATATAGATGTGGTAAATAATATGAAATGCAACAAGTAGAAGCCCTAAGCCTCACTGTCACTCTCTCTACACACTAACATCTTGCATCAAAATGATCTCAGGGGTATCGCTTCCAGTCGTTGTCCTCCCTGTTGTTCCTGAATGCGCAGCACCCTATTGAATATACAACAATGAGGAAGATCAGGAATATCACGTTGACGACCGCCACCTTCTTCCAGTCACTCTTGATGTTGTCCAGTAGTCCGGCCTTGCATGACTGGCAGTTGAAGCACAGAATGGTTGGATCATTATTCCATGTATTGCAGTCAGGGTTGGCGGATGTGCTGGATGTCACGGTCCAGTTGGTTGGGCTAACATAGGTGAAATTACAGTCATTCGATGGCTTACAGCAACCAGACTGCCAAAAGAATTTAGAAACAATAGCAACAAACAAATCAGGAATTGTCCAAGTATCAAAACAGGTATATTCAGTTCTCCTGTAGAGGTAAAATCAATTCTAAAAGCATTATTCCAAGCAACTTATTGTCCTCATTTAAAGTGAAACCCAAAAGAAGCCTAAAGATGAACAAATTGGAGGACAAAACAGAATCATCTGATTGTGTTCAATAGAACAATAATGTACACAACGTTGGCAATGGTATACCAAGATCAAATGGATACGATGCCATTTATAAGATGAATTAGCTGCATTCCAAACAAAGACAAATCTGCATTCCAAACAAAGACAAATCAAAAACATATACACTCATACACAAGCTTTGAAAAACACAACGATTCCAATTTGCATGCTATATTGAGCATGATGGACAGACAATAAGATAGTGTCCCATGCACCAGAACAAAAACAGAGAAGCGCCCAGCAATTTTTTTTTTTAAAAAAAGTAGAGCTTAATTAAACTGATTAGGGAGATGTGGAAGCAGGGAAAATGTTCCAGTTAATACAGTTCAAAACAAATCAAGTATGGCAAGTAAGCCTCTTTGATATGATTTTTTCTTCATTATTATCAAATTTTGCTAATCATAGGGAAATTCTTTTTTAATCAGAAAAAAGCTTCTGGAAATCTAAGAAAGCTTCACAGCAATTGGCAACAACTTATCATGATATGTGTGCAAGGACGTAAACATCACACACCAAATCCAGAAAAGAAAAATCAAACGGATTTCAAAATTAACAGATAAGAAGCAGAAAAAGAAAGTTAAAAAAAACACTTTTCTAAAAGTAAAATCCATGCTTAAAAGGCTCATGACTTTTTTGAAAAGTTATCATCACCCTCAGAAATTACATCAGATTCACAAATTTAAATAATACCAGAACCAAAAAAGTAATAATAAATCCAATAATTTTAATTTCCTTGCAAGATGACAAGAACAGACAATTGAAAGAAAACCCAAAACTACAAAATCCTACCACAAAAATCCAAAGAAAAATTTTTTATTAAAAAAAAAAAAGATAAATCACATGCAGAAGCAGATTTAATATCAAATCACTGCCACAAGAGAATCAAAGCCCTAGGGAGATATTTAGAGAGATTATTGCAAAATTGTGGGATTCAGATCTAAAACAAAAGTTAAGTAAATTCTTTCACAAAATCAAAAAAAAAAAAAAAAAATAGAAATGCGGTAACAAAGATATATAAATATGTGTATATATACCTGAATGGCCGTCAAGTGCTCTTGATAGAACTGGTCAACCGGTGTATTACTCCCATCATCGATCAAGCTCTGGCAGACCTTACTGTCCTCCAAACAACTCCTGATCTTGTTCCAGTTCTTGTTACTGTTGACCCTCTTCTGCAACCAATTCGAGTAATCCCCCAACCGGTACTCCTTGTACCCTCTCTGTGAAACCACCTCTCCGGCGCCCTTGTTGGTGACGACGAAAGCGAAGATAGTGAAACAGAAGAGGAGAACAATGAGGAGGAACATTACAAGGAGGTAGACCCAGAGGAGCCACGACACGCGACAGCACGCGCCGATGAGTCCGGCGAGGGACACCAGCATGAGGAAGACGCCGAGGGCGATTACCGGCTTCTCGAGGAACCGCTCGCACTCCGAGGTTGCCTGCCTTGACAGCCATATGCCGGCGCCGAGGATTGGAACTGAGAGGAGGAATGTGACGAAGTTTAGGATACCAACCAGATTGTTGCTCACACGAAACATCTTGAATTTGTGTCTCTCACTTAAAAAATTGAAGAATCTAGAGAGGGAAAGAGGAAGAACCCTGATGAGAGAATTTTGAACAGAAGAGAACCCAAAAAGTAAAGAGAGAATCGAAGATGGAGAAAGACGAAGTGGGAGGTCAATATATGTAGGGCCTGCCGAGAGAGCCCTTCATGGGCTATTCGAACTTCGAAGAAGTTTCCTCACGCGCTTCGCGTTAACTTTGAACCGCGTATGCATAGGCTAAGGCCATAAAAAATAAAGGAAGAAGAAGATCGTACATACGTTTTTTTTGCTTACCTCAACAACAGCGTTAAGGTATATTTAAAAAATATTTTTCGACCCCAAGGGATTTTCGTTAGTTTTTATAAACGTCTCATAAAATTTTCACTTCAAGAGAACGTCAATAGAAACGTTCCGTTTAAACTACTTTTTTCCCAAAAACGTTTATTGAAAATATATTAAAAAACACTAAGTGGGTCCCTCTAGGGAGAGTTATTTTCATATCAATTAACTGTTGGCTGTGACGGTTTTTCGGGAACGGAGCTATTAAGCAACCTTTTAGATTCAAAAAGTTGGCCGTCATCCCATGTATGTTAAGGGATTGACCGAGTTCGTCAATGTTAGAAACATCAACAATCACTACATCTGTCTGTAATGGTAGCAATACTATTCTATGTTAGAGTGGTAAGTTTACGTAATTTTCTTGGCTTCGTCTTTTTCTGGTTGTTTGGGGGGCTAAGATATTTAACACGTGTCCAACACTTCGAATTAATGACCGACTGTGACTCCGCGTACCGTGTACGTGTGTGTGTTTTTTTTTTTGTGTGATGAACCTGCATTTGGATTCATTGTCCATAATTAATTAGTATTTGTAACATTCATTTAAAATTTGATTATGGGAGGCTAGCCCCCTAGCTCAATCAATGCCAATATCCATCCTTATTATATTTTCTTACAAACTCAACTCTAAATAATTATCTTTATACTTACAAATATCTTGTATTAAATATATTTGAATTTTTTTTACAAATTTAAAAACTTGTTTCTTAACCTTTTTATAATAATGAATAAATTACAATATGTGTAGCTATGGTTAATTAAAAATGGGTACACTATTTTTTTTTTCACGTAGAAGTCTTTGCATATTCAGGTGGATGTTATCAAAATTATGAAATATATTAATATTTAAAAAATGTGAAGCGTTGTTTCAATAACGTTTTCACCGGTTTAAGAAGTTAGATTTTCTTTATCTTGAATGTTCGTTTGATAATATTTATTTTTTAATATTTTTTATTTATTTAGGTAGAAAAAATAAAAAATTAGTGAAGTAAAAAAATATACTTGAAAAGATCCCAAAAAAATACTTTTAAGCAAAAGCAAATTTTTTAACTTTTTATAAGTAAAACATTTACTTCTAGGTTTTCTTTGGTCCAACCGACAGCCGCCAGCACAATGATTTGTGGGGGAATCAAAGAAGCTCTACTTTTGATGAAATTATTGATGGGTAATGCTTCACGATCCTTTGAATGTTGCAAGTTTGTTTCTTGAGATTCAAAAGATTTCTAAATTGAGTTCCTTTAATCACCTTATGAAGGATTCAACGTATGAAAAGATCAATCAAATGAGACCAAGTTTTTGCAACTTAAACAAGAAGACAACGGCCATCCACATTCTGTCATTCAGCTCATTCTGTTAATTACATTACATGGGAGCTTTTCTTTTCTTTTTTTTAAGACCCGTTATAATATATATATATATATATATATATATATATATATATATATATGAGAATAACCCTTTCATCAAGAAGCCATTTGATCAACTATTCAACTCAAATAAATACATATCACAAGTAGCCATCTGATCAAGATACATATCACTATCTGCAAAAATATATATATATATATATACATATATATATAGGCAAGTGGATGCATTCAATATTGAGCATCATACCAGTAAATGTCCATCAAAAACCCTTAAATAAAATACATAAAAAGCATATTACAATTAAGTTTTGGCTGATGGAGCATTACAAAATATATGACTTCTAATTAAAGTTGTGAGGTAAATATCCATTTCCAGTCGAAAGTGTTACTTTCTCCTTGAAAACTTAGGATTGCACTACACACACACACACACATCCACATATAAATATTTTCAAAATTTGAAGTAAAATACATTAATATTCTGAAAAATGCTAAGAAAGTATTCATACTTAACCAAAAAATCTCCAACTAACCCCACCAACATTAAAGGGATATTACCATATCCACCGTTTCAAAATTGAGACCGGGTGACCCTAATAAAAATATATCAATTTAAATGAAATCTTAAATACCTAATAATAGTAGTCAATGAGATGATTAATAGTATATGAAGTACCCCAAAAATAATTTCCACGTCATATCTATTCCATCCCATATATTGGACCTCTCTGTGGATTGACTCCCAATAATAAAGCCTGATTTGCCTATGTTTAAAAAAAAAATTAATGAGATAAATAAACTAAACAATCAATTTAATTATATAATAATAAATAACTCACATTATCAACATGCAATGCAGGACACTGGTCACCACTCCCACCAACCATTCTACGTCGTGCAACATTGTGAGAATCCTACATTTGATAAAGGCATATAATAAAATTACATTATTGTAGCTAAAAAAAAATTCATATAATAATTAGTAGATTAGCATACCATCAACACTTGATCCGTCCTCCTATCAACCATACTACCTCGTTCGACATTGTGAGAATCCTGCATTTGTTAAAAGTATATAATAAAATTACGTTATCTCAATAAATATAAAAATTGATTTCATAAAATAATTAGTAGATTTGTATACCATCAACACGACATTCTCTTGCATCCCGGTTTGATTAGAATCTCCATTAACGGTTGGATCATTATTATGATCACTTGCATAACATTTTTGAGTAAAATTGCCCTACAAGATACAAAGTTAGAATTACTATAATTATTTATAAGAAGATAAATATAAAAGGATTTCATATAAGAAATATTTTGAGGGACCTTTGTCTTTTCTTTTCTTTTCTTTTCTTTTCTTAACAATTTGCTGCTTCCTTTTAAAAGGTGGACAGCCTTTACTTCGTGCTACCAATGGAGTGAGCATAGCCTGATTGTCCTTTGTCATGCATTTACTCCCACTTTCAGAATTTTGATCAATAGTCAATTTGGGAGTAGATTGACTATTTCACCAACACTCCTCAATTGCACTTAATTTCACCTTCATCTTGATTTTTCTGTAACCAAACCCGAAAATTGACAAATTTTTGTATATCTCTAACCATCTTATCTTCAGATATCTCAAACTCAGAAATATCATCATTCTCTCGAACTAGAGACACTTCACAATATATCTTTCCTGGTAGCTCATTTTGGAATTCTTTAAACTTTGAAGTTGTGTAAGCACTTTGAAATTTTCTTCATGTGATAATGGGTAATGCAAGGCACCAATGATACGTTCTCAAATCCACCCGCTTCAACTAGAAACGAATTGTAATTCTTATTTATTCTACTCTCAGATCTATCATTTAATTCAAGCTTCCTTTTGACAAGAGGTCTCGTTGTCTTGTTGCATCTGAAAATTCGAGTTTTGTTTGAGCTCAACTCATGATTATGGTCAAGCACAATGGTATTCACTCGCCACTTTCCATCAAGAGATGCACTTGCCCTTATTAAAGCCTTGCAATCTGTTCTTGTAATTGGGTATGGCCTAAACAAATTTTTTGAATCGCATTTTGAGATACCTGATTTAGCACATGAGAAAGTCACATATCTCAACTTGCTGCCATCCCCTTTCCTACTATTACTTTTTCTCACTGAAAACCCCATTTGCTTAGTATACCTTTTGTAATAATCAAAAAGTTCATCATAACTATTAAAAATCATATTAACTTTGGGTACTTGTACTGTTTCACCCTCATTTTCTACGCTATCCATTGCATTGCAATTACCACCCACATTTACAACATCTTCAACTTCATTCATGTGATGTTCTTCACTAATCTCAGTAGAATCACTACTTGAGGTTTCTTCATCCATTCCTACAGATATTATATATACAGTTTTGAATAAATTAATAACAGAATCATTAATTTGTCATTAAGATTTAGTAGTGAATAAAATAAATATGATTAAGAAGATGCAGGCACATATCCAAACCCACACATTGAAATTTAATCAATGCCAAATAAAAATCTATGTATTCACAAAATTTTACTGACATACCCACACCCACACAAGACAACATTCAGATAGCTACAATATGCTCCCAATCTAAGATCTATACAGATAGGTCTCTTATACATGGTGAAATCCCCTGATTGAAGCCAAAGCAAAAATGAAATTCTGGATTGAGAGCATGATAATGCCCAGCCCAATTAGTTTGACATATATAGTAATATACAAAGAGGACTTTTGATGAGACATATTCTCTACTGGCTAAAAATTTAACATTTAAAATTTTGATTTCAACAAGAACATCTCTATTGGCAAAACATCTTCTTTTTAAAATGTCATTTAAATATAAATTAGTATGCATCCATATATGAAATAGTATATATATACACACACACACACACATAGACATTATATATAGAAGAATTCCAAGAATGTAGCAACTGATCTGTTGCATTTTGCAGGATTTTCAAATCCTCTTTGTTAGATTTAAGACTTCACTCTCTTATGATATGTCATTTGTAAGTGCTCTCATCTGGGCCATTTGAATTTATGAAATTGGGTTAATAGAGAATTGGAGGGCATTGCCGTTTTGAAACGAAGAAATTAAACATTATTGGAAACTCTTGCATTTTTTGCAGAACTTAATGTCTATAAATTCTATAATCCTACTGGCTGAAAATTTAACATACCTTTTTAGGTGGCTGCCGGGACTGTGAAGATCGGGACGAAGCGGACGGAGTTGGGACGGACGGTCTGTTTCGGACAGCACTGGACTGTGACAGAGTGCCGGACTGTGGTAGCGTCGGGCTGTAATGGTATGATGGCACTGGCCACTGGCGGAGAGGAGAGATATAGGGTTTCGGAAGGGAGGGGAGGCACTGCAATTCGTGTTGAGAGAGGCAATACGGAGCGGGAAGGGGAAGGAGAGGAAACCCGGTAGGATTTTGTTTTGGATTGATGAGATGCCTTCTTTTGTTTTTTATGGGCACTAATGCTCGGGAATAGAGTAAGGGAAGACTATATTAACTATATGAGTGAAGCTAATTGTATGCCCATTTTCATGTAAATAGTGTACCCTTTAGGTACAACCTTTGAACTTTAAACTTATGTTTAAAGACAGATTAGAGGCGTAGGCCGAATATGAAGCTATGTAAACTACATAGCCCTGAACAAGAGTAATGTTTTAACTAATGTTTTCATATTCTGACCGTTTATCAAATTAAAAAAATATTCAAATTATAGATTATCGGTTTAACCGTTGAGTCAATCGGAATCAAATCGTGATGTCATAATTATGTAATTAATAAATTTAATAATACATATTATTGATATTTTAAATTTAACAAATTATACAAAAATTACTTAAAATTATATAAAAAAAATTTTACAAAATATGAATTTTCTTAATATGTAAAACTTCAAGAAAAAAATGAAAAAAGTATAGTAGACATATTTTATTACAATGTTGAAAGTTAAAACTTCATTGTCATTCTTCCATAATCGCAAGGACCGAAAAAAAAAGATATAAACACTAAAAATCATGCATAAAATAAAATAAAATACCACATGATACAAATATATAATACTGGAGTTTCAAACTTCAAGGATTTAAAATTTTAAATACAATCCAAAATAAATTCAGTCAAATATTAACTCAACTTAGCCAAAATTCAGCCAAAAAATTACATGAAATTTGAGATTTTTGAATATACCAAAAAAAAAAAAAATTGCAGCCAAGAACCGGTTGACCCGGTACCGGTTCATCAGTTGAACCGTCCGATTTTCTATTTTTAGAACGGTTTTAAACTTAAAACGGATTTATGAATTAAACCGGACCGTTTTGTGAACCGGTCGACGGTTCAACTGGTTGAACCAGCTGGTCCAGTCCGAGTTTTAAAACATTGGTTTTAACATTAATGCACCAATTATAACTTAAAACTCACCCCATCTCGTCTCATACGATATGGACTATTATTTATAGGTCCACTCGTGGATCTCATTCTTATTAGAGGATTTGGATACGGGTTACTTATATGTGAGGAAACATAAAATATTATTTCTAATCTAAAATTCTCTTACTCTTGAATCTCAACTTATATATCAACTTATCATTAAATATTTTTACCATTCATTGACATGCTAATACATTAGTTGGGATCAAGAGTTGGAAAAAGTGTTAGAAACTCTAACAAAATTTTTTTTTTTTGTCAACAATGATAATTTTATATCAATTTTCACACTTTATACGCCTCAATTATCTCACATTATAACTCACCATCTCACAAATAAACCTTGTAATTCACCATCTCACAAAAATTACGAGTGAACCCCATAGATACCTTTGTAAGAGATGGGCTATAAACTGGGATAATTGATATGGACATCAGTTTTTATAATTTTTTAACGCCGATAAATATCGCATCTCAGTTGTCCCACTTGATAGCTTACCATCTCACAAGAGTAACCATGGGACAGTGGCACAATATGGGACAGCTGTGATGAGAAATTAACCTTTATTACTTTTCAATAATAATAGATATTACAGTGGACTGTGAAACTATTAATTATTTCATGAGATTGTCACACCACATCATTATATGATGAACTCTAATATACTATCAAATTTTTTTGAAAATAAACAATTCATTTTCTAAAAATATATAAAAAAAAATTAGTATTATGTAAAAGACCGTGTGACTATATCACATAATAATATCTCAAATAAAATATTGCTGGATTTTTTTGTCCTTGTCCATTTCGACTTAGGAATGTTCAAATATCTTCTGGATCAAAATTATAAGGATAAATTATATTTTTCATTTTTATAGTATACTTCTGATTTTACTTTAATCTTTATAGTTTCAATTGTTGCAATGTCAATTCCTTTTCAATTTAGTCCCTTCATCCAAATTAGCCATTTAATATGAATGAAAAACTGACATGTAAGAGTCCTGCATTATTTATGGGCAATATAATCATTTTTCTCCCATCCTTTCAGTACTCATTGAATTTGCCCATTTCAATAGCTAGATAAGGGCTTCAAAACAGGGGCAGACAGAGGATAAAAAGAAGAGAGAGAAATCTCTAATAAGTAAATTATATTTCACCATATATTCTGATTGTATTTTGTTTGGATAATGCTATAATTTTTTTTTTTTATTTTATGATTTATGCTTTAATATTCTAAAAATAATCATATCAACACCATCCTCTCACTCAACACTCAATGAAAGAAGCCGTTTGAGGAGGGAAGAGCTAGCATAGAAAATAATGGGATTTACTTTGCCAATTTTGGCGGCCATGCCATTAACTTCAACAACCCAAAAGAGATTGCCAAGGTCTGAAGCCTTCTTCAAGCCGGCGGTAGTGACGCGATCAAAGTCCAGTGGAAGGTTGGACGTGAAGGCTTCGCTACAGGAGAATCCAATGAGAGGTTCTGAGTGGCTATACTGACAGTTACCCCTGTCAACCTTAAAATTCAATGTTTTGAGGATTTTTTTGCAGACTGGACATCACATATCATTCCTCTGTACAAAATGCATTATGGGTATTCATTTTTGTGTGTGTTTATCACGAGCATGGTGTCATTATCATATACAACATTGGCCTCATCAGCCTTCACACATTGAGTCACATGTAATCTAATTAAATAATGAAGCAAAAAAAAAGAGTTTATTAAGAATGACATTTCAATAAAATAAGATAAAAAAGAAGTACAGCAGCGAATTGAGATACAGTAAATGCGTTGGAAAAAAAGATTGAAACAAAAAGATTGGAGGGAAATGACTATATTACCCATAAACAATGCATGTGACTATCACGTGTGCTTTTTCATTTTATATTAAATGACTAATTGAGACGGAATAACTAAATTAAAACGAGGCTAAAACGTAAAGATTGACATTGCAACAATTGAAATTATAGGGACTACGGTGAAATTGGAAACAAATTACAAGAGTAAAAAGTATAATTTACACTCAACACGTGACTGTGACATAATGTTGATCCAATTCCAATCCCAATTTTTAATAAAATAAGAAATACAAAAAAGTATTTTTTTACAAAAGAGTAATTCAAATTATGTTTTTAAAACACTTTCATACATTTAAAAAAATAAAATTAAAATAAAGGTAATTTTAAAAGTTTATAAAATGATCAAGCACATTTCTAAGAATATTTTTTACAAAAATAAGTATGCAAAATCTCCTAGGAAATAGCTAAGTGACAGTGAATCACATGATAAGTGTCTTATAAAGCATCAGTCATAGGTTCAATACTTTATAAAAGTAATAATATTCTTTGAAACTCCATTCCTTGGATTTAATCGATACATATAGATACGAGAGTTTGTATGTACCTCCAAGTTTACAACCGGACCGAAGGCTGTGATTGATAAGATAGATACTGTGTCAATAAAAAAAATTAAGAATGCAAAATGCCACTTAATTGTCCAATTGCCAGAATTTCACACTTTTTTTTAAAAATCTGTTTTGTTTATTATTTTTTATGTTTTATAGAAGACACTTTAAGACTATTTGCACTGTCCTTTTCATTTCCTCCATAAATTCAAAAAACAAATAGTCTTTTACATTGTCTATTTCTTTTCCTAACTAATTTTGTAGAACAAATGGAGCCTTAATTCTAATTTCAGGATAACATGTAAGAAAAATGGTTCTCTTTTTCCTTTTCCCTCACCAAATCTAAGAACGAAACAAAGCCCAATAAATTTATATATATATATATATATATATGAAAGGCAAGATATTTGATATAAAAGGTGCACGAAATATATATTTAGATATACACATCATGCACTTGCAATGCGTGTGTTCGATTTGATCCACAACACTCATTCTCCAACTGTACATTACAACTATAAATGAATAGGAAACACAAACATTTTTATAGATAATAGAAAAAACAATCACAAACATCATACGTATATTACAAAAATATTGATATAGTCATCAACATTAGAACAAGATAATAATTGACTTTATAATTAACGACGAATGTCATAAATAACTCATAATAGAAGTAGTAAATCACAAGAGATTAATAAATGAAGGACAAAAGTGTAAATTAGGAGGGTAAATAAAAAGAGGTTAATGATTGAAGGGTAAAAGTGTCATTTCCCCTTGACGACGAACCTTCATATATTATCAAATCACTTGGACACTATGACTTTGAACTTTTTATGTATTGCATTATACTTAATATAACTATAAGACATTATTTCACTTTAAATAAATTAATTTTAATATCTAATATTTTTTTATTTTTATAAGTAACGTCTTGCTTCACTCTCCTAGCGTTTTTGTTGCCTTACCTTTTAGGCAATCTAAGGACCTTTGATGCAATATATTCATCAAATGTTTAGAGAAATCCAACAATACTCAATGAGACCTGATGACTCCCAACGAAAGTATTTGGCAAATTTCTCGCATTCGCCAGACTCTTCACCCTATGCCTCCAAGCACCTGCAGTTTATAATCGAAGGATAAGGTTGAAAAAAATAAAAAAGTCAATGAGTTCCTTGCCAAGTGTCAAGACCAAAAATTCTCAAACTGTCATATTTAAGTCCATAGGAAAAATAGACGGTGAACCAGTTCTCCTATAAGCTGTTAGGATATTTACAACTATCAGAACAATACTGAGAAATTGTACCTGTGAAACTCGATGTAGCGTGTGAAACACTGTCCGGTCTGGTTTGTTGTAGGGAAACGAAAATCAGCTGGTGCAGTCTTCAGTTCAATCTGAAAGGCAACATTAAATCAGAGGCCCATACTAGAAATCTCAATCTGATATTCTTCTAGTTTCTTTTCTTTTCTTTTATTCTTTTTTTACAAAAATAAAATAAAATAAAAAATCCTGCCAATGAGAGGTAAATATATGGTCGGTAATCAAACTGAGCAGCCCACGGATAGCTGAAGCAGAAGTTGTCAACTGCCATTTGAAATCAATTATGAACCCAAAATGGTTGATGAACTCATTAATGTTTCAGTCAATTATAGAAAGAGCTACTAGGCCTTTAAAGATACAACAGGGTTGAGGGTGTTTTTTTGGGGTTGAAAATTGAAATATACCGTTTTGCAAACTTATGTTTTTGCTTGATGGGATAAAAAAGAACGAGAAAAAGAAAAGAAATGAAAAACTAATGATGGCTTCTAAAGCTGTGCAAGTAGAAGATCGATGGTAAATTATATCAAAAAAGATATAGGACATAGCTAAAATAAATAAGAAAAGGAGAAGAAAAATTCAGAATTGATGTGTGTAAGAGAGAGAGTCCCACTTAAAATGCTTGAATTTATAAGAAAATAGGGTGGGGAATAAAAAATTTGCAGCTACTTGGCAATTCCCAAGTACAATGACTAGAGAGCTCCTAATTCTACTGAAACTCATATTTTGGAAGTATCCTTCGAGAGTTTCATTTCTCAATTAAGAAAAGCAAAGTTTGGGGAGAGTTGTGATCCCCTAAAGGTGATGCAGCTGCTCAATAATGATAGAAAAGAGTCAGCAAAACAACCCTCAACATTTTAAAAATTCTTTCAATAAGAATATAATAAGTGCTAATAGCCTGATAGCAACAGCACATACTGCATCATATATTTGTTTTGGTGTCATTAAGCTGACATTAAGGTCTAGTAAATTTAGATTCTCAATTGTGAAATGAAGGTCGTTTTGGCATTATTTGGGGGAGTGGAAGTGCCATTCTTAAAAGAGGTACAGTCAAATTTCTTAACATTTCCTGAAGTGCATAAGGGGGTCAATATGATATGATTGAAATTAAATTTTTTTAAAAAAAAGTGTTGAAAGAAAAAATATATAGATATATATATATATATATTGAACGTTATTATGTACAGGATGGCAAGGCCCTAAAAATTGTATACATACCATATCAAGCAATTTTGAATTCTGAAATAACAAGCTTTTCAATTAGAATTAGAATTAGAAATCACTGCTCATTGTTTCTATAAATCAAAGGAATCTATTCCCAAAAAAAAAAAAAAGAGTATAAAAAAATGAAAAAGATAAAAAGAAAATGAAAAAGCTTAAAAAAGAAGACCATGTAAACATGATGTATGCACGAAAGCATATAAGAAAGAAAAATAAAACAAAGAAAGTCTAAGAAACAATATAATAAATTAGTTTGAGAGTACTTCTTCTAGGGAAATTTGGTTAGCCCGCACATAAAACCATGAACCCCTGTTTCTAGCAAGTAAGCATAGAGGTCATCTGTCTTATCCACCCAATCAAAATTGAAAATACAGGAACAAGGAGGGTGGGCGGCTCTAAACTTTGTTAGACTTGTCAGTAACTCCTCCCCCTTATTCTCCAGGCTCCGTCTGATTCCCTTCCTTGGAGGAAGGTAACCTTAGAAGCAACAAGATGCTATTTCCCACCAATAGAAACGAAGCTAGCAACTTTCACATCATTTTCACTCTTAACCTCAATAAGTTCTTTGTCGCCTCCCCGGGCACACCTTTACAAGATTCGTGACCTCAATTTTCCATCCAATCTCTTTCTTTTTGCTGTTCTCGTCCTTCTTCCTTTTCTTTGTGTTATGCTCAATAAGACAGCTCTTCACAGCAGAATTCTTCATCGTTAATTTTCTAATGAAAAAGCTCATTTTTCCACCCAATTGTGATAAGCATGTTACACCTAAGATGGGTTATATGAAGAAAATGATCCAACTACAGTCCCTATCCACATCACAACAACAAATATAACGGATTAATGATAGCTATTTTGTCACAAGAACGTTCAACCCTAACATAAATACTGCATCGTCTTCACAACACCCCAAATGACATATAATCCCTTAATCAGAACTTCCTCTAAAGACTCAATATTCAGAAGATATACACACAAATAGGTATGAATATATAAAAATGCAACAACAATGAAGAATGTATCAAATGCATGTTTATTCATACCAAAAAAACAATATCAACACATTGTTTTAGATCTTAACAACGGATTGAAAGTTTTTTGTTATTTATTTGAAATTTGGAATTAAAACTTTAAATAAAAAATCAGAACTGTAAAATGAAGAATAAAAAATAAGAATAGAGCTTTTACCTTAGCCATTGCTGATTAGATCAAACGGGACGATGATAGCTTTCAACCGAAAGAGTGCTGACAATCAAGAAATGTCTTTTTCACGAGAGAATGACTAATAAAGAGTGGTCATGTTTATTATGGAGGACTCACGAGTTGTTTATTATGGAGGACTCACGAGTTCTGATAATTATATTTACTAGTGCTGTGGAACTTTGCTTCAGATTTTATAAAATTTATTCAGAATTATTTTTATAAAATCAATTAACAAATTGATAATTTAATATAAAAATTTTGAAATTTTCCTTTTTTTATATATATAAAAGTATATTAAATATATATAATTTTTTAATTTCTATCCTAAGTACAATTTATGATCCATTAGTCATCTAAAAGTTTTGGGCCTTGGGCCATACGTGGGCTATCTCATAGACCCATCATACCACTGCAAATCATGACTACCAGTTTACAAAACTATTGAGTATCATTATCCACCATTTTACCTATTGTGTCTAAAAATATATTAAATCTTTGAAAAATAATTTATTGTTGCCAAATAATAGGACAAACTCTTATTGCTTGCTCGTAACTCATGTTACATGACAGACAAGCATAGCAGTGTTGCCAACAT
Organism: Nyssa sinensis; assembly: GCA_008638375.1. Lineage (NCBI taxonomy): Eukaryota > Viridiplantae > Streptophyta > Magnoliopsida > Cornales > Nyssaceae > Nyssa > Nyssa sinensis. The sequence goes on from CM018047.1 coordinate 2,709,403, forward strand.
ATTTGTGGCTGACCATGTTATAGGAGTGTAACTTACACCGGTTAATTTGAACCAAACTCGGGTTTGATACTTTAAATATTTTAGGATTTAACTTATATTTTTTATATTTGGGGATGGGCTTAGATTAAAAAAATTCAAACCTGATTTAAATTAATGTTGGACTTGAGTTTAAACTTTGAAAATTTGAGTTCAAATCTAATATTTTTTATATTATATTTTTTTTATATTTTAATTATACACCATTAGATTAGTAGAAATTTCTTACTAGGATTACTATTTATATTTTTATAATTTAAAATTTTGTTGATATTTAACATTTTTTTAAAAATAAAATTATGTTGAAAGAATTATTTTAATAATTTTTTATTTTTTTTAAAGGAGAACATAAGAGAAATTATTAAAATCTGAAAATTGAAATTAAGAATTTAATTCGAAATTAATTTAAAAATTATGTATATTTAAACTTTATTTGGTATGTATACATATTTGACTTTATTTATGTTAATTAATGTAATTATATTTATGTAAATTATTATAATTAGTGTTCTTTATATTTTGATTAGTGTACACTTTTTTTGTTTTATATCACATAGTTATCAAATATATATTTTATTTATAATATATTGACTCAATGATGCATTAACATGTTAATTTATAATACTTCAAGAAATTTCATACAAATTTTCATGATTTGATATTAGCATATATTATTTTTTAAAAAAAATGTGATATCAATGTGTAATTCTAATACATTCATTGATATATTCGTATTTTATCAATGCCCTATTGGATGAAATTGGTTTCATGATTCGAAAGAAGATGAGCTCCCTCTCTAGCTACAAGCAAGGACACAGCTTCATAGAACCCCCCACCCCCACTGCCACCCAAATTTTGCAATTTTTTTTTTACATGTAAATTCTCCACTAATTTTGAAAAAAAAATTCTTCTATATTTTGCAAAAAAAAAGAGAAAACGAAATTTCCCTTTAATTTTGAGAATTAAAAAAATAACTCTTTAAAATCTCTCACTCTATCTTCAAAAAAAAAAGGTCCTTCCTAAAATTTTACCCAAAAAAATAAGTTCTTCTAAAAAAATTCCTAGTTCCGCTACGGCTACATTGAGTCGTTTTTATTAAACTCTCAACATTGTTTCGCTTAGAATTAGAGATGACAAAATAACTTATCCCAACACTTGATAGGACGGGTATGAGATGTTTTTGAATAGATTGGGAGAGGGTCACCCCTTTCTGTTAATATCTTAAATTTATTTTTTATTCTTAAGATATATTATATTTATCAATAAACCACAAGTTTTGAAATTATTTATACTATTTTTTTTTTTGTATTAGTTTTTTTATAATTATGTTTGAATTTGCTTGCTACAAAAAAAAATTAACTTATTTTATAAAAAAAAAATATTGGGAGAGAATGTAAATTGGGATTTAAAAGAATTAATATGAAGACGAAAATATAAATAGAATTGGAATGGTATATCCGCCTGTTCGGTTGCCATTCTTATTTGGAATATCAGCAGGAATACTCCCACCCTATAGTTCTTAGCTTTTAGGCGTTGTGTTCGGCTGCCTGCACTTCCCTTGTGTTTTTTTTTCTCACCGTAAGTTGGTTTCAAGTGAAGTTTGTTTACCGTGGTGAGTGAAAAATACTAAATCAGTTGGAAAGATAAAAGCATTTCTTCAGTCAAACTTCTGACTTAATCCTTGATAATTCTGTTTTTTATCCTTATTTTTCTCCATCTATCCTACCACATCTATTGAAACATAAACGTGTAAATTATATTTGACTTGTTAAAATTTGTTTAAATTATTTACAAAATACCAGTGACCACTATAAATCCGATTCAAGAATACATGCATTCAATACTTACTCAAAACTATACGTAAAAATGCTAAAAAACTGAAGATCGTGCTCTGTTTTCCTCCATTCTCATAAACATGGCAGAAAATAATAATCCGGCTGATACAGTGGCAGTGACGGTGGCAGAAGAAAAGAATACGGCAACGAAAGAAGATGAAGAGAATACAGTGACAAAAGATGAAGCAAATGGAATGAAACGTGTTGCGTTTCCATTAATGCTATTCTCTTTCATTCTCTCACTTCCTATTCTTGTCTCAGTCTTCTGGCTACTATCCATTCGACAACTCGACTGTGAAGACCTCCTGAAGTTGCCGAAATTACAAGATCGGATTGTCATAGTCTTGATCATTGTCTTCTTGGTCAGCAATGTTGTGGTCTTCTTGCGAGCTAGAATGCCAATGCCGGGTCTGATCTTGGTGATGGTGCCACTGATTATGATGGTCACAGTGGGTCTTGCTCTTATGGGAGTTTACAAGATGGAGAGCAGCACCATACCTGGCTCACCAGTGTGGCTCAAAATGAAGGTGCATGATAACAATTATTGGAACGATATCAAATCTTGCATATATCGTACAAGAACTTGTCAAGATTTGGTGTCCAAATCTTATTTCCTCCAGGCTTATGATTTCACTACCACTAAATTATCCCCCATTGAGGTACTATCAACTTTTTTACTATGCATAACTTTGTTTTCATTACATATACATACACACACACACACACACACACACACACACACACACACACATATATATATAGATAAATTTCGAGGCCTCCTCGGGTTACAAATTATGAAAATTTGATTTTGAAAATTCAGTTGGTCCAAAACATTGTTTAAAGTTGATTATAAAATGTATATATATTCTTTATTTAATAAATATTTTGTATGTGTGTGTATATGTGTGTGTTAAATATATATTATACATAATTATATATGAGATTGGGACTCACCCGTAATTTAACCACACTGAAAGATCCATTACAATTTAATTTCTCTCAACTTTCTTCAATATAACTTTAGATACATGTCACATCTGGTATCTATGAATGATGTGTAAGAATCAAAAGGTATATGAAGAAAAATTGTGAAAAAAATAATAATGGAGATGAGTTTTATCCTATCAAAACCCTGATATGATGTTGTGGAAATGCTTTTTGGTTTTGGGAGGCCATAGAACTTACACAAGCCACCTCCCACCCACAATTACACCCAAATTTAAAAGCTCAACTATGTCACAATATTGTGTTTTTAAAAAATTTCACATCTCCAAATGTAAATCAAGATCCTTTTTAGTATAATTTTTTCTCTCTTTATGAATCTTTAAATATATGTCATATCATATATTTATTATTAAATAATTAAATCACGGATGATTTGACATGCACTTAAAGCATCAATAAAAATAATTAATAGTCCATTGTCAAAGAGGAGTTGTATTCCCCAAAAGCATGTTTTGCAGCTAGATCGCGTGGCCAAACAACCCCTTACATATTTCTTCTTTGTCCATACAACAGAGTATAATATTTCAAAATCAATACATACAATTATATCTTCGGGTATTAACTTATAAATCAGCACTAAATATAATTGTGTTTTTGGAATTTTGAAGTCTGGATGTTGCAAACCACCTCCAATATGTGACATGGAATATGTGAACGCCACCTTTTGGAGGAAAGGAGATGTAGCTATAGATAGCTCTAACCCATATGATAGCGACTGTGATTTGTGGGAGAATGAAGAGAACACTTTATGTTACGACTGTCAAGCTTGCAAAGAAGGGTTTCTCAGAACATTGCACAGCAAATGGTTGAAAATTGGGATCTTCCTCACTGTAATGGCTTTGTTACTCATTCTCTCGCATCTGTTGCTTTTTGTTCTTAACATGTGGGAGCGCCATCGAGGATAGAGAATTTCATGGTCTCTTTTTATCTTTCTGCTAATTGTTTATCTCTTCTTTGATGTTGACCTTGATTTTTTATTTTATTTTATTTTTTGTTTGCCTTGGTTTATTATCAATGTTGATATTGGAGTTGCTAGCAAATGAAACTTCTAAATTCATGACAACAGGTTTTTTTCCCCCCTAATGTTAAGTGTTCTCGATACCCTTTTGGCTTACGGAAGGTCCAGTCCAATGGTCATGTACTTAATTACTCTTAAGTAATTCATATATTTTCAATTAACATCATAAATGAGGCTTAAATTTCTTGTCACTTACAAAAATTAAACCTTTGACCTTCCTTACAAAAGCACTAACGTTATGTCATCCGGCTAGATAGTCATCGGCAATTCATGACAACAGTTCAGGATCTAAAAGTTATAGTTAAGAAATTGTTGGGAAATTTTTCAAATTAAATCAGATTAGAACTATCCCATTAAATTATCTAATTTTTTTTAGAAAAACCAACTCCTCTCGAGTCTCGACAGACATGAACTAATATATTGTTAAGTATTTATCAAACAATAAAAAATTTAAAATCAATTTATCTGTATTCTACAAAACTGATTATAACTTTTCTCAAATAGGCCCTAAGGGAATAAAAGTGTACATATTACATGTTAGGGAAGCTCTTATATATGATTATATAAAATTTTGGAAAGAGAATAATACTAACAAAATATGTAACAAAAATGCAATTTCTAAATTTGGTTTGGGAGAGGGCATGGCCTCCCTCAGTCCCACCACCCTCATGAGGAAAAAATATTGAATATTTTCAAATCAATACTCTCAACGATAAAATCAGTATTCACATATGCGAGAATAATACACTCTTGCACATGTAAACACTCATCTTACTGATGAAAATACGGATACTCCAAAAGTACCCAATATTTGTTCATGCATGACAGCTCAAAATGGAGACAAAAAAACTCATGACTGAAATCTTATATTTTTTTTCTTCGAATATAGCTCTGCACTTTTTCTAGTACGGAATATTATCAAAAAAGTTTCCCATTGAGAGTTCAAAATTTACCTTGAAAATATTTATCAGATCACTGGTATATACGTGCCAACAATTGTAGCCATATTGTACTGGCGAAGAACTATAATCAACATATATATATATTGTGAAGAACCTAAACTCTAGACCATCAAAACAGCAATCATGCTCCATTAAGATGAGTGGAAATCGTATGGGGTCGGCGACATCTAGATATCTATCGAAATCCCAGCAATCCTGAAGAGTTTAGCAATCTCAGCCACAAGGTTTTGTCCAGCATGCATTATGCCAAATCATCACTTCCACTACAGATTAATTATGGTATCAACATTCCTCCACTTCAGTACTCTACTGTCAACACGTTTCATATACCAACCTCACTGTCAACAGCTATAAATAGCTGAATCTCCATTCAGTCATAAGAAGACTCTCAGCTCATACTTGATCAAGCTAGAAACCAATTGCAGTCTCACCCCCTTGAGTTTACTTGTTTCAAAGAATTATATATACTATATCTATAACTTTAATAACATCACAAAAATGGCTTCTGCGAAGTCCCTATTTCTTGTTGCGTTGCTTCTTGCTACTTCTGCTATTATATCCGAAAGCAAAGTTGCAAGGAAAGACTTGGGTGTGAATCTTGGTGCTGTGGGAGTTGGGGTTGGAGAAGGGCTGGGACTGGGCATAGGCCTAGGTGGTGGTTGTGGATCGGGATCCGAAGCTGGTTCTAATCTTGGTGGTGGTTGTGGATCGGGATCCGAAGCTGGTTCTAATCTTGGTGGTGGTACTCATGACTTCCCTTTTGAAATAAAAAGAATGAGTGATTAATTAGGTTAATCCCAATTAATTAATAATCATCTTATTCTAAAGTTTATTAGAACTCTTTAATTTTGCCATGAACTCATTTTTAGTAGTGACCGTTTGACACATGCAACTTGAAAATATTTTCTTATTGAGGTATCAAAATAGCATTCCACTATGGATTGTGAACTCTTGACACCTTCTATTCAAGAATAATTAGGTCAACTAACTCACTGGAGTTGGCTCGAATAGATAATCTGACAGTATATAATAGATGATTTTCAGCATAAACGGCCGTTGCAATATATGCATGCCAAGGTGCAAGAAATTCATTTTTTTTTTTTTGTGGTGATGAGGAATTTCAATCAATTCAGGTATTTGTAATTATTCATAACGATTAAATCTAAGTATTTTCACGCTCATAAAAATTGAATTCAGATCTTCAAAATTTATAACTGAATAGGCATTGCGAAAAGAACAATTATTCATTTTATGAGATTTATAATGTTGCATTTAAATTAGGGAGAATCATGAAATTCAGCTATGACAGCAAAATCATAAGTAGGCAGCTTCCAATTTCAAGTAAAGATGGATTTAGATGCAACACCCAAATCAAAACTCTGACCTGCATGTGACCTGTAAATCTTCAAAACTCTTTAATTTCCCTAATAAATAAACTCACAAGTTCAAAAGCACGAAACAAATTTAAGTACCGTCGAATAACATTTTTAAAAAAAAAACAAACTTTCTTCTTCAAGTAAAAGAGTGATTATCTTGCCCTTATATATTTTTTTTTAAATCATATTTTACTTTTATAATAAATATTCTATCATTTTCTCTCTCTCTCTCTCTCTCTCTCTCTCTCTCTCTCTCTCTCTTCTATTTTTTCCAAACAATATGGAAGAATTACACTATATTCTCCATATCTCATTAATTATCTAAACATGAAAAAATAATTGCACTATTCTTTTTTCTCCATCATAACTTATATTTTTTTTCTTATCTCTTCTCTTTTTGCTTATCTAAATAAATTGGAAATACACAAAAGAACAATTGCTTTTAAGACAAAGATATTCTTGAAATTCATTGAGAAACTTGGTTCTTTTGTTTAAAATTTAAACAAGAAATGATGATTTATGTCGGCCGTTAGATAAATTTAGCTAGTCTTTTAGGTGTATCTAGTAGCAGCATAATTAACCAAGCTATGGTTTGATAAAAAAAAAAAAAAAATTAAAATTTATTTTAAATAAGTTCACAAATTATTTATCCTCTGCAATTTTATTCTTTTTTCATATCCTTATTATGTATTTTTCAATGTGAAAATATAAAAATGCTTTTGAGTTTTTATGTTTTCAAACAAAACCTAAAGAAGCACAATGAGTTGATTTATTGGGTGATATCATTCACTATAAATTTGTTTAAAAATTTAAAGAAAAAAATAAAATACATATATTAAATATAAAAATATTATTGACACATTGTTTGAAATCAATCAGTATACCAAACAATAACTTCTCAATATTTAGATTTTCCTTGCTTATCGAATGTGTGAATTTAGGTTCCGAGAATGCCCTTGACTGAACTTGTTTTTCACATTTCCATGCCTTAAGACTTAAATGTTGGACTGTGATTTCTTCAATAATTAGGAAAAAGAACGAAGAATACATACAAAAAATAATCTCAAACTCCACCAAATTACAACCTTCTCATCTTCATGTTATTTCATCTTCTACACACCGTGTTCAGTGTCTTCTTTTTACATTCTCGCTAACCGCAGCATATATAACACACACACACACACATATATATATATTTATATATTATTGTAACAAAAGGTAAGGGAAGACCTATCAGAGTCCACTATGGTGAGTGGGTCGGCGCCGTAGTAATAATAAATAAGCTGGGTGGCCATCATCATATGGGGCCACCAGCGGAATCTCCACTCCATTTTGCAGTTTTCTTAACCACAAACTTTTGTCATTCTAATTTCAATCCAAATGTACATCACCATTCCCAATACTAAAGCAAATGTTCCCCACGTCTATCTACTGTTGATCTGCCACGTTTACTTACCAACCTTAGCATCCGCAACTATAAATTAATAGCTCTATATCCCTCAATGTCACTACCACAAAAACCTCTAAACACGAGTAGAGCTAAAGACATTTTGTCACAAACGTTGTTTTGATATTTTTGGATATCTTTGGCTTCAACAATGGCTAGTTTGAAGTCATCTGTTCTTGTTGCTATGCTTGTTTTAACTTTTGCCATGGTGTCTGAAAGCCGGGTGGCTAGAAAGGACCTGGGCTTGGATCTTGGTGGTGTTGGATTAGGGGTTGGTGCTGGGATTGGCCTTGGTTTAGGAGATGGCAGTGGTGCCGGCTCTGGTTCTGGCTCAGGCTCCGGCTCTGGTTCTGGTTCTGGCTCTGGGTCCGGCTCTGCTTCAGCCTCGGGTTCTGGTTCAGGTTCGGGTTCTGGCGCAGGCTCAGAAGCGGGGTCTTCTGCTGGATCAAGAGCCGGGTCAGGATCAGGTGGCAATCAAGGAGGAGGATCAGGCCAAGGTTCTGGACATGGCGAAGGGTCCGGTGAGGGATCCGGGAGAGGATGCGGTTCTGGCTATGGTGAAGGCCAAGGGTACGGATCTGGACCTGGTGGTGGACACGGCAAATAGATAAATTATCATTTCAAAAAAATATATACAGAGGGTGTCACTACTTAAAAATTAGTGAGAATAAATAAAAGAAGTACACAGTGAATTTAAGTCCTGTCTACTTTACTATATTTAATATTTGTATGGTTGTTATAGATTTTAGATTAAATGAATAATGTTGGTTTGTGTTGTATGCTTTCTTCTTGTGTGTGTGTGTGTGTGACTGTGTATGGATATTTTCTTCTCATGCAATACTGTAAGGTGAAGACACAGTTGCATGCGCAAACTGGCACTGGATAGGGACAGGTTTGAACTAATTATTACGTTTGAAAGCAACTCTAATTTTCCACTTTGAATTCCTTAGTCCTTACCAAATAAAAACAAATATATGTATGCGTGTGTGTGTGCAGACGCAAATGATAAGACATGCATGGTGCATTCCAGTGAAATCCAGGATCCCATGAATCAGATACCACTACATATAATTGAATTTTGATATACCTAATGAGGCCTCAAACTCTTTCTGTGGGAAATCGAAACCAAAATGAATATTCTTAAACTTCTTTCACAATATTTTTTTATTTTTTTTCAAATTATTAATCATATGTTAACATCTAATAGGGATTAAAATAGAAAATTTCAAAATTTATCTTTAAATATCATGAGAAAGTTGTTTCTTTGCTAAATTTATTTTAGATTTATCTTGAGATTATCTGTGTGTATATCATTTTCATATTCTAATAAAAGGATTTTATAGATCAAGCTTTCTGTTTCAAAAAAGAAAACACTAACATTTTAGATATGAATGACACAGACACACACACACACACACACACATATATATATATATATATATATCACGAAAATCTTGTGGGAAGGGGTAATGAAAAGTTTACCCGCAAACGAAGATCGGAACGAACTTCTCTCTAGAACCCAAAAAATAAAATAAAAAAACACTGTACTAGAGCATCAAAATCAAGCAATTACACCGATTTTTTATAGTCTGCAAATTTGGTTGGGCTCAAAACTCATGCGGGCTGAGCCTCACTTATATTGACTTGAACTGAATTGATCTTTGGTTAAGGATGGTATGATCAAGATTGGGCTAAGTCTGGCCCAGATACCATTAAGCTAGTCGAACATGTAAGAAGGCAATGCTGCAATTAGCTCACTTTTTGTAGAAATTCAGGAAAAGCAAAATTAGCCTCAAGAAATACACATATGTTGGCTTGTGTGGGCCAAGAAAAGTGTCCAGTGGCAGAGAGTAAGCCCATGAAAGATTATAGAATATTCAGCCTAATCAACTGCATTCTAAGGGTTTTGTCACAGTGCTACAGAACTGCAGTAGATTGTGAGAATCCTAAAAGATCAAGAAGGCCCACTGGCCAAGCTCATGAGCTGCAAAAGACTTCAGTTAACCCAATTGATAAGTTTTTTAGGCTGTCTTGCTAGAGAATAGAGACCCAATCCAACCTTCATTCTATTAAGGAGGAGGGGTTCCTTATGGGCTTGGGCAAAGGCCTACAGTCGCTTGTGAGGCCCAACCAAAAAACTGTGTGGGCCAACATAACCAAACTTGATAGTCACTTGAGACTTGTGTTATTAATGTATTACGCTAATGTTAAGGAGACTAACCCAATACTTGAATTGGAAACTTCAGGAGTGAGTCCCTAAAATCCTTTTCAGCTGAGTTACTATACTCAGAACTTAGTATGATCTCGAATTTTTATCGTTGTGCAAGTCTATAATTTAACCTTGTACGTGTTGACGAGTCGGTATGTGCAAGAACCAGCAAAGAATAAACTTCATTTGGGGGTCAAGCCTTTGAGGGAGTTGTCCTCTCGAGTTTGATCCTTATCCTTGAAACTTGGTTGATGGATTGATACTACACCTTGGGCTGTCGAATGTCTAGTAGACCAGAAACCCATCAAAGTAAAATAAGTGGGGCCGAAAAAGCTTTGATGGACCTCTGAAGTTGCTCTATGACTATGACAATAAATAAATAAGTCACATGATTCTGCCCAATTTCAGAAAGGATGAATTGTCTTCAGAGGGTTGATAATCCAATTATCTTATTTACTCTACCTCTTTCAACCAAGATAAGTGAGATTGTTCCATCATTTTTAATGTTATGTAGAGGTCATTCTGCCAAATGGTGTTCTAGTCTAATGGTACAGTTCTGGTGCGAAGAGAGGGTTAAGTTCATGCAACTTCACTTTTACGAGTGAAATGTATTTTTTGCAATTCAAATTCTTAATCTTCATGTTACAATAAAACAATCTCATAATTGTGTAAAGTCCCATCATCAAATCTCATCTCCAATAGGACCAATGAACTCAAGCAAAAAAAAAATTTATACATATATATATATATATATATCATATTAATAGGCCTATTTGATTGGTTTAAAAATATAAAATTATTCATATACATTGAAAGAGATTTCCAGAAAAATTAAATAAATAAATAACTATTTCACTAGCATGTAGTCAGTTTTTTTCTATAAATACAAAAAGAATCTGTATTTTCTTACTTTTTCATGACAAAATTACATATCTTTTTGGACATTTTATTTTATGTAGTCTCCTGAATATTACACACTTTAATTCTTGACGAAATTAAGGATTTTGTTTAGAAGGATTCAGACAATATCATTAACATGAAATTATGTAATTTTAGAGTAAAATACCACAAACCATGCAGGCATATTTACATGCACTTTTCAAAACATGTTGTTTTTTTTTTTTTTTTTTGAAAAGTAAAAACAACAAACCAAAAACAAAAACAATAGAGGGATGCTTCTAGCGTAGCCATGTTTTTTTTAATGATCTATTGATGTCATGCTAGCACGTCTATAAATTAACAAAGTTGCTAAAATTACTAAAAATTCTGTTTTTATATATACAGTGAACAACGGGCTGGTCATGTTGAAGCTGACTCAATTCCAACTTATCAACTATAAACCATGTACAATTTCATTTTCATGAGCTAACCTGCCAACTTGATTTATTTTACCCCCAAAAAATGTCAACTCCATTATTTTTTTAAAAAAAATGGATAATTTGAAATTAAATGGACTTTCCTAATTAAAAAAAAAATATTGGGGGGGAGAGAGAGAGAGAGAGAGAGCATAGGGTTCACTTTTTAGTCTTTAAAGGACAAATTTATACAACAAAATCAATACACCATTGAACCTAAGTGAACATGACCAGACCATTGAGCCACAAATTCATCACATGGGTAGTCATTATTCTTTGCCTTCCAACTCTCTAAATCCAACAACCAACAGCTTGTCCAGCCAAAAAAAAGCAAGCAATACCAATGTGTTGGACCAAAATCTCTCTCTCTCTCTCTCTCTCTCTCTCTCTCTCTCTCTCTCTCTCTCTCTCTCTCTCTCATATTTTCTAAATTAAGAAAATCGAATCCATAAATGGAGATTTAGTTCTCATAAATTACTAGACTTAAACAAATTCAATATTGTTTTAGATATTCACGACACCGATTGATATTTATAAGTCACGCGAGTGCATAATAAAAACTTACGTGTATCAATTACATTGTAAAAGTTCAACTTCCTCTCGAGTGTTGCTGGCATTTAACCTTTAAAAAAATTCCATAATTATCTTTTCCTTCATTTCTCTCCATTTTAGCCATATTTGTTTGTTGGTTTGAGGGTAGATAAGCTTATACTATCTAAATGATGTCATTAATTTCACAGATGAAAAGGTGATCAAATTCAGTATTTTCTGAAAACTAGTGGCTCAAATAATGGACTATTCTATTCAAATGAAGAGAGAGGTGGGTTCCTAACATGAAAAATTATTCCACGTCCTCAAATTAATTGTCTCAATGATTAAATGATAGGTCATTTATATATTTATAACACATTATTTTGCATTTTGATTTCCATCTAAGCATTGGGACAATAGTCCCAGGCATTTAAAGTTTTAAAATTTTGACTTTTGACTTATATTTTTTTTAAAAAAAATTAGTTTTTGGCCTCTAAAATTTTTTTATAGTTTAATAAAAAATCTTTTTAAATTTTAACTTTTGTATTTTTGCCCCCCTTAAACTTGCCGTCTTGATTCACCATAAGTCTCAAGCGACTATTGAATAACTGCTATCCCGATATTACCTTAAATGAGTTAATAGTGAAATGATAAAACTACGTATTAATACATGAGTCGAATTAAAATGATTAGGAATATAACATTCATTAATTTGATTAGTTTAGATTATTTCTCAACGTGGTATGATAATTTATTAAGGGATAAGCCTCACCTCTACTTTCTTCTCCAGCAAATAAACTAGTCTAATGTTCTAGACCCATTCCAATTAGGATTAAAAAATTTAAGTTCAATTGTAATTAAAGATTTAAATAACAAATACCCAAACTTGATTTAGGTCTTGTTTATATTAAAATTGATGTAGCTTGCCCCGTTTAGATAATTCCAGAGTTCCAATTGGTATAATTGCCTATACTAATTAGACACTAAATCACTTTGCTTACAAGCAAACACTTGATAAGTACTCATTTTATCTTATTCACCAAGCCTATTATGTGTGTATTTATAAAAAGATATATTACTATATATATATATATATATATAACCCACTAAAATGATTAACGTATTACTATCTTCGTATAAAAAATAAATAAATGAAAGACCTTGGAAAATTCCAAGATATCCAAATGGAAGGACCCGTGTAATTTCTATATATCCTATACATGTCTCTAAAAATATATGTGTTTGTGTGTGTAAAATAGGAGGCCGACAGCCAGCTAATTTAACAATTAAAGGGTGATGACAGTAAAAGTACAACTGCAAAGCCAAGCTGGAAAAGGACTCCCAGCTTGAGACTATAAGGAAAGAAAGAGATAAGAGAGGGAGAGAGATAAGAGAGCAGAAATTGAAGGGAGCACCGCCCAGTTTTCCAAATGGGTAAGGGGGGACCAACGGCCGAATCCACCGGCATCGCGGGCAATTGCCGGTTGTCCTGCTTAGTCTCTTCTCAACTTTCTTCCCTAAGTCATGACCGGTTCAGCCGGTGGTCCACATTCTTAAAAACTATATACGCACCCAGATTATTCCCCCCAATGAAATTGTGCCCATGTTCTTTCTCTCTATCAATCTCTCTCAAATTTAGCAAAGAAAAACAATTAAATGTGTCTATCCCCACTCTCTCGAGTACAGAAAATCATATACTCTCCCTCATTGCCTGTTTGGATGAATTCTTTTAAAATTGTCAATGGTTTGGGCCTATTAGAAGTAACATGTAAGATTTTTTCTTTTTTTACAAAAATAAATATTTTATACATAATATTCATTAAGTAATTGAAATTATTATTAGGAGTGTCAATTCGTGTTATCGTGTCGTGTTCGAGTTGCGTCAAGACATACATATTCAAAAATATGTATTAACCCTAATCTGACACTATTAATTATTAGTGTCAAGTTTCAAAACTCAAACTCAACCCATTTATTAAACAGCTTACAGACACACTTAACCCTTTTATTTTTATTTTTATTTTTTAAATAAAAAATTTATATGTATAAATAATTTTCATGTTTAATAAACTTTAAACATATACTAAATCACAGTAAAAACCTCTTTTATAAATAAAAAATTTCAAAACCTTGATAAACTTTCAATATGAGACGAATTACCTTAACTCATGATTTTTTTTTATAATTAAATGTGTTAAATCGTGTTAAACAAATTAACACTATTAAAACTTAAACAGGACATATTTATTAATCGTATTATACGTATCAATCTGTTTATAATTTAAACCTATTTATATTAAATTCAAACTCATTAATTTTATTAATTTCGTATCGTATTCAAAACGTGTTATCATATTATGTCATGTCAAAAATTCACGTTCCTAATCAATACTTAGACCATATAATAAATTGTCAAATATTGAGGTGAAAACGTGAGTTCATTATTCTAACGAAAGCGCGTAGACCCACAAAGGCAGGATAGACTATAATGAAGATGACTTTAGGCGACAAAAAATAATAATCGAATCACAACTGTTTGTGCGTGTACAAACACTCTCTCTTTCTCTCTCAACAAGGTACAATGCTCTTCTCTCTCTATCTAAAACTCCACTTGTTTTCTCTCTCTAAATTCTTTTTTTCTCTTGTTTCACTTCTGTCTCTCATCCAATCTGGCCGTCCTTTAACGCGTTCACGCGTATACTTGTCGCATCTTTGTGGGTGGCAACTATATATAACCCTTCGTTTCCTTCCATCCACCAGCAGGTGCAGAAATATACACCCATTGTTCTCTGCATCTGTTTCTTTTATTTTTTTCTCCTCTCTTCAATCCAATAACACCACCCACAAATAAATCAATAAAATCCCAAATCCCACCCAGAAAATCCATCTGTCTCTCTCTCTGTATATATATATATATATATTCATATTATATCTATATATATATATATCAATCTCTCTCTAGAAATCTGACCCAAGAAAAGAAAGAAGGGGACCGAAGGGTATTGAAATTGAAAGAGAATGCCTTCATTGGAGGAGGAGTTGTTTCCGTCAACGCCGGGTAAGTTTAAGATTGACAGAGCCCACGCGATTAATCGTCAGTTTAACAGATGTTTCGCCTCAACGAGTACGATGTTTCTTTGGGCTCTATTCTTGATCGCCTTGACGGCGTCCTATTTGAGTTTCCAGAGCTTCGTCGATTCCGGTAGCCGGTACTTCTCCGCCTCGTGGGGAGGAATCCAATGGGAGAAGCAAGTGCGTAACTCCGCCCAGATCCACCGCTCCGGCGGCATGTCGGTGCTGGTGACCGGAGCAGCCGGCTTCGTCGGCTCCCACGTGTCCCTGGCCTTGAAGAGGCGAGGAGACGGCGTCGTTGGGCTTGACAACTTCAATAACTACTACGACCCGTCGTTGAAACAGGCCCGAAAAGCCCTTCTGAATTCGCACAATGTCTTCATAGTCGAGGGTGATGTTAACGACGCTCGCCTTTTAGCAAAGCTCTTCGACGTGGTGGCCTTTTCTCACGTGATGCACTTGGCCGCGCAGGCAGGTGTGCGGTACGCCATGGAGAACCCGCACTCGTACGTCCACAGCAACATTGCCAGCCTCGTCACGCTCCTCGAGGCCTGCAAGTCTGCCAACCCGCAACCCGCCATCGTCTGGGCCTCGTCCAGTTCCGTTTACGGGTTGAATGAAAAGGTCCCGTTTTCCGAATCGGATCAGACTGACCAACCCGCTTCACTCTACGCGGCAACCAAGAAGGCTGGAGAAGAAATTACCCATACATACAACCACATTTACGGGTTGTCAGTAACTGGGTTGAGATTCTTCACTGTATACGGTCCGTGGGGAAGACCCGACATGGCGTATTTCTCCTTTACCCGGAACATTTTACAGGGCAAGCCCATCACGATATACCGGGGTAAGAACGGGGTTGATTTGGCCCGGGATTTCACGTACATCGATGATATTGTGAAGGGGTGTGTGGGGTCATTGGATACAGCGGGGAAGAGCACCGGGTCGGGTGGAAAGAAGCGTGGACCCGCACCGTACAGGGTCTACAATCTGGGTAATACGTCGCCGGTGACCGTGCCGACTCTGGTAGGTATTCTGGAGAGGCATTTGAAGATGAAGGCGAAGAAGAATGTAGTGGACATGCCTGGAAACGGCGACGTTCCGTTCACGCATGCGAACATAAGTTTGGCCCGGAGAGAACTCGGGTACAAACCCACAACCGATTTGCAAACCGGGTTGAAGAAGTTTGTTAGATGGTATCTATCGTATTACGGCTACCATCACGGCAAGCCTGTATAATGATTTCCTTTTACTTTTTTTTTTTTTTTTTCTCTCTTTTTAGATTTTCTTATTTCCCAAGGAAAGGAACAGAAATGGAAAAAGAAAATCCAACTAAAAAATCTTTAAAAAAAAAAAAAAGAACATATTCTTTTCTTGAGGATGAGGTGAAATAGCTTATCCTCTGTTTAAAGTTTTGTTGTTACCTTCTTGCATATAAAGGATAAGAAGCTTCTTGAGTTTGTTTCAACCTAAGATTTATCTAATTCCCTACTTTCCTGATTTTTATTCGGCCTAAAATGAGATCATTATTGTCATTTCACGAAATGGGTGTTGAATATTTTCTGTTTGGCTACAGGGGTTCACTTTAGAAGAAAATGGGTGTTTAAAATTTTATGTTTGGTTACGAAGGCCCACTTTAAAAGTGATTGATTCATTGATTGTTTTAGCATCCAAAGTTTTATTGGAGTGATTTTGGATAAAGAATCAGATTGGCGTGTAATGTCCGTGTGTGATCACTTGTCAAATAGGTGTATATAATTAATGTATCAATCGCAAAAAGTGTGAATACTCATATATGAGTGTGAACACTTGCAATTAAATTTAATATTATTCTCTAAGTTAATAAAGTGAATTTGAAATTCATATGAACTTTCTGTTTGGCTACAACGAAAACTCTGTTCTGCTACAAGGCTTACTTTAAAAGTGATTTGATTCATTGATTGTTTTAGTATCCGAGGTTTTATTGGAGTGATAGTGGGTTAATAGAGTGAATTTGAAATTCACAGAAACTCTGTTTGGCTACAACGAATTTTTTCTGTCTGGCTACGAAGGCTAACTTTAAAAGTGATTGATTCATTGATTGTTAGCATTCGATGTTTTATAATAGAGGGAATTTGAAATTTACAGAAACTCTGTTTGGCTACAAGGGCTCAGTTTAAAAGTAAATGGGTGTCAAAATTTTCTGTTTGGCTACAAGGGCTCACTATAAAAGTGTGATTGGTTGATTGTTAGCCTCCTAGATTTTATGGGGTGATCTTTGTATTAAAATGGAGGGAATTTGAGATTCACAGGTCTTTAATTAAGAAGGTAAACCTATTTCCTCCGCAATTTGGTGCTGAGAATGGGGTCAGATTTGCCATTTAAATTAATATATATATATATATATATATATATAGAAATTCCAAAGTTTTATGATTGATATTCAAATAGACAGCTGTGGCTTGATCGCATAATCTGAATGGACAGCGCGGAGATGAGAAAGAACAAAAAGATAGATAGAGAGAGAGTGCGTGTGTGTTGGGGCCCACAACCATGTGAGGTATGACTTTGTACGGTAGCCGACCTATCTCTATTGATCCAGCTGTAAAGTCGATGTTTCCACTTTTTTGGCCTTTTCTTGCCGACAATTGGTAGATTTAGATGGGCCCTTTTTTTCTTTTAGATTTGGGCCTGGGCTTTTGTGGTGGGCCCTGAGGTACTGTTCTTGTACTTACTTTTTTGTTTCGAGGTTCTTTCTTGGTATAGAGATTTTATAGGGTAAGTAGAGATTTTCAAGGTTGTTTTCATCTATGTTGTGTCCTTGTCAGCCATTATTAATTTGTCTAAATTACTCTAACTAACAATTATGAATGTTACCCTTTGAATTAAAGAATGAGAAAGAATCCAATGGAAGATCTGTGTGAATGTATATATATATGTGTGTGTGTGTGTGTTTTTATAGATAAATTTAGGGTTCTTTTTTGGAGTTAATATACATGTATAGTTTTGAGGCATTTCATCCACCAACAATTTGTGGGTCCTTTGATTGGTGAAAATGTTGATTGGCTTGGTTGTTGATTATGATGTCTAATTTGTGGTAAATTTATGATGCAATACTTTGGACAAATGTTACTTGGTATCCCCACGAATCAAATACCTTTTTTTTTTTTTTTTTTTTGAAAATTACATAGATCTTTTATAATTTTATTAGTTTTTACTTTTGACTTTTTGTAATTTAAAATTCAACATATTTACGTTTTTATATGTCACGAATATATTTTGTATCAGTCAATTAAAATTTAATTTCTCACACATAAAAATGTATCTCTATTGACTTGTTTTTATTTATTTAAATCATAACATGATCAGAATTGGAGCAGACTTGATTTTGAACTTTGGTTGCGTCATTTGGAGAGACGTTTTGTTTTTCTTCTTGTAGCTCTGATCTCCAACATTATTACTTAGGAATATCATTGCATGTGAATTGGGGACATAGAACACAACTAAAAGCTCACTTCTTCTTTTATTTATCTATATTATTTGACTCTTCATAGGGTGAACCTTAATGCAACGATAAAGTTTAATTGTAATTAGAGTCGTGAAAATAGTCTCTATGCTTGCATAAGTAAAATTGCATGCATCTAATTTTTTCTAAATTGTACAATAACAGAATCTCGTACACTGAGTTTTCCCTTATTATTAGGCTCTTCACCTTCTTTGAAATTTCATGTAGGCCAGAGTCTTTGTTATCTAACTTTAAATGCCAAGGCCTCCCTGTCATGGGTAGAGCTACAAGCCAAGTATCTAACTTCAGTTTATCACTTGTTTGGATATCCTTTAAATTTGGATGGATTTATTCTCATTTTATTTTAGAAGTTTCTCTGTCCTGAATGGATCATCTTTTGTTATTTTAATTTTTTGAAAGACAAAATTCAAAATTTGTTTAAGATCTTGTCATGAGATGATTGTTTTTTAGTGGTTTAAGTGTTTGTTTAGGAAAGTTTAGAACCAGATTAGTAAAGTATAAACAAACCATTTTTAGACCTTTTAATCTTGGCATCTACTTTTTTGTGTATTGTGGTTTGCATTTGTTTCTTAAAAATTTTAAAATTTGAACAAAGTTATGACAGAGATTAGTTTTTTAAAAAACTAAATAACTTAATGTGAATGGAATCAGTCTAACCCAGTTTTAAGAATTTTCAAACAGCCACAATGTTGGACCAATACAGTTATGGTCTATAAGTGTGATTATTCCTGTTACATAAAATAGGTGCATAGTATAACTCACAGAAATGATGATAATTTGGTATATTATAAAATGTTTATTACCCTAAATAAATAAGCTTTCTGGTTTGGTTCAAAGTCTCAATCATTTTATAATCAAGATAGAATTTAAATCCTAATTTAAGCAGTAGTCTTGCTAGATCCATAGCTCATATTAGATACAACTATCAATTGTATGTATACCCAAACTGAAAATTAAATTTTCGTTTTATGTATGAGATGGGGTCAATTGAAATCTAGATGAAGAAACTCATTAAATTCAAATGTAACCAAAATGCATTAAACAAAAAAATAATGCAAGTGAACTGACTAAAGAAATCTACCTCTTCTCCCACCCTATAAATACACCATTTCTCATCATCTCACTGCATATAAAAAATCTCTCCCGAAACCAACACAAAAAATAAAACAGCATTTTTTTTTCCTCTTAACACAATGGCAAGGTTTAACACCTTCTGTGTCATGGTGGTCTTGTTCATAGTTAGCAGTGTAGTCATGATCCCCCCCTGCATCTGCAGCTGCTAATGTATCTTTGCCCGGTCCTTCCCCTTATTCTGATGATCTGGAAAACATGGCATGGAATATAAAAATTTTGTGCAGAAAAGTTGTCCCAAAAATGCGGCGAGGAGGTGGTTAAGGGACTGTTGAAAGATATGGTTATCACGGACAACGGTTGCCGCGAGGTTGTTCTAATGGGGAGGGAGTGTCACAATGAGTTGGTGAAGTCATTTGTCAAACCATATGCATCCCAAATTAAATCTGAAGGTAAAACAGCTTTGGGAAATTAATTAGATTTATTTGGTCTGTTATGTAATAACACTAATTCTCTGTCATGGCCTTTGATCATGTCCTTCCTTCAGATTTTCTAATTATCTTCAATCACGTGAACAATAAATTGGTTTAATCTCATTTAAAGGGTGTTAAATTCCTCTGGTAAAACATTAAAATCTACTAATTATGTCTGAAATTAGTGATAATTTGGGAAAACTATGGAGGAAATGTCTGTCATAAAGTTAAAATACTGATTTACTGCAATGGAGGAGAGACAAGTGAAAGGAAAAACACAGAGTTCATATTATAATCCATTCTCTTATAATTAATATTTAATAAATTAATAATTTCTAATAAACCAATAATACAATAAATTCTCCTTACTAATTCCAATCTCAAAAAAGTACCTAGATTTTTAAAGGGGGAAAAAAAAAAAAAAACTCTCCCAGGAGATGATTTTATTGAAGTTTTACGCAAATTTTATTGGTTTGAGGAGAGAGTATTATTTATGAGGGAAAGGAAAGGAGAGGAGAGGAGAGGAAAGGGTAATCCTTCCTTTATGTTTGGATAACTAATGAAAGGAAATGAGAAATAATCATTTCATCTTGTTTGAGAATGACAAATGAGAGAAAGGAAATCAAATGATTTTATATTATTTTATTATTATACCATTGTTTGGAAGGATAGAGATGTTATTTTTATTTTAACTTTTACAATTTTAAGGGTAATATTAGTAGTATTAAAAATTCATTAAATCTTTGTTTCATTTTCTTCCATTTCCGCCCACTTTTGAAGAGATAACAAAATTATTCAAATGAGGGTTAAGCTTTTCTTCTCTTCCCCTCCCTTTCCTTCCTAATTGTTAAAACAAATATAATATAAGCTTTCCTTCATTCTCCATTCATTTCTTTTTTTTTTTTCAACTCCTTCCATGCAAACATTCTGTTTGAGTTATGATTGGAGTCAAAAATGACTAGGCAGCAGCAGGTACCCTGAGCTTGGCCATATTATGTTGATAACTAGGGTTTGGGTGTCCAAACATGGTTAAATACGTGGACCAGGTTTGGGTCAAGCAATTTTGGGCTTGATCTTGATCAACTTAGAGATATTTCATATTCACTTCATGATTCAGCAGTTGGTAATTGTAACATCCTGCCCGAAAACAGTAAATCTATATTCGCTGATTAGCTCTGTTTAAATTTACATAATACATTTAATCCAAATACATGTTAATTTATTTTAGATATTAAAAAATTAGCCAAGTTTTATTTTGCTTCTTTTTTTTTCTTCTAATTATTGATTTTTTGTTTGTTGAAAAAAAGCAATCAACATGTGAAGGAAAAACTAAATATAGAAATTAGGAAATGAATTAGGCACGACTCGAATTTATATCAACCTTAAAATTTTGAACCCAAACTCAGCTCGATTTATATAAAATATTATTCAAAGCTTGCAAGATTTTGGGCCTTACTCAGATTGGCCCATCCGAGTTCCACCATATATCTGAAACCATTCTCTGAGGGAAAGGGATGCATTTCAATCTGAGTTTTTACCAAATCCAAATGGGTTTGGTTTAATCTAGCACATGTAATTTTTTACTTATTTATTAAATTTATATAATTTTAATATCAATTTTTAACAAAATTATATTTTTAATATCCGAGTTTGAAATCAATTTGAAATCACATGCAATTTCAAATCAAGGAAATTTGAGAGTCTCAAATCCTTATTGATTTGAACAAGTTACGATATGTAATTTGGGATTATCGAACTTTTGTTAGTTTGAATGAATTATTATTAATTTGAAATCATATTTTTAAAAAATAAATTTATTAAAAATTTACTATTTAGACAAATAACATAAGTTTAAAAAATATGTTGTACGTAGAATTAAATAAAAAAGTTAAAAGTAAAAAATTCCATTCAATCCTCTGGAAAAAAATCGCATAGAATCGCTATGTTCTAGCATATACCGAATCTTTGCTTTTGAAAATCATAACGACGAAATATACGGTATTCAAGGACAAGATTCGGAGGAAGAGAGAGAGAAATTTTTTTTAAAAATATATCAAAGAAAGAAAAATGAGCAGTGGGAGTCGAGTCTTCTGTTTAGTACCATTTTTCGCATCTACTCATCTCGGATTTAAATCGTGCCGAAGTTTCACCTCATCGTCCACTAGGGTTTGCCGAATGGCAGCGGAAGCTTCATCATCGTCGCCATCACCATCTTCATCCTCCGCGTCGTCTGCTATCGATTTTCTCTCTATATGCCACCGTCTCAAGGTACTAATCCCATCTCTATACGAACGTATTTATATATACATGCGCATATATACATGTGATTTTTTTATTCCAATTTTCTCTGATTTGTCTTTTGATTCCTTCGTATTTTTGCGTTTCGAAATCGCATATTGTTCAGACAACGAAGAGAACTGGATGGGTGCGAAGGGAGATTCAGAATCCAGAATCTATTGCTGATCATATGTACCGAATGGGATTAATGGCTCTCATTGCTTCTGATATTCCCGGCGTTAATCGAGACAAGTAAATTATTATTTTTTGTTAGTTTCAATTGTTGAGCATTTTTTATTTATAATTTTTTGGGGTTCTATTTTTCTTTTACTTTGCTTTGAATTGAAAAAAAATTCGATACAGAATATTTTGTAATTATTTGACAACATATCTATTTTTTTGACATTCAGGTGTATAAAAATGGCGATTGTCCATGATATTGCAGAAGGTGAGGAAGTGTTAATTTTACTATGTTCTAGTCAGTTTTCCTAACCATCTATTTTGTTGACGAGAAAATATTAGGAAAGAGACGAAAAAGTGGAATGTTGGATTTATGTTCTATGTTGTTTTTCTTTTTAATCGGTAGATTCATGATTTATGTTGTTTTAGTTTTCTAACAATGGAAAATTCCCGTGTTTGAGTTTTGGTATACATGGAAGGAAAGAAATAGAAGAATTTTTCAGGGATAGAAGTAGCCCCCAGTAGAGTTAAGAGGCCGAGTAACGCTTGATGTTATATATAGAGAATTAGAGATAAATTAGATAAATATTAATAATGGTAAGAGGTTACCAGATAAGGAGAAGTAGATTAGTGTTTATGTGCATTGTGAACTAGAGAAAATACCAGTGTTTGAGTTTCCACTTTCCACATAGTCCATATTCTACATTTTTCAAAACGAAAGCAATAAATGTAACTATTTCAATTATGGTTACCACAATTCGCTCCTCTCCAGCGAATTGGGAATTAGAATCGCACGATTTAAAACATAGATCATTAGCATTGGAAACGCAAGATTTAGTTCCAATCTAAAATATGAGAAGTCTAAAAAAAAAAAAAAATCATACAAAATACCCACACATTATTGAAAATTTATTTTATAATGGCTTGAATTCGTTGAAATTTTTTTGGCGTTTATATATACATATACATTTTGTTATAAATATAATAAAAAAACATATCATATTATAAATAAACGTATTTCGTTTTAATAAAACAATCTAAAGAAGCTTACTCTTAATGTACCATATTTTATAATAAATGATGATCTACGTTTGCGTTTTCGTTTTTCCGGACCATAACGATCCATGTTTCAGGTAACGTTGGTTTCAACCAACCAGTTCACTCTGGTTATAACAAACATGGCCTGTTTAGGGGAGTTTCACCTTGGCTTGTTCTGGGTCTTCAGTTCAAAGGATCCAAGCAAAGAACTAGACCAAATAGACCACTACTTCACCGATTCAATTCTGTTAACACTGGCTTTACTTTGTGGTGTACCATGTTCCTCCTTTGGTTTTGCTGTTTGCGTACTTGAACGATTTGTTTTTCTTGTCACATTATTGTAACAGATTGTTTTTTCTTTTCTTTTTCTTTTGGTCTAATAACAGATTGGATTCACGTATATTTCTAAAGGTGACGTTCTTAGGTCTTTTTGTAATTGTCCATCTTTGGGTTCAATCCTCTATAATATAGGAGTGGGAGCTTGCACTCACTATAATAGGTTGTTTTTTAGGTAATGTACTTGGAACTTATAAAATATTTATTTTAGACAATATAACTTTTTTCTTGAAGCAAATTATGAAAGCAATTGTAAGGTACAATTATTGCAAAGGATAGGAGTGCTCCTTCTTTAGATGCATGCGATTCTTAAGATAGGTGAAATAGAGAGACATGGTTACGTGGTGCATTTTTATATTTTGTGCACAAATGCCCTTGGTGTGAGTGAGTGTGTGTTTGTGTGTGTGTGTGTGTGTGTGTGTGTGAGAGAGAGAGAGAGAGAGAGAGAGAGAGAGAGAGAGATGGTTTGTCCGTCTCTTTGGAGGTAGAGATTCAATAGATCGCTTGATCAGCCAGTGTCGGGGTTGCAGAATTTGTTCATTTTGGGGTCACTTCTTAAGAGTTTGTTTTTGTTTTCGTTTTTTTCTTGATGTTCTCAGTTTGTAACTTATGTTGAGAAGCATCTGGCATACTTCCATTCTCTTTACTCTTATTATTCAATTTCATAGTATTAATTCCAGTTTCCTATAAAAGATGTTATGTGACAAGGCCATTGTCTTTGTTTACCATGGTTCTTATACTCCTGCCATGTTTTGAGTTTAAGTTGTTTGTCTTGCCCTTTTAATTGCTTAAATAGCCATTGTTGGGGACATCGCTCCATCCGATGGGATTCCAAAGTCGGAAAAAAGTCGACGAGAGCGGGAAGCACTAGACCACATGTGCAAGGTACTTGGTGATGGCCCAAGAGGTATTTTCCCCTGCTTTCATGCAACAGACCTATATTGTATTCCTCAACCTCAACATAATTCAATATTATCCATTTGTTAGTTCTTACATGAAGTTGCTAATTGCAGCCAAGGAGATAGGTGAGTTGTGGATGGAGTATGAAGAAAATTCTTCATTAGAAGCTAAGGTTGTCAAGGACTTCGACAAGGTATATATTATGTAAATATATACCTTTATTAATGGTCCACCTTCTATCCTAAGTAGTAATCAGATAAGACATCTATTTTTGGTAGGTTATTAAGATATTTTGTACACATAGGGATGTTCTTTGTTCAGTGATTAGTCTGTCATCTATGCATCTTACTAATAAGTTATACACCTCCATGCAGCAGAATGACTAAGAATATCCTTCATAACCTCTCTAGTTTGATCTCTAATTACATTTTATTCTGCATATGGGGTAAAATTTGTTTTGTTATTTTGTTTCTAGTATTGGTTTTGCAGGGTTTCTCATATAATTTAGTTTACAATAATGCCAGAGTAGACTATGAACTTATTTTAATTGCTAACGTGGATGCAGTTTAGAAGAAATTTAGTAAAGTACAACCTAATTCTACATATGCACTGAGATTGTAAAAGTTGTAATCTGGTAAAGAAACCATATTTTATCTAAAACTTAAAACTTCATGAACCTCATTGCCAGATTGGAATAGTCAATTGCTTAATCTAATGTTTTGAAAGATATAATTTTTAAGGTTTGTCCCATTGTCCAGCTTAGTATCGATTGATGTTCATAGGACTTGTCCTATTATTTTTGGTCCCAGAATCAACGGGCGCTTACGCAACTTGGTATAGGTTAAACATCTTGGTATTGGATGAAACGACAGTGACAGTGGGTGAGTAATGCTCCAAAAGTGAAAATAAGATCATGAAAATCTAAAGTAAGAGCAAAAGCACAGAAATGCCATCTAGCACATGTAACATTGTACAGAATGTTGCTGTAGGCTGCATCTTATCATAGCAGTGCATAGTCTATGGATTAGTTATCAAATATGATCCTAGAAATTTAGAAAACATAGATAATAAAAGACAACCTGAAAAGTGACCTTCAATCATCATCACTGGCAATAACATCAGTACTGAAGGTAAAGACGTCCTTCCCATCCTTTGTGTTTTCAGCATCATCGTCACTCTTACCATCATTTTCATTCTCATTTCTGTCGTTAGGATCAATATTTTTCTTCCTTGGAACATGTTCTGTAGCTTCTGTTACTCTTGGAAAGTTCTTCCTTATCATCTTGTTCATGCTGTTGGGTATTGGGTGGTGGACGTTGAATTGTTTAATTCAGGGGTGACAGTAACAAGGAAAAATTCGGGGGGTGTTTTGTCAAGGGAAATCCAACTTTGAGATTTGCTTCCAATGTCCTGCTTCTTACGCATTTTAGATCCTTGTCAAACCATTTAAAAAATCCACGTTTTCAATATTTTTTAAAAATGAAGATTAAAAAATACAGATGTCAACCTAATTATTATGTAATCCTAATAGCTGCCAACCTAATAGTGGAGTGCTGCTTACTAAGCTCTAGTTCAATCCTGTCCAAGCAACCAAAGCCGGGGACCTAGATGGGAATAGTGAAAGAAAGAGAAGGTGAAGAAGTGAGGTAGAGTAGTTGGACAACTTATTAGGGCCATTAAAAGGAAAAGGACTTCTTCAGCTTGCTGATTAGGGTTGGCCTCCAAATTCAGTCTTAAAGATCCAAATTCAGTCTTAAAAAATCCACGTTTTCAATATTTTTTAATAATGAAGATTAAAAAATACAGATGTCAACCTAATTATTATGTAATCCTAATAGCTGCCAACCTAATAGTGGAGTGCTGCTTACTAAGCTCTAGTTCAATCCTGTCCAAGCAACCAAAGCCGGGGACCTAGATGGGAATAGTGAAAGAAAGAGAAGGTGAAGAAGTGAGGTAGAGTAGTTGGACAACTTATTAGGGCCATTAAAAGGAAAAGGACTTCTTCAGCTTGCTGATTAGGGTTGGCCTCCAAATTCAGTCTTAAAGATCCCTTAACACAAGAAACTCGTGGAGTGCCACTCTAGAGAGAGGGCTGCCTTTCTTGTGGTCATTGCAAGTGAGCAAGTCGGGGGCAACAACTAAAGCGGGTAGCAAGACTGACCACAATTTCCGTAATAGAGCAACACTGTCCACTATTCTGTTTAAAAAGTAGTTTCAAGTATTATGAGATCACTTACACCTCGTGGTGCTTACACCTCATACCTATCAAAGTTCTGTTCAAAAACCTCATTTCAGAACTTCAATAGGGAAGGATTTCCCGTTTTGCAGCAGCTCTTTACACCAACTTAGCTCAGTGCTGCCATTGGCATAACTGGTACATCATAGGTTGGCTCAACCCAGCCCTCTCGTCCTGGGGTTGTCTACTCGACATTCTCCCTTGAACACCAGCAGTTCTAATAGGAAAATAAAATTTCAATGATGGGATATGCTTCCAAATTCATGCTTCATACAATCATTAGTGATTCCTGTCAGAACATTTACATTTCATATTTTTCTTTGTATTTTATTGAGAACAGAAAGTTCAACATAGAAAAAAGATCCCTTTCCAGGTCTACTAAAACAAGTTTACAATAAAAGATGTAATTAAGTCTCCTGTAAGTTCTAGTCAAATTAAGTGTGAGAAGCGTTGGCAATGTTCGAATGCTGTGTGTGGGAACTTCAAGGGCAGGGTTTTTTTTTTGGGGGGGGGGGGGGGGTAAGAAGGTATGTGTAGAAACGAGCAGTAATATAGGCATATAAATTCTAATATAACATGCATAGCAGAGTATGGAGGTAAATTTAAAAGAGATGTTGTCAAGTTCTCCTAATGGTGACTTATGAATCATGTTTATATCATTTTGTACTGAGAAGGAAAATTTTCTGGGGAGTTATTAATTCAGTGCACTGGATAAACTGATACTGATAATTTTTATTTTATTCAGGTGGAGATGATACTTCAAGCCTTAGAATATGAAAATGGTAAGGCTACAGTATCTTAATCGCCTCTTCAGTAAATAATCGCAGATGTATGTCAGAAGACTCCAACCCAGCAATACGTATCTAAGATTGTCTTTTCAGTTTTATTAGAAAATATATCAATTGCGAAGGGAACTATACTAATTTCACCTATCGATTGCCATGTGCCATGCACAAACTATACCATTTCAAATTATTTGTTTTTCAGATGCCCATGTTTGTTTGTGTTCATAACTAGACTTATAAGTCATCATGTTTGGATGATAGCTCATTTGTGTGTTTCAGTGCTTATGGGTTGAGGCTGGATTGATTCATTTCTCAGTTTGACCGTCCAGAGCTGCAATGCTTAAATTTCCGTGTTCTTTATGGGATTACATATAACTTATGGTCTGTCCAACTAGCATGCAGCATAATTTTATCACGCCGTTTTTTAATGCGATTACAGATTAAAGATTTGATAGGCTTATTTGTTACGTGCAGTTCATTGATTGTATACATTACTCATTTTACATTATTATTCTTTATTTATTTACTTACTATTGAAGAATTTTCCATTCTAAAATTTCCGTATTAAGGGAGGCAGTTCTTGTGTTGGGTTAATTTACCCGGTCAGTCAACCCAGAACTTGACTGACCTTAATA
This sequence comes from Nyssa sinensis, assembly GCA_008638375.1. Classification (NCBI taxonomy): domain Eukaryota; kingdom Viridiplantae; phylum Streptophyta; class Magnoliopsida; order Cornales; family Nyssaceae; genus Nyssa; species Nyssa sinensis. Next base: position 2,737,685 of record CM018047.1, read on the forward strand.
GTTTCTCTTTTCCAATTCAGAAGTGGACCAACAGTGCTTATGAGTTGAAGCTGGATTGGTTCATTTCCCGAGTTGCACTGGCTATAGGTGGTTGTTCTTTATGGGATTACATATAACTTAATGGTCTATCCAATCAACATGTGGCATCATTTGGTCACGCCGTCTTGTAATGTGATTACAGATTAAATATATGACAGGCTTATTTCCGGCATGCAGTTCATTGATTGCAACCATTACTAATTTTACATTATTACTTTTTATTTATTTGTTTAGTATTGAAGAATTTTTCATCCTAAAATTTTCTTCCCGTTCTTTTTTTTTTTTGATACGTAAAGATTCATTAAAAATCATCCAAGGTAGGAATGGCAACGGGGCCGGGTGGCCCTTCCCCAACCCTGACCCCGTCTCCATTCCCGTCCCCTTTTATATTTCCTGACTCTACCCTACCCTGGACCCCGATATATATATATATATATATATATTTTAGTAAGTTAAAACTTTTGTTTTGGTATGTAAATTAAATTTTTATTGCCAAAACAACTAATGCAAGAAAAAATAATATGAGTGTGATATAAAAAACCTTAAAGCTAATTTTATATGGTGTTGTTTATTTGTAAATATAGTGTTATATAAGAATAAATAAAAAAAATTAATATATAAAGGGGGCGGGGTAGGGGTGGGGTGACCATCCCCCGAATCCGACGGGGTTTTAAAGGTCACACCCCGACCCCATTTATAAGCACCCGATGCCTTCCCTATTAGGAGCGGGGCAGGTCCCCAACAGGACGGGGCAAATTGCCATCCCTAATCCAAGGAGGGCAAAGCCGCATACAAAAAGAGATAGCTTATATAAAATCCTCTACAGAAGAAACATATACCCCACCAACCCATACATACAAAACTCTTAAAAATTCCACTCTTTCCAAATACACCAAAAAAGGAACAATGGTACTGATTTTTGCTTTATTAAAATTTATCTCAGAAACTAATTAGTTTTTTGCTTTATGCAGAGGAAGGCAAGGATTTGGATGAGTTTTTCCAGTCAACTGCTGGTACTAATTTTTTACTCATGTAAATGACTTTGTCTGTTTTTTTTTTCTCCCTTTTGTGACTGTCTTCACATGTTAGCGCCAAGGGCTAAACAAGTGGGACTTAACTCCAAGTTGTTCGGCTTATTATTTTTCACTTTGATAAGCAAGTTTTTTAGGGGAAAAAATGTTAAATCAGTAATTTGAACGTATCTGAAGACTCCTTACATTTTGTTTAAAATATGCTTATATAGCATGGAAAACCTTAGTACAAATACACTTCTAGTATCTCATGCAGTGAATTGTTGGCCACAATATTCTTCTGATTAGGAGATGATGAAGATGTACTTAAGTTTTATGGGCTGGCCCACTAAATGTTGGATAAGGATTGGTAACAAAGACGGGGATGCTATTGATGATATTTTCAGGATCATGCAGTTGGATGGTCAATGATGGTTGGGAGTACCAAGTTATCTTGGCATCTTTTCCCCTCTGGAAGCATTTATGTGATCTTGAGTTAGGTTCAAAAAACTAATTGTCAGTCAAAGCATCGATTGATGGTAGCAGGATACACTAATGAGGATGGGCTAGACGTAGCTAGGTAAAGAAGGATACATTAAGACACATATTGTTCACTAAAAAATCTCTTCCTATTAATAAAGATAGTTTAAGCTACCTATCCAAAAATAATAATAATAATAAGGGTAAATTATACTGACCTCCCTTAAGGTTTATCGAAAATACATATAGACCCCTGAGGTTCGAGAAATTATAGGGACCTCCCCTGTCAGAAATTGTCAGTAAACGGATGAAATGGAAGTGTTAAAATGTCCATAATGTCCTTATATTTTATACTTAAATCATATTTTTTTTATTAAAAAGTCAAATCAGAGCATTCATTTCATCTTGGAATCTTCTCCAACATTCATTTCATCTTGGAATTCCTCCCTTTTTAAATTCTTTTAACACATTTCTCACGTATTCCAATCAAACCAATTCCAGTATTCAAATATTCAAAGAAACCCTAACTTCTCTACTCTATTTCTTTGTAAATCCCATTTCTAGTATCCCTAAACCATATGAAGTGCCCCACCCTCTCTCTCATGGCATCCTTCTGCTGCTCCACGAAAATTTTCTCTCCTTTTTCACATATCAGTCATCCCAACGTGTATGAGTACCACAACACCATATGGCTTAGGGAGTGCGGAAAGTGGAACGATCTCAACCATCGGTTCCTTGTCACTTTCTTCGAGGGTGGTGTGGGTCAGATCCAGGTGCCGGACAACTACTCTCTGGCGACCATCTTGGAGGAAAATCCATTCATCAAAGACGTTGACTTGGCTGGGAAGTTGGTTTCTGAGAAAAAAAATTGAGAAAAGAAAACGAAAGTTGGAATTTTTTGTTTTAGATCAGATTAGTGAGATTTGAAATACTAATGTTTGGTTTCTGAGAAAAAAATTGAGAGAAAAAAAAACAAAGTTGGAAATTTTTGTTTTGATCAGATTGGTCATATATGAAATACTAATGTTTGTTCCTGAGAAAAAAAATTGAGAAAGGAAAAATAAAGTTAGAAAATTTTCCTATATATCAGATTGGTCAGATATCAAATATGTATGTTTGGTTCCTAAGAAAATAATTCAGAAAATAAAAAGAAAGTTGATTTTTTTTTTTTTTATTATTTTAGATTATATTTCAAGAAAAAAATCCACACCCAAAAGAGCCAAGTTCACCCTTTCGAAGATCATGGTGGCATCCCAATTTACCACAAGCGTGTTAATTTTTTTTTTTATTAATTTTGATGCTTTGTAAGTAGATATTCAGATTTGAGTTTAATATTTTTAATTTTCTTTTACTTTCTTGGCTACCAAACAAGATTCAAAATTATTTTTTTGTATTAATTTTATTCAAGGGTAAAATTGTTATTTGAAAACATATGTGACATTACATCGGCATAAGTTAGTTGACTAACGGAGGGGGGGCTTTTGTTGTTGACAACTAAACCTTAGGGAAGGTAAGTGTAATTTATCCTAATAATAAAGATAAGTACTAATATTGATTCTGGGGCAGTTTACTTGAATGAAAACAAATAAATTATCATTTGCTAGTGTATGTGACTACCAATAGTGGAATGACCAAGATTTTGCATTTATATTACATAAATGCACCAAAAACATGATATGTGATGAAATTTCTTGGAACTACATATGGTTGTAACTATCTATTATGCCGTGGGGAGAATACTTGAACACTTGGGCTTGCGGTTTTGATTCTCTAATGGATCTTTTTTTCTTCCTTTTTTTTTTTAAAAAAAAAAATCTATAAATGAATTCTATGGCTATTAAACACTAGCGCTAGTCATTGAAGTGTTTATTGCAGTAACACGGAGCACTCATCATGCTAAAAGTATTATAGGGTACATGATCATTAGAAAAAGGGCCAGCCTGGAGTCAATTCTGAAGATGAATCATTTTGCACACTGCCGGAGGGGGGGGGGGGACCTTATTTACGGATGATTTGGTCCTGCCAGTTCAGTCCTGTTGACCTGGCTACGGTGCTGGACACCATTCTTATGATGGATAACCTAAAGAGGCAAGGTTTTTGGATGGCCAACTAGTGTTGTTTGCGTAATGAAGAGAAAGAATCAGTCAATCAGCTCTTTTTGCTTTGCTCGGTTTTGAGGGCATTATGGAATTGTTTGTATTTTGTTTGTTTGTGGTTTTGTGGGTTATGCCAAAATCTTTTTTTGAGTTGTTTGGCAGAGTGGCTGCAGGCATCGAAGGGGTAGAGAGGTATTGGTTGTGTCGGATGTTATTATACTTGAAGCACTTATTAAACTCTTGTGCCAGTCTTAGAAATTGAGATGGCCCATATAAAGTTGGCTGCAGTCGAAGATTGAAATAACGGTTGTTGAGGTGAAAGAAAAAGAAATGTTGCAGTGGAATCTAAATAGTGGTGATGGAACAAGAAGTTCACTGATTCATTCAGGATGTTCTAGGCTAGAGAATGATTTCATCTTACGATTCTATAACAAATTTGAACAATTGTATCCTTTTTTTATTTTAGGAATATAGTAAATTTGAACATCAAAGTAAGTTTTATATTCTAAACATTTGGAATGCCTGTTAGATGGCTATTGCTATCAAAAACTGCCCAATGTTGAGGCAGTCTTAAGGGCACAGATACTTTTATGAAGGTGTTATATTTTTGTTGCGCAAGTGTTAGATGCAACATGGACACTCCTCAATACATGTCCGACACCTTTTTTTTTAGGTATTCATAATTCAAAAATAAAGTTCATTATTTGTTGCGCAAGTGTAGGATTTAAGGTATTTTTTCAGCCATTTGATGTCATCCTTCAAGCGTAGCTACATACCCTTGGTGGAAAAGCAGGACTCCTTAGATGCAAAAATTTAACAGTTAGGATATTGGAATACAAAGATTCAAGAGATTCCTGCAACATGCAATGAATTAAATTTTTAGTGTGATGAATTCAGAGTTGGATTTGGGGTATTTTTTTATAGGTAGATTTGAGTTATTTTTCTAATCATCTAATGACTTTCTTCTGCCTAGCTACATCTTATTTCCTAGAAATTGCCAGAGTCAAATTTAATTTGGTTAGAATTTCTTGATCTTCATAAATTTGCCAAAACAGCTCTTCCTTTTTTCTTTGATTATTCTCTCTCTGAGTTAGTAATAAGTGGTTTTGCACTTGTATAGGTGATGCCATATGGCCATGTCTAAAATTAGACCATACAAGGACCTTTTGTTTGATTAATTTAATACACAGAGGTCTTGTTTAATCTTAATCTTTCGCGTCAACCTGATGAATTAGTGTACCGTTTACATCTCTCTTTTTTTGCCATTATTTCCAGATTCATATATTGTGAAACTTTAGAAAAGAATTAACCTTGTAAAGTTGATGCTGTAATCTTCACCCTTACTGGGTAAATTTCCAAAACTTTTTTGCTAGTTAATGAGGGGACTCGAGCACTTAACATTTAGGTTGTGATTCAATGGGAGACCACCTCTCTTACTAGGCAGTTGGTGTAATTTCCTGAATTTATTGACATCTCCAAGTTTTGCATTTTCTGTAATTCAAAACATTGCCTAGTCCTTCATCTCCAAATTTTTGTTGTACGAGCAAATGGTCTGGATAATATTTCTCTTGATTGATGATAACGTTTCCCTAAAACTTTTGCTTTTGAATCAACAGATGAACGCTACATCTTATTAATGCATCATATATTCCTAAATAAGTCCATATGTCACCAAAAAGTTCCGATCAATTGCTATTTAGTCAATGTGGCTGTACCGGGTACAATCACAAGGAAAGCCTTTTTGGTTTCCATCATGGTATCAACATTTATGTGATATTTTGAATACTAGTAGCCATACACTATTCAAATTTTAGGACAAAAATAAGGTTAAAATTTTCTGTCCCACTGTTTTCTCAGGAGCATCGGCATAGTATTAACAGTATTTTTTGAGTGCTAAATATATTTCTATTGTGTTTTAGTGGATTTGTTCATCACTAAGTTTTCCAGGATTTTGGTTGGATATATGCTGGAAATATCTATGTAGGCTAATCACATGCAATTATATATTTGAGTTGGATATTTGTGAATCATGTAGCTCATATCACTATTACTGTTAAAATTTGCTGTTTAAAGGATATGTCCTATTTCATTTTGGCATCTCAGAGCCAACAGAGAACTGTAGTTTCCGGAATTTCTAGAAATCGCGTGATGTTGATGAAATCAATTTGGAATCATTGAGATCCTATTTGGATAACATTTTGGGAGGGTTGTTGACAGGAAATGAAATGGGAGAAAGCATGTACAAATGCTGTTGGTGAGGTGTGTATCTCTATGACTAATATTCTCATTCTAAGTGGCTGTGTAATATGAGATAATGAGGTGAGAATATCTGGCTAGATTCTGGATTACAACGTCCCCTGTGAACGTCCCCACACGGTTGGGGGGAGAAGAACCTTCCTTTACGTATTAATTATATATAATACGTTTTTTTTTTAATAGGTATGTGGCCCTTGGGAGCGTGAATATATTTATTCATGCACTTCTTACTAATGCTCAACCTTTCTGCAGGGAAATTCCAGACTGAGTTGGGCAAAGCTTGGGCATCAGAGATAGCATCAAGAAGGAAAAAAGAACATTAGCTCTACCTTGAAATCAGTTCTTGGTTACTAATTTCTACCTGTTCCTGTTCCATGAAGGCCCAGCTCCCGGCCAGGTTGGTCAAATGATCAAATGTTTGAATTGTTGTGCATTCTGATGTCATTGAGCCCAACGGAAATGTGCTTGATCCTCCTGAATAAATAATATTTGTTGATTACAGCTTAAAGCGGGCATCCCAATCTGGGCAGTCAACAACTGATCCCCCATGCTTCCCAATTCTCGCTATTAATTCTTGCTAACTTGGATTTGTATTTCCTATACTCGTATGTCAGCATCTTCTAACAGCGTAATGGAATATCCTCATTTGTACTTATTTTATGCCTTCTTCCATGTTTTAGCTTCTGGTGATGTTTGCCTTAGAGTAGTTCATTGGTTCTCATTTTCTCCGCCTGCCGAGGTCTTCTAATAAGATAAATTTTAAGATGCTTGTTCTTCAAGAGATGCCTATTTCTCGCAATGTGAGTTTATTCAATTAGAATAGTGTAAATTTGAATCAAAATTACGTGAACTGGGTCAAGAACTCGAGTTTTATACTATAATCTTTCCAAAAAGGGTTATTTTGTTAGCAATACAAAAGTTCCTTGTCAAAAGATAACAGTAACAATAAGGTAATTCAATACATACTCTAAGAATTTTAAAATACTATTAAGTCGTTAACAATGTACCAATAAATAGGTTTCTTCTATATATAAAAGAATACATTGTAAAGAAGAGCCAACAGAAGCACTACTCATGGGCATGCAAGAAGTATTTACAACTCCTAAGTTTACAGACTATAAAAGTTAATAGGATATATAACCAACAATATCAAAGAGTCTAAAATTGGACCTCTTTTCATGTGTGCACAAACATCGTGCTAAAAACATCAAGAAAAAAAATCAAAATCAAGGTATTATGCATCATAATGAGACTAAAATTTGTCTCTATTCAAATTATGTTGTGTTTCAGCACTAGCAAAGACAAATCTATTTAGATTTTATCAACTATGTCCTTGTATCAATTGCCTATCCTATCGTCGGAGTGATGGACAGTTACTTTAAAACTCTTAAATTATTTTGGACTAAATTTTTTCGATAGTGTAAATTATTCATATTTACCATTTTTTTTTAACCAAAAATGATTTACTAAATTATATGATAAAATTATATTAGTTATTTATATGGAATTTAACCTTCATTCAAATTGTAGATTTATAGAGGACTAGTTATATGCTTTGTATATTATCATTGGAAAAATGGCTTGTTTGGCGCCAATTTGAAAAACATTATTTTAGAATTACAAAGATAAAAATAATATTAAAATATCTATTTGTTGAGTTATTTTTGAAAATTATTTCCAAGAATTTGAGTTAAAAAATATTAATGCACGAAAATATTAAAATGATGTTTTAGGTGTTTTTGTTTTTATTTTTAAATATATTTATGTGTATTGAAAAAAATATTTAATGTGTTTAGAGTACCAAGTGATCATGTCACTTACTAATAGTGGATGCTAATGAAATATTTTTCACTTATTTTGGTAGAGCATAAATCACATGGATGAGGGTATGACCAACAGAAAATATTCTCATGTGACTTGTGAGCTGATTTCTACAAAATTTCCTAAATTAATATTTTCCCTCCCACCGTTTCGTAAATCTTGGTACACTTTTTGCTTCCAAGGATTGTACATGAACGACCTTTATGGGTACAACAAAAAGATTCAGACTTTCCACCGCGACCACGAGACCGGATCCTAGGAGGCGCCGTGTTTTTCCACAAACACAAAGACTATAACGATTAATGGCGGCTGCTATATGTAGACTCCCTCAACTTCAACTTTCGTCCGCGGAATCTGGATAAACGAACCCTAAACTTTTCTAACACAATCAAATGCAGAGCTGAAACCCCCTATTCCATGGCTTCCCTTCGCAGGCTTATTCCTCTCCGCTCTTCCCTTCTCGTACGTCGCTCTTCTCCATCTCTCTCTTTATATATATATATATATATATATATCTATGTATACATGTTGATTTATTTATAGGTTTTTGTGACCTTGTCAAATGATGTGTTTCGCTGCAGAGGACGAGCGTTTCTCTTGCTGCAGCTCGAGGAGGTCTGTCTCTTGGTTGTTTATTTGTTGCTTTCTCCTTTGATTGGAAATGGAAAGAATTGTTTTACATTTTGAGGTTTACTTGGGTATAGGTGTTGGAGGAAGCTTTAGGAGCTACAATGCGAGCGTATATTCTGAACAAAGAGAATTGAAATTGGAAGGCGAGGATCAGCTACCGGAAGCTAACAATTTGTCCATTGATGATGTGATTAGGAAGATTCGGCAGAAGTTTGATGTGGCGAGACAGAGTTTTCTCAAGATTCCGGATCCACTGAAGGGAATGCCTAAGATGAATCCGGAAGGTATTAATGTTTTCTTTTGCTTGAGTATACATTTCATGAGTACCCAATTTTCTGTATTGATTATTTAATTTGTACTGGTTTAGGTATATATGTAAATAAGAACCTGAGATTGGAGAATATACAAGTATATGGATTTGACTATGACTACACTTTGGCGCACTACTCGTCTAACTTACAGAGTTTGATTTACGAACTTGCAAAAGAGCATCTGGTCAATGAGGTTTGCTCTGGCATATTGATTTACTATTGTTATATAATGTTTGTTTTATGTAGTGTGCTAAATAGTGAAAGTAATTTTTTGCTTTGATTCTTGTTTTTCTTGTGTTCTTTCAGCTTAGGTATCCTCAGAGTTGCTTGGAATTCAAATATGATCCTACTTTTCCCATTAGAGGCTTGAACTATGACAAGCAAAAGGGGTGCCTTTTGAAGTTGGACTTCTTTGGGTCAATTGAACCTGATGGATGCTACTTTGGTCGGCGGAAGGTATTGTGCAACATCCTTATCTGAAATAAATGTTATAATTCATGTTTGTTGCTTTGTACAACACATTGTTTGTACTCTAGTGCTTCTTTACTATGGATGGAACATGGCAATGCTTATATAAATTGGTGTATATTTTAAGCACAAAGAAACCAGCCCATATGCATGTCATACTATTAGAATTTTAAACTCAACTCAACTCAATAAAGCCTTATCACAATTATTTGGAGTTGGCTATATGAATTATGTTTTGTCATTCTAATCTATTTACGGTCATTCGAGCAGTCGTATCTTTTTTAACTACTTCTACCAAAGTTATTTAGGTTGCCTAGCATGACTCTCAATATGAACCATGCCACTCCTCAATACGTAAAAAGACAACTGTATGAGACAGATGGAGCAAATTAGAAGGGTTGATTAAGACTTTTGCTGCCCAAGTCCAACAGTAGCATATAGAATGTCGTGAGAGAACCTCAAGCTAATGCGACTTATATGACACGAAGACAGTGTTACTAGCAGCAGGGTGTGCGCGCGCGCGCATGTGTGTGTGTGTGTATGTATATATATCTAGTAATTCTCTAGAAGCTAAGTTGAATAACAGTCTGAAAACTGTCAATGGACCTAAGAACTAGGATTGGTTATCTAGGTGTGCAGTGGGCCAAATGATTGAAAAGCGTAACTTATAGACCAAGAACTTAAAGAACAATATAGTTTGGAAACTGAAGTCCACAGATAAATGAATTTATTTCGTAGGCCCATGCTTGCAATTTGCTAGCTCAAACTAAAGTACATTGAAAGTGTCTACTCAAAGAAGATTGTATATAATTAATTGGAGAGATTTATGAAAATTTGAATCAGAAATGCTTATTGCTTTTGTCTATATGAATATACAGCTTACCAGGAAGGAAATAGAAGAAATTTATGGCACACGACATATTGGTCGTGATCAAGCACGTGGACTGGTTGGTTTGATGGATTTCTTCTGCTTTAGCGAGGTTAGTTTTATTGTTGCATTGCTTTATAATATTGTGTCATCTTGGTGATTTCATTTATTTTTTTGGGAAAAAATACTAAAAAGTCCCTAAAATAAATTATTCAAGCCAAAAAGTCCATGATCATTTTTTTCTATCTAAAAGATCCAAATAAGAAACTTTTACTACAAAAAATTCCTAACCGTTAGCTTCCACCCAAACTCCATTAAAAAATATTACTAGTTAGACTAAAATAATCCTCATTTAAGATACATTTTAGTCAAAATACTAAAAAATCTATAAAATAAATTCTTCACTCTAAAAAACCCATAAATTTTTTATTTATCTAGAAAGTCCATAAAAATTATTTTATGGAATTTTTCGTATTATTCCAAAAATGTATCTTGACTGAGGCCTATTTTAGTCTAACTAGTAATATTTTTTAACGGAGTTAAGGTGGAAGCCAATGGTTGGACTTTTTTTTTTTTTATCGTAGTAAAAGTTTCTTCTTTGGATCTTTCATAGAAAAAAATTATCATGGACTTTTTGGATTAAATAATTCATTTTAGGGACTTTGTAGTACTTTTCCCTATTTTTTTTCTTGATTTGAGTAATTGCTTTTATGTTCAATGACTTGATGCATAGGGTTTTACTCCTCTCTCCAACCAGCACCCCCCAATTTCACTGTGTTGCTCACTCACAGATATTGTTGGCATCTCCTGCTCCTTCCTTAGAAGAAGGTGAAGGGTTCAAGTCTTTGTAGAGGGACATGCAATGTTTTTAAAAAGCTATACCAAGGGTCACCTCATGGTTTTCCTTGAAGCTCCTTGAATCTTTGGGAAAAAGTGGTGGTCCTGGAAAGCATACACTTCAAAGTCAAAGACATTCAAAAGAAATACTTTGAACACTTTTTGTGTGTCCAAAATGCTTTTATAATTTTGGGGGGCTTCAAAAAATTTTAAAAGAAAATATACCCTTACCTTATAAAGATTGTTACAAAAAAATGAGAAAATTTTAACCCTTTGATTGAGAGTAATTATGGGAAATTCGCTTCGTTTTTCCAACAGTTGTGTTTACGATAGTCACAATCCCTTCATACATAACTTTTATCATTTTAATATATCATTTTGTAACTATCTTATTTTCTTTTGTCTTATATAATTGAAGTTTAAGGCTCCAGTCTTATTTGAAAACCATTCGATGCCCAACTCTTGGGTGACAATGAGTAGGGCTCAAATTCTATCACCTCTCTCTCTCTCATAAGCTCTCTCTTTCTTTATATGGGGTGGACACTATGAAGAGGGTTGGAGTGGCTGGTTTGATAGCATAACTATGGCTGGTTTCAATTTATAATGTTTATTACATTCTTGTTTGTTCTGGGAGTTGTCCTCTCAATCGACTCGATTATGAAATTCTTCCATTTTCCTTGATTAGAAAATGAGATAAAAGGAAAAAAATTCTTATTTTGTTTTGTTATTAAAGTACCATTTCTTTTTCTTTTTTCCTTTTTAAAATTCGTGATGCATATTTGTGGATGTGACATGGATTTTACTTTACATGTGTGGTTGGGTTCTAACTGAAATCTTGTTGTCTAGGACAACAGTACCCTTTTTGAACTCTTTATGTTTTTTTCCTTGATTGCATTGTGTACCCTTTACTTCCCTTCTTGCACCTGAATATGTTTTCTTCTTTCTTACTATGCAGGCATGCCTTATAGCTGATATTGTGCAACATTTTGTTGATGCTAAACTGGAATTTGATGCTTGCTATGTTTATCAAGATGTAAATCGCGCAATTCAGCATGTTCACCGAAGTGGCTTGGTTCATAGAGGAATTCTTTCAGATCCCCAGAGATACCTAGTTAAAAATGTGTGCGACATTGAGCTTCCTTTATCTATTTTTATAATTTTCTTTTATGGTCATTCTCTTCTGTTTCCAACTCATTCTCAGGCCAGTTTCTGTGTGTTATATGTGGCAAAGGCTATGCTAGAATATGTAATATCATCAGTTTGAATCTTTTGTCCTGGGTACCACTGACTTTGTTCTTATATGGATAAAAATTCCAGGGTCAACTGCTGCACTTTCTCAGAATGCTTAGGGAGAAGGGGAAGAAACTTTTCTTGTTGACCAACTCTCCATATTATTTTGTGGATGGAGGGATGCGTTTTTTGTTGGAGGTGATATTCATATCCTAGAATACCATAATCTTGAACTACGTGGGAACTTAATATCAATTGTTGTAGCATTATTGTATAGATTTATTCCCTTTTTAAATTATTTTTATAAACAAAACCTTCCTCTCATTTCTATAAATGTCTGCCTTGTGGTGTTCACTGAAACACTGATGCCGATTTTTCTTAGTTTCTTCTTTTGACATGTTAATTAGGATTCTTTGGGACACGGAGACTCGTGGAGGGAACTCTTTGACGTTGTGATTGCTAAAGCCAATAAACCTGAATTTTACACATCTGAGCATCCATTCCGGTATTCTATTCAACTTTAAGTTTTCTATCTGTCTGCTGTAATATTTTTGCATACACGATAAGATGGCGCTTTCTTTTGTTTTCTCATCTCAACATTTTTCTTTTAGATTCGTACTGTATTTGTTCCTTTATCACCTTTTGAAGGAACAATCGGAGGCTTTGATATATTTACATAAATAATTAGTTCATCTGCCTATGTTTATTTTTTCATTGTTTTGGAAACAGAACCCACATCTGAGGTTGGATGATCACTGTGAATTTTGAAGTCGTGTTTCACCACTGAGGTCTTTCACCATCCTGTTTTCTCTAAATTTAAACCCCGCCTCAGTGACCTCACCCACATCGCCTCCTCCTTTAAATAAAAGTAAAAAAAAGCGGATGCTTACATAAATAAAGGGGAGTACTAGAACTGAAAAACTGTAGGCCTTGCTTTTCTCTCCCCATTTTCTTGCAACTGCAGGTTAAATTCTTTTCTTTCTAACCTCAATTCTGGTATCTATTACCAAATTAATGAAACAATATTTCTTTGAAATAATCCCTGTAGTTCAAAAAGAAATAGATGTTTGTTCATTTTGAACTTATTACTTTTTCCTGCTTTTTTGTTTTTTTGTTATTTTTTTTCTTTCCATATCCTACTTGCCTTGACTCTTAGACATTGTCAAAGACCAGCCACTACTCCTATACTGATATTATTTGGTTGTCTTTTTCATAATGTGTTTTGCATATTCATGTAGTTGTTACGACATAGAGAAGGACACCTTAGCTTTCTCAAAGGTGGATGCATTTCTTCCAAATAAAATATACTATCATGGATGCCTTAAATCCTTCCTTCAAATTACAAAGTGGAATGGTCCAGAGGTACATCATATAATGTGCCTTATTTTTTATGCTTAACAAATTTTTAATCTGTGTTTTACACGCTTGTTGAAGAAGTTAAAAATTGAAAGATTGTTAGCAGTTATGCAAATTTAAATGTTGGCAAGTATTTTTTTCTCCCTCATTTTGATTTATACTATAGATTCTTATAGTTGCTAACTTTTTTATTATTTAATTAATAATTTTAGGTGATATACTTTGGAGATCATCTGTTTAGTGACCTAAGAGGGCCTTCAAAAGCTGGGTGGCGTACTGCTGCCATCATCCATGAGTTAGAAGTATGCCCTCTGTTTTCTTTTCAGCTTTTGTCTTCATTACTTCCAGCAACTTTCCAGGACCCGATTGATTTATTATATTTTTTATTATTATTTGTGTATGTGTGTATTGGAACTTTCGTATGTTTTGCAAGCTTACATGTGTTAGATCTGAAGAAAAAGGCTGTTGTGACTTGTGAAACCTAGAAACTTTAACCACACCTTCTTCATAGTACACAAGAATGCTCAACATTGAAACATGAAGCTATTTTGAAGAGAGATCAAGAAAGAAAAAAAACTTAGTATATTTCGGGAATTTTTTTTTTTTGGTAATATATTTCGGGAAGACTTGGTAATGAAAAAACATGACGGGGCTACAGCAGTGTAGTGGTGACCTTAGCATAGGGCCTGGTGTTCAGTATTATCTTGAAATCCCAAAATGCTTTTATTGTGGGTTGGAAAATCCTTGATGTTGTGCTTGTGCCTATTGATATGTGAGGATTAGGAGTATAGATTTGGGTGCTTAGTTGCGAGGATTAGAATAAATTTGTTATTCTAATCACAGTCAGATTTTATTTTATTTTATTCTTTATTTTTTCATCTCAAAAACCCTAGTTCCATGACTCTTAATCAATTTTGTACCCTTTAGGCGTTCAATTTACACCCCGAAATCCTTAAATAATTGCTATCCAGAATATTCAGCTGCTAACTCTGTAATTTTGAAAGCCACTTTCTTTTGAAACCGAGTAAATTACTATCCTTTTCGATCCCCAAAGCATATATCCTTTCTTCTACCATTTAAAATATAAACCTAGAACCCTTCAACCTTTCCAACCATAAAACCTAATCACAGGCAGCATTCTTGGTTTTTTAGTGTTGTTGTCTATTAGTTTGGTATTAGAACAAGAAAGAAATTGTTTCTTTGTACTTGTTCTAGATCTCCCTCCCTTAACAAGTTATTCAGTAAACTTGCGCAAGCTACTTCAACACACTCTTGCATCCTACTTCTCGACATGAGACACACCCTTAACAAGTCATGCACTAACCTTGTAACTAATGGGGGCGAACTGTGTGATTGCCCATATCCCTCCTGCTATGTGGATTGCCTTACAAGCATCTGTGCTATCTGCCCATATATCCTTTCACTTCTAGCAACTAAAGACTGATCCTTTGGGATTCCTCTGATATTATTCCCTCAAAGCACAACCATCACCTCTACAACATGCATTAGTTTCCCACAGCCAATTTTCTGGCTTTATTTGACAAAAATACACTCAAAATGAGTTGCTCTCCATGGATGGAAACTTTTCCATGAGAAGGGATTGTATTTTACTCTTTTTTCTGAACCGTCACATTCTGCAACTTTTCATGTAGTAGATGATTGTACATTTCCCCAAAATTCACTGAAGTTATGGACAGCTGTAAGCCTTGGATTGACATCCAAAACCCAACCAACGCTCCTAATGCATTCCAAGCTGACAACTCAGTTGGGGATAGGTAGAGCTAGGGTGGCATTCAATTGCTTTAGTGTAATGTTAAGTACTAGCTGACCAATAAGTTATCGTGTCATCGAGGCTTGCCTAACCGCAGGTTGGAACTTCCTGTTGATGCTTTGACAGGTTGAAAGTTTTTGTAAAATAACTGAAATTGTAGTAATGCAGGAGGAATAAATTGTACTTCTATGGATTCTCAGATCTGTTGTTTGATGGCTTTCAAACTCAATTGATGGAGCTTTCCCTCATCATCTCTAAGTAGAAAATCACTTACCTAGCAAGATTTATGCTTGTTGATTGGCAAGTCAATCAACCTATATCATAGCTCAAACTAGCAGAGGGTACAAACACAATAGAAGCATGCAAAAATGATTTTTCTCCTCCCAAAGATGTTTATATAGGCTGCATGGTATAATGTGGGAAGTGAGAATGAAAGAAATACATTATAAAAAAAGTTAAGAAAAAAATTGAAACTAATGTAGCATGAATACTTGTAACTCACTGCATGCCAACATTAAGCGCTTAGAGGTCACAAAAAGGTACATCTTCTAGCTTGATAGTACTTGAGTTGAGCAAAGAGGGAATATGCAATGACACATTTTTCAAGATAGTAACTAAAAGGAACTTCATCTAAATGAATGGATTATCTAGGTTTAGTGGATTCACTGGATTGAACCAAACCAATTTAGCCTGGCTTGATGGAGTAAGCCTTGGCATATCTCACTAGTTGAATCGTGTAGCAGTTAGTGAAGATGTCTTCACGGCCTTAGAGATGGAGATTAGATGGATTATGAGGTTCAGCTGATGATCAAGTTGATGCTTTGGCTAAGATGAGAGCTTCTTCGATTGGCCTTAGTTATGCCACTTTTACCCTCCGTCAGCTCTAATCAGTGTTGGGTGAGTACGAGTCTTTTCCTGTGGGGAGCGGTTACTTTTTTTTGTTTTAAATCTTTTCTTCATTTGTGCAAGTGCTTGGTATTTGGCCTTTTCTCCTCCATTTGAGGCATATCTAATCTTTTCCCATTGAATTCTTTTCATTTCTATCTTTAATAATATTTAATTCTGGATTGTTATGAAAAGGGGATGAAGAAGAAAAGATGTTATCAAGTCAGTTGGGTTCTTAGGGTAGTCTAGTTTCAATTGTGGTGTCCTTTTTATTAACTAAGGTATATATTTGGGCTTTGATGCTCGAGACCGATATGAGGTGTCTGGTTTGACAACCTCCAAACACACTGAAATGTGTTCTTCGTGGATATAAAGTTCCTTGCAACTTGCAAGTGGAAGGGGGCCGGGGGGGATGGGACTGTTATTGTTACATGGCTGGTAATGGCATTATTTTCTGGCAATTTATTGCCTTTATGAAATTGGCCTGTTTTAAATTTACACATAAAGATGGCGAAGGGAATTGCATCTACAACGAAAAAGGAAAAGCAAATTAGTGACTACAAGCTGTTTATAGGATTGAACAACCCTGTAATCTGGGCTGCTAAATGTTAATACACACATATTTGTCTCTCATGAATAATTTCTATCTGTACAGTAATTAAGATTAAAGATATCTACAGGTAATGCTCAAGAAGGGAAAAAAAACAAAAAATTAACTAAAATTATGTGTGGAAGTGGTATTTTAAGCTCCTAAATTATTGATTTTTGAAAATTGATTTTGTTTTTTTTTTTTTTCCCTCTATTTATGATGTTTGAGAGAAGTAAACCTTTAAAAATGTTCATCTTGATGATTCATTTATTTATGCAGAATGAGATACGGATACAGAATGAGGACAGCTATCGTTTTGAGCAGGTATGCTCCTAGACGTTTTAGTAAAGTCATACTTTACATTGGCTATTGTTACTGTTAACCATATGTAATGTATCATGTATGCATATATCAAAATTCTCCCTTGTGAACTTCTAGGAATTTATTTATTTTTTCTTTAAGCTAAATTGCTTCACATATAAATATGACTTTTTTTTTCCCCTTGATTTCAAAATAAAAAAGTTACTCCATAAAATTTCTCTCTCTCTCTCTCTCTCTCTCTCTCTCTCTCTCTCTCTCTCTCTCCCGTGCACGCGCACACGTGCACGAGCACACTCCTGCTTCTAGTTTAACTAGATCCATAGATTTCTTTACAGGTATTGACTTTCCTAAGTTGATAAATTGACATGATTTTCTCACCAACAATAATTTCTGATGTCATTCAATAAAAAGCAATAAAAAAATCTAAAAAGCAATAAGTTTGGCTAAATAAATTGTATGGTGCGGGTCATCACTGATAATGGTCATAACATCGTGTAACAATATATACCCAATTAGCTGATAAGGGTCCTCTACCTCTGGGAATTAGACTTGATTAGGATTTGCTGAGATGCACCTGTTATTTGATAAATAGACACTATTTGCTCGCAAATAATAATTTTTGATGTCAATCAATAATAAAGCAAGAAAACTAAAAATCTAAAAAGCAATAAGTATGGCTAAATAAGTTGTATGTTGCTATTCATCACAGACAGAGGGCTAGGTCCTCTAGGCTCTGGGATTTAGACTCGATTAGGACCAGCTGAGTGCACCTGTGATTTGATAATTGTATAATTTTTTACACCTGTGATTTTTTTTAGTTTTTCCCCCTATTTTAATTCCTTGTTTTTGGGTAGTTTCTTTGTTCAATATGCTAACAACATAGTGATCCAATTAGAGACCTGATGTTTGGCAGGATGAGTCTGGGCTCAATGATTCCGTTACCTAGTCTGAGATCTGGTAGAACTAGATCCTACTAATAAGGGAGAAAGTCATGGCATGGGCCCGTTAGTAGTTTAATACCTAACCTGATGAACCCATGAGCCCCCTAGATAAGGTATGGTAAATGAAATTAGAGCATGTTAAGAATAGTAAGGAATGGAGATTAAAGGCTTTTAGTGAAGTGTTGAAAAAAATGATCCCCACAAAAATCCTTAGATTATGACTCATATTTGCGCACGTGTTTAGATTTCGAGTCATATTTTTTGGACTTAAATATTTAAAATTTTTGAATTTGAAGTAGGTAACCTTTAAGTTATTCTCTTAGCGTAGCGTTCTTGTAATAGGTACTTTTTGAACTTGTCACATCCTAGTAGTGACTTGAAGTACCCTAGCATAGACATTACTTAATGAAGGAATACTACCATCCCAAGCTAAGATTTGAGCTTTCATAGACTGAAGATTCTGATGAAGACCAGAAAGAAACTTAGACACATAAAACTCCTCTATTTGCTTTTTAATAGGCTCGATATCGTTAGTTAGTGGGTGATATTGATTTAACGCATCTAATAGACCCTTAAAGATGAAGTATTAACTCATGAGCTTATCATTTTGTTGAATAAGAAACAAGTGTTGATAAACATCATAATCTCAAGAGATATTGTGTTCCATTGACTACATCTCACGAATTGTTTCCCAAATCTCCTTAGCAGTAGACAGGAACATAACGTTAGAACTCACAGGATGGTTCCATACTATTCCATAACCAGGACATAACAATATAATTTTCGGACTCCCATTCCTCAAACTCCTTACTATATTGAGATGGAGGATCGTACAATAGATACTTCAACTTTTTCCTAGCACCCACAACTGCCTTCATCGCTTGTGCCCACAATAAATAGTTAGACCCATTCAACTTAATAGTAGTAATCTGCATATTGACGGAACTAGATGCAACCATGGCAATTAGCAGAGAAAACAAGCCTCAAACAGAGGAAACTAAAATATAAATCCAACCAACTGACCAACAAGAGCAATCCAAGGACTAATTAACAAATAGTATCACCCAAACCATGTATATACAACAACCCAACCAACAACTACACATAAGATGCACCAGAATCACAAAACCTAGTGATCACAATACTCCCAGTACACACCCGATGGTTCTGTGAAAGGAAAAATCACTCAAAAACCAATAGATCTTCAACCTAAAATCCACAAGAAGCATTCATAGGTCTAGACGCACCATCTGATGGTAATAGAACCAACAAAGCCTAGCAAAAAGCCACAAAACAACAGATCGCAAAAATGCACTCCTTTCGTCTGAAAAAAATTCAAAAAATAAAAAAAACCGATCATATGCCTTCAAAAAATTCCAAAACAATTACCATGATCCTTAGAAAAATGAGATGAATCTGCTGGTACCACTATTAACTCTAATTCTCTTTGCCTTTTCAGTGGTTCATAGTGCAAGGCTATTATTTTCATGTACTAACTACATTGAAGTTTGAACACTAGTTAGGTTATTGAATTATTTTTCTGCTGCATAAAGCTTAATTTTCATTTTCTTTCTTATATAGTTATATTATTGTTTTTTTTTTTTAAATCTTTGATAAGAAAAAAATTATTTTTGTAATTTTTTGTTAAGTATTATTTTGAAAAGTTTAATTCGCCCCCACCAAAAAAAAGGGCTTCTCTCCTGGTGGTGGTTATGGAAAACAGTGCATTACACACATGCAGTTAATTTGAATGACTTTGGATCAGTTAATTTGAATTTTTGTATAAGCAATCAACTTTTTGTTAGGAAAGTGCTGAGACGATTATCACTAGTTTTTCTCATGATGCCATGTCTTCTAAATTCGCAATTACCATATTGACAAATTCAGTACTTGGGAATCATTTTCCTTGAAAAAACTGGTATATAGGGAACAAGAAAACCATCTTTAAACTCACCTGGATGTGGCTGTGTGTGGCCCTTAATATTTAGGCACACCCTCTTTATAAATGCCAATTTTTTTAATGCAAATAAGTTTGTTTTGCTGCCAAACCAGGTAATGTGCTATTTTCTCACACTATTCGAAAAAAGAAAAGAAAAGAAAAGAAAAGGAAGTGCTATGTTCATAGATACCACAAAAACATGGCAACACAGTAATTTCTTATAAAATATGTATCATATTTGCACTCTTATTATGATGACTCCTCTCCTCTCGCTCCCAAGCCCCGCTCCTCTCACAAAACCTTCATGTATCTCTATTTTGTTTTTAAATACAGATGAACTTCTTTATATATTTTAGGGTAAATTACATTGAGGTGACCTCTCTTGAGGTTTCTGACAATTACACTGACCTCCCATGAGGTTTTTAAAATTACACTGACCTCCCCTGCTTTATCTGACAATATATAGATACCCCATTCGAGAAAATTTTAATTCAAAATGACAAAACTACCTCTTTCATATATTTTTTTTCAATTTTTTAAATTTTGACCACTCTGTTTGCATTTTTCAAATAAATATTGATAAAAATCTTAAATTTATTTTTATATAAAATAAAAATAAGTTATTTATCTTAAATTTATTTTTAAATAAAATAATAAAAAAATGTTTTAAAAAGTTAGAAAAAATTGGTTAAAATTGAAAAAATGCAAATATAAATAAATAAAAGGGGCATTTTTGTCATTTTAAAGAAAAAAAATTGACCTGGAGGGAGGTATGTATATATTGTCAGGTAAAGTAAGGAAGGTCAGTGTAATTGTCAGAAACTTTAGGAGAGGTCAGTATAATTTACCCTATATTTTATATACGCCCTCATTTTGATTTTTTTAGTATGATTGTGCTTTTTTTTGGTTTTATACTGGAAGAAAGCCACATACTCGCTGGTCTTGTGTCCAAGAAGTTTTGAATCGGAAATTATGATTTCTATTTTAAATTATGGACACTGTCATTGGTGTCCATTGGATGCGGCTCCTTACTAAGCATATTCATTACCTGAAAAATGGAATTTCAGGTGCCTTTGGCTATTGGGTTTCCAACTGTAGCATGCCAAGAAAGATTTGGAAAGTTCTCTAACTTGTTGATTTCCCTAATTTGGTGTGCCTCATGTGCATGAATAGTTTCATATTCAAAGGAGCACATCCTTTGTTATTGCCGAGGATAAACTTTAATCCTCTTCTCTCTCTCTCACATTATACTCTCTTATTTCTATATTTCTTCATGGATGCAGGCGAAATTTCATATTATACAAGAACTTCTTGGTAAATTGCATGCAACTGTAGCTAATAGTCAGAGGAGTGAAGCATACAAATCACTTTTGGCGGAGCTAAATGAGGAGAGGCAGAAGTCACGCTCCACAATGAAAGGCATGTTCAATAGATCTTTTGGAGCTACCTTCCTCACTGACACAGGTCAAGAATCTGCTTTTGCTTATAACATCCATCAATATGCCGATGTGTACACCAGCAAGCCAGAAAACTTTTTATTTTATCCACCTGAGGCATGGCTTCATGTACCTTTTGATATAAAGATCATGCCACACCATGTGAAGGTAGGTTTGAATTCTTCCTAAAAAAGATTTCTTTTTTTAATTTCATTTGCCCTTTTCTAATTGTTAATAATGCTTCTGTTCTATGCTTCATGAAATGACTGCTTCTGGTTGTAAGGAAAAGTAGTATGAAATTGTTTTAGAGACCTCCTGCTATATTCGTATTTGAAGTAAATTTCCAGTCAAAACATATAAATAAGTAAAATAATTCTTTGTTCATTATTCCTGATTTTTTTTAAATCCTTACTTTTACTGCTCAGTCTAGTACAAATAGGCTTGCTGTCATTCTACAGTGTTGATAACTTGTAGTACATTCTTTCCTTTGGTTTTCCAACCAAAGGAATCGATAAAAAAAAATATGTATGCTGTCAAGGAATTGGTTGAATAATAATATTTGTACAAAGCCATCCAAACAAAAAATGAGGATTTTTTTTTTTTTTTAAAAAAGGTGCCATTGCTTGGTGCAGTGGTAAAATGCTTGGGTTGTCAACCCTGAAAATACAGGTTTGAGTTTGACAGTAACCACTTTGTACAAATATTGTCGATTGTTAAGTCTGTCTCGAGTCTACCCCTTCCAACTTCACACATTAATGGGTTAATGACCTTTTTATTTTTTAATTTTATTTTTGTGATAAATAGAAATTTTTAGCAGTCTAGGTTTTTTGTTTTTCTAATGGTTTCTCTAAATTTTGATCAGGGTTTTAAATAATAGTTGTTATGTAAGATAACGCTCGTTATATAATGGATTCAACCACCCCCAAACCCAGTTGCAGCCTGAAATATCGCTGCCATTATGGCTCCACAATGTACTGTTATGGCAGTATAATTGGCTGGAACAGCCTTCTGCCATAACAGCACATTACAGGTCCTAGCAGGTAGTGTCAATAGACTTGGTACTTGTATGATATGACATCCTGTCACAGCAGTGTTGATATGTGAATGATATAACATTATTTTTCCTACTTATTTCACTTTTTTGAGAGATCTACCTTATTAACCCTTTCAAAACTCATTCGAAGCCTACATCTGATGAGAAAAATTTGTAGAACAGACAATCTAAGTATAAATTTTGATTCTAATAGTTGGGATGTTGGATTTTGAAAGATTATTGCTTAATCTTGTTTAATATTGCACAAATTTACTAGTCTTTCTACTTGCTTTGTTCTGCTTTTTTTTTTTTTTTTTGATACTTAAAATTAGAAATTGAAGGCACGAGCCTTGTTGCTAGAAATTTGAGTTATTCTTTGATGGTATGTTTTTTAAATTTTCTAAAATTTAATTTTCTGATTTTATTTATTTAACTAATTGTTTTTTTTTTTTTTTAATGTTGTACACACATGATTTCTATTTTCGTCTTCGTGAAAGTAATAAATATTAAAAGTTAGCTAATAAACAAGGCTCTTACCACTGCGGGGGTTTGGGGAAGGTCAGATATACGCAACCTTACCCACAGTGAGCGAAGAAGTTGTTTCCATAATTTGAACACGTGACCTGCAAGTCGCGATGAAGCAACCTTACCATTACTTGATGGCTCGCCTTCAAGAGTAAGAAATATTATAAGTTCGTTTTTTTGGCAATATTTTAATAGGAAATTTTGGAACAAGAATGTGGGTTGAATATGGTTTATTGGTAACTCTTATATATTTTCATGTTTAGTACATTTGTATCCGTAATAGTAGGGAATGATAAAATTGGTAGCTTTTATTGTTGACGACTTAAAATTCAATATAAAATTCTTCACCGTCACCTGTTACAGCAGCTGTTACCAAAACCATTATTTTGACATCTCATTGGGTTTCTAGTCCTGTGAGGTAGTCATCTTCAACTTAGTTTAATTTTTTTTCAATCGTGTCATCTTTCATATTTTTTCTTAGTCACATTCTATTTTAATCTTTTGGTTTCCCTTTTTTTTGTCATACCTAAATGGGTAACTAAGATAAGGTCCATTATATCAGGCTGAACCATGGTTACCACAATTCGCTCCTTTCTTAGCGAATTGCGAATTGAGATCGCACAATCCAAAACATAGATCATTAGCGATTTGAAACGCAAGATTTAACATTCCAATCTAAAATATCCAGGTCCCAAAAAAATCATATAAAATACACACATATCATTCGAATTTTATTTTATAATAGTTTGGATTCGTTGATACACACACATCGTTCCCCGTACCATAAAAACCATAACGATTCACGTTCCAGATAACATTGGGCTGAACCACTAATACACCCAAAAGAATCGTGCTTTATGGTGAAAATAATTGCCTGTTTGTTGCTGCATTAGTTGCATTAGGTTAATACAGTGTTACTGGGTTGTTTCTATCCCCACAACAATAATAATGATGATGATGATGATTTGGTAGTCGGTACCTCTCTAGTTGCACCCCTATGTCTCTATATTGTAATACAATGATGATTTGGTAGTCTATACCTCTATAGTTGCACCCCTAGTTCTCTATATTGTAATACATGTCCATAAGTTTATCTGTCCACAGTTGTGGAAAAGTTTATCTTTAGGCGTCTTTGTTAAGTTTTTTGTCAGTACATTAGGCCTTAGGGTCCCATTCCTCGGCCAATAGACCTAAACTGTTTAGCCAGAGTTAAAATATTTTTCTCTTCTTTGTATCTTTTAAACCTTTTTTAATCTTGATAAATATACAGAAGTAGCGAGTATGAATGAATATAATGCATGACTTTTTTTAAACGCTTAAACATATTTGTATTAGCAAATAAATGCTGTAGTTTATGTATCCCAATATGAAGGCAAGGCTTTGTAACATGTGTAGCTACAATTGGGTATAAATCTGCAATTTGAACCATGCTACTATGGTCCAATGGAAGCCTTAAGTCTTGTGGATTAAAAGAATCTTCAAATGGGAAACAATATAGAGTTTCAGGTTTTTGTCCAACGGATCCAGCCTACACAAAAAAGGATTCAGGGCCTTCAGCAGCTTGGTTAATCCACAGTGCCCTGGTCTTGTCTAGCCATGACAAACACAAACAATCTTGCTGCCAGAAAATTGTCTGATTTTAGCCCAACTCTTTATGGCATATTCTCTAATCAAACCCAGAATGAACTCAGAAAACAGATTTCTGAAGTCTAGAACTAATTTTGATTAACTAGTTAAAAAGTAATTTGTTATATTAAGTTAGATTTTCACATGTTAATTAAAAGTTATACCCTTTTTTGCTCGACTTAACCTGTGCTGATCTCTAAATCGCCTATTTTGTCTCTTTAGTCCAATGTGCCCAAGCTCAATTATTTTCCCCGGATCCTCATTTTGTGAGCCATTAACAAAATTAATAATTAATAAACTAATAAAACCTGTGTGACAAATTATATTACTGCCAAGGACTTCAAACATACAGAGATGTTCATGAATACTTCGGGTTGTTTGATAACCTAGTAGAGCTCAATCCAAAATCTTAGGTTTATTATAGGCTCGTATATATACTTGATTAGAATTGTTTTTGTTCATTTTTGCTCGTTTAGGCTTAGAATTGTGGAATAAGCGGGTCAAGCTCGATCCATATTCTTAGGCTCGTTCAATGAGTTGTGTTTGGAATTAAGCTTGTTTCTGATTTGGACACCAAAAAAGGAAAACAAATAAAGGACTTAACGTTACTTGTCGAGCTGAGCTGAGCCCAAGCTCAAGCTTGTCCTGATAATGTGCACACTAGCTGAGCTCAAACATGCCAGGCTGCGCCTGACTCGATCTTGTGTACATTATTTTTTTTCTTAGTAGAGCTTGAACACTATAACTCGGCTCAACTTTGTTCGTTTGTAGCCGTATTACTGTGTACAAAAAATAAATAAATCTAGTACCTATTAACAACAGAGCTTCGAACACTATAACTCGGCTCATTTCAGTTCATTTGTAGCCATAGTACTCCGCACCCAAAAAAAATCTAGTACCTATTAGCTTTTGAGTTTCTTGAAAGGCAGTTATGGTATTGATCATTTAAGAGATGGCATTATTGTTGACTTTTTTGGATATCATCAAGCTAGTTAGCTGATGAATTCTATGATTTCAAAGAATGTTTCTAACTTTTTTAGGCATCAACACATAATATATATTTTGGCGAAAAGGTTAAGGATATTGTCAGGCGAGTCTTGTTATTGCAGACATTGTATTAATTGTATGGAAGGCTGTTGATAGTGGATAGATTTGAAGATGAGAATGTACAGAGAGAGGAGGGTAGAGATGAGCTCAGTACAAGGAACAAGTAATCTGTATCAAAGAGGCATGGATCTCAGAGTGAGATGACATGGAGAAAGTAGAGGCAATCTAGCCATGAGAGATTCACTGAGAGTGAGGAGCACCAATTCGAGTGTTAAGCGAAATCACCATGAAGATGATGAAAACATCATATCTACATTCACTCTCTTCGGGTTAGGGTTTCTGTATTCATCACAAAGTACGATAATAGAGCCTAAAGAAGCAAGGCTTGTACTACTTGTGATAAGGGTTGTTGTTCACAATGATGTGAGTGAGCTATATATAATCGTCTCGACTCATGAGGTTGTTAGGTTATGATGTCACCTGTAACAAACTACTCACATGGGGCATGATAGTCCAAAATAGGAGTTGGTTATTGTATGTAGTGGAAGATAATAGAAGGTTTAGGGAATCTTGGTGCAATCTCTTGTGCTAGAAGGATCCTGAGTGTTTCTTGCATAGGACACCTTGGAAGTTCTCAATACTGTAGCCTCCATGCCACAAAATCTTGAGTATCTTGAGTAGTGGGTTTACAACACTTTTCAGTACCATAGTCGCATGCCAGACTCAAGGAGTTTCCCAAAGACTTGCCTTCCAATTATTTAGGCATCCCTCTGAGGGAAGAGCAAGAGTCCCTTGAAGGGAACTTCTCTAAAGTTCCTCTTAGGGAAACTCTGGGAGATTTTAGTCAAGTTCCAGGAGCTATTTGAGTAGCTCGACAGATCTTGGCATGATACTGCTAGGTTCGGGGGCCATGATTGGCTCGACCAACACCTAGGTCGCCAAGTAGAATACCTATAGGAGCTTTATGTCATTTAGAGTCATTAGAGTAAAATTATATCTTAGTATTCTAATTATTAATTGTAGTTGAGGGAAAGGCTTTGTTGAGTTAGGTTAAACCTATTAAATAAAAGACTCTCTCTTATAATTGTATGTTATTTATGTGTATGATTAGGTAAGCTATTCAGACTAATTCCAGTCTTAGCACCTTTATATTATCCTACAAGATTTTCAATTTGCAGCTCCTCTGATGACATTCTCTCTCTGTCTCTCTCTCTCCTTCTCTTTTTTCAGGTTTCATCAAGCTTATTCAAGACACATTAACACTATTAGTTGATCATATGGTTGGGTAAATTATTTTTGTAGTTCATTGTTGGATATGATCGGTGAAGATTGCTCATTTTCTAAGGGTTAGTGACAAATAAGGCAAATGATAATATGCCTCATGTTTTATTATTGGGTGGAGTTGAGCCACTAAAATTGTAACATGTTACATTTATCTTCTTTAATTCTTTTAACTTGTAAATCCTAAATGTGAACCATTTTTTCGTCAAAAATCATTTTCTCACAAATATCTAGATAGAGTAAAGAGAGGATCAGAAGTAGTTTCTTCAATAGAAAAATTGTGAATATTACCTGAACTCATACTTGGTTTTTGTTCATCTTCCATAATTCACAGTCTTGAATACATAATGTTTCATCTGATCAAGAAATGCATTTCACCACTACAGCTGATCTGAATTAGGATTCAGTCTTTTCATATTCAAATAACTGAATTCATTCCCAGTGGAGTCTTTGATTATGTTATTAGCAATGTAATAATTATATATGTACTTCAGATATTTTCCTGATTACTGATAATTTCAATGCCATGCATTCTAGTTTTGTAGCAGTAATGTTTGTTTGGTATGTATTTCAGATCTCAACAAAGGTGGAAGTGTAATATGTTAGTAAATTAAATTCATTATATGTTCAATTTGGTACTTAATTGGTACATTTTGTAGAAGTAAAATATGCTTAAAGAGTTAGTGTAGTACACGAGACTCTTACCAGTGCAACTTGAACTCATGACTTTCAGGTCACAATGGAACAAATAATATGAAAGATTTATGCATAATAATATGCATATAATTTTATCCCCAAGTTTAATTGACATGCCACGGGAGGAGACTGTTAGTATGAAATCTGGGAAAGAAATTATTTGACCATGGTCTTCTGCTGAAGTTCCTGATGGCTTAAGATCTTATCTGAACTCTTGATCTATATGCTTTTGGTTTGACTAATATGTTCCAGTTCACCCAGGAAAAAAGAAGAAGAAGACATTGATTCAGATGTTTGCTATCTCATGAGAAGGGATGGCAGGCATCATTTCTGTATAGGGTTTGTTTTGTTAGATAAATTCGTGCATTCAGATGGTATGAAAAACAATGGAATGATACCATTTTGAGATGAGTTAGTTGCGTGCCTTTTTTTAATTTTTCCTCTCGCCATTACAGGCTTTATTTTGGTTTCTGTAATCATTAATTAGCTGTTGCTTGTGGGTGTTGTATCACAGTATCAGTTTGGCTATTACCAAACATTAGATAAATTACACTAATTCTCAACACATGTAAAGTTAAATTATGTATCAACAAAGTAATAAAGAATCAAACTCACGAATACAATTAATCCTAACCACTTGAGAATCTTCTTACCAATTAATTGTATTAGCACCTGAAATACCAGTCTCAAGACTCAAAACTAAAACCTCATAATCAATACCTAATGCCCTTTCTAGCTAGCTAAACCTTGGGGGTTAAAATCTAATGTGGCACTCTCCCTATTTTTCCCCAGCTTGATCTACATGGAAATCTAGGTTTACCTATTTTCCGTACTACTTTTTCTTCCCTTAAAACCTCTTGAATTAAGAATAAATATCAAAAACTAATTTAATTTTTAACTACCTTATAATACGAGATAAAACACGTTTTTTTAACCACTTGCCTACATTTCTATCTTCTCAAAAAAAAAAATTCAACCAAACACCCAAATGTATTTTTCTAATTTACGAAAAATCCATTTGACCCCATGTATTATTTTATTTTATCTTTCACAGTTGGTTTCAAAATATGTTATATTAGTTTATTGAAAGTGACTCAATCCAATTTTGTTTGTTAAGACATAAGTAAGTTATATAACTTATTTGTTAAGATTTTATTTAAATTTATTATGCCTTAAATTTATTTATTATTTTTAATAAACCTTTTTCTTTATATTTTTAAAATAAAACTCTTCTTGCAGATAATAGAATGTGTTTTATGAAGTAAATTATTAAAAAGAGATAAATATCCTTAATTAGAAATATTATTCTTAATTGGTTCTTGTTGGACATTGGGTCATGTGAACCCGAGTCCGTTTGACATTCACAAGATTTGTGCGATCGTGATAATTATGATAAGAGTTTATATGTGGTTAAAACTTTTATCGATCCTAGTTGGTTTTACCGATTTAGATATTATCATGTAAGTTTTATTGTTATCTCATTAGTTCTAGTCATGAGATATAAACATATATGTATTGGTTAAGCATAATGAAAGAATCCATCCATGTGTAGTCTTCCAAATTATCACATGTGAGGTTTTGAGACCGCTCTCCCTGGGTGACCATCATAGTGTCATTGGTCTTGAATCGTGAAAATTTATAGGCGACTCGATCTTGTAGCCGTTCTATTTGACGAGGATGATCTTTTGTAATGTTCCAAAGATTTTCGTTGTATTTCAAGAAAGCTCGTAATACAAGCGGCATCTTTCTCTTCCACTTCCGCTTCCGCTTCTGCTCTTCTTGATCTGAAGAGATAACTGAGTTAACACCCGTTGTGTTTTGTTTATTATGTATTTCCTTCGATTCTGATTAATTAGAATTGCATTTTCATTAAAACTCTTTAAAAGCTTTGCTAATTAGAAAATATCCTTCTAAAATTCGAATACAATTCAATTAAGAAATCTTTTATTTTAATTGTTAGTTTATTTATCAGGTCTATATTTACTAGTATAAAATTATCCAAATGTGTGGGCCTAGGTCTAATAATCTAATTCTTAATCAATCTGAGTTGTTTTAAATAATCTAAATTTTCTTTTTATTATTGACTAATATTATTTAGAAGAAAAATGATTAAGAAGAAGAATATGTTAGGAAATTTGAGTTAAAACAGTTGTGAAATTTTTCTCTTTTATTATATGTGTTGAAAATCCATTTTAAAAGTATTTATTAAATATGTAATTGTTAGATTAGATTAAGTCTTGTTAGCGTTACATTGTTAATCAAATGACTCATTAAAGACTTGACTATGCTGGACTTGAATTACAACTCCGTATGTTTGAAAAAAAAAAAAATATTATTGACACCATCTTGATACTTCAGATTTATTACAAGAAATGTATAAACATACATATATCATGCATTCTTGTTAGGTACATTTTTAATACGCGTGTGAGTTTAATTCTTAATTTTATGAGTCTATTTGGGACTAATATTTAATGAAATATAGGTTAGACACTTTTTAGTTTTGACTATTAATTTAAAAGTGACTTAAAATATATCTTATATTGTCCCTTTTAACACTTGGCATTTTTCGTTTTATGTTATAGTTCAAAATTGAAAGTAAACTAAAAAATAATAGCTTATTCATTCAAACGGAGCAAATGCACGTCTATATGAAAGTCCCATTTGAATGGAGAATCAATTCCTGTCTGAATGTGTGTTAGAAAGCCTACTCAACCAAAAAGAATATTACAGAAAAGACTATGTGAATGATTGACTAAAAGTTTAAGTTTTAAATGTATCATAGCAGGTTAGTAGTCAGTGGTTCATTATACTAATTGATTTTATAGTGATTATTCTCTTGCAGTATTGTGAGTTTTGTTCCTTAAGATAATTTTTCACATAAGATCAACATTTTTTTACTTCTGGAGGTGCTCTTTATATTTCGTATTTATTATTATTATTGTAGTTAATTATATTTAACACTAGACATAAAATGATAGGAAAGTGATATTTAAATAACTGTCTTGAATAATTGGTTAATAGACTTAAGTTCACGATTCTTGTCTAATTAATTAGAGACCTTTGTATTTTTTTTTGTGAAGTAATTAATTGATTAAATTAATTTTAATTAATTAATTATCATTGCCTCGGAGTAAAATAATAAAAAAAAAAGTGAAAGGAACTATGAGAGGGAGAGGGAGAGAGAGAGAGAGAGAGAGAGAGGTATTTGCCTTTTGCCACCTTATAGTTTTTCTCAAGAAGAAGAAAAGAATTGAATATTGCCACTTTAATAGTTTTTCCTCACCAAGAAGAAAAGAATTAAACATTGAGCGAAACATACTTTAAAAACTTTTCCTCAACAATAAGAAAGAGAATTGAACATTGTGCCAAACACATCAAACGAAGAAAAGAATCTCTTCCCATTTCTAATATAAATACTCAAACACTGTAGTTTTGGTTTGTGTAACAAATTTCACAGCAGCCATTGCCATTTCTCCTCGTGGTCTTCCATATATAAACATTTAAAGAAAGAAAGGTATGCTAAAAAATCTTTTTTTTCTTATTTCACCTTGTTTGTTTTATTTAATAATTTCTCAAAATAATATTTTTTCTTGGAAATTTTTTGTGGGTAAAATATTATGTTCCAGTGTGTTCTAGTTTTTTGGGGAAGTATCTGAATTTTTGGTTAAATATCATTTCGCGTTGTTATTTACTTGGATGTATTCCAAGATCTTCTTAACTGAAGATAAAAATGCTTATACCAGGGGTGCAGGACTTAAAAACTAACCAGTAGTGCGCATGTCTTATTTATGTCAAATATTGTATACCTGTGAGGATTCTTCTGTGAATTAAAATCACTGAGAAACCTATTTGCTAGTACTTCTATTAATTAATAATTTATGTTCTCTCAATATTTACACACACACACAAAAAAAAAAAAAATATCTATATATATATATATAGAGAGAGAGATAGAGAGAGAGAGAGAGAGAGGTGTGTGGGGGTGGGGAAGGGACGACATTTAAACCTATGTATGACTTCTTATTCTCACAATTCTTATTTACTTTTTGTTGGACCCATATTTTATGTGGTGTCATGCACTTACATGTAATGATGAGTTTCATTCTATATGAGTGTATGAGCGTAAAAACACGAGTCATGAATCATTATTCTTTTTACAAATCAACAGTCTGTTGGGCCACTTGAGCACCATATTTGGGGTTTTGGGTTTGAGAGACCTTTGTGGTTTCTTCCATTTTGTCATGTTATTTGTGTCTCGCATTCTTTAGCCAACTCACACCCAAAATATTTTAGACATTTTCGAGGATATGCTGATGGACATTTGGGCTTAGAAAACCCATTTTTCTGCTAGCCGATTGCTACAAGAAGTTTTGGAGCATTTGGAAGTAGTTGAAAAATTGGCCATTGGCACTCGTGTGTAAGAAACCCTCCCTCTTTGTGCCGATTGGCACTCGAGACTCAGTTTCGTAATTTTTTTTTTGCCTCTTTTCATATTTAAGATTTGGCAAACACTATATATTGTATTTTTCTGAAAGAAGTAAAGGCAGAGAGCGACATGAACTATCTTTAGATATTTGTGAGAAGGTTTTAATATCCCATTTTGTATTCTTTATTTTTGATAGTGGGTCTATTATTGTGATTCGGCCGTAAACATAAGTTATTTGTCGAATCACGTATATTTGGTGTTTTTTGATTTTATTGTGATTGTTTGCTTTTCACTTTCTTATTTCATTTCTCACTTCCGTTGCACAACATGTCATATTCCTAAATGTCAATTTGATTTGATACCAAAACCTTACTTGGATTGAGAGAGTTGGAAGGAAATGAGGGAAAAAAAGAAAAGAAAGAGCTTATGAATGTTTGATTTAAAAATAGAGATGAAAAAGAAAAGAACGGAAGGGATCTCTTACTTGTTATTTAATCCATTTTTCTCTTTTTTTTTTTTTCTCTCCTTCCAAAGGTGAGAGACAAAAACATTGTAATTTTTATTTTTTTAATGACTTTTGCAGCATCCGTTGCATTTCGTTGTTGTCTTCCACATCAATAGTTCAAGAAGCACAGGTATGCTCTAAAATTCTTCTTTCTGTTATTTGACTCCATTTGTTTAGCTTTAAAATTTATTGAAATTATTTTATTTTTTGCATAATAAACATTACTGTTTATTGGTTTAATAATACCAAAAATAAGTCCACAACCTCGTAACAACATGATTAGGATCTTCTCTATTATATTTTTTCTTTATTTTTTTTCAATACATGAAACATTTGTCATTAAATAATTAAACAATAGATGATGTGTTATGCATGGAAGGGAAGAAGTAATGGAGAGGTCACATGTTATCTTGGACGTGTCATATGGTGATTGAAAACAATTCCATTTTCCTGAAAAAAAATTATTCTCTGTTTACATATATATTTTTTGTGATTTTTTATATTAAACTGACCTTCCATGTTAGAATTATCAGGTGACAAACATCACTAGAAAATATGACTTTATTATTTTACTCTTAGATGTAATTATACTGACTTGTAATATCTAATAATTGCAAAAACATCTCCTGTGATCTATAAAAAGATAGGAGTATTTTAATCTTATAAAAAATTTGGTTAAAAGCTTAACATTGTCAATGACGAAGTTTGTACGGAAGAGAAATCTTTAAATTATCAGTATAACAGAGGAGAAATTAGTTTAATTTCAAAAAATATAAGAGATGTCCATGTAATTATCAAATAACTCAGGAGAGGTCAATGAAATTGTCTTATTAATTTTTTCATTGATTTTTATAGACCCAAAATTTCATATTCATATTATATCTTAATTTCCAATCTAACTAAATTTTAAAGGTGGTCGAATTTATATATTTAAAACGATTATATTACAAATAACCATATTTTAAAACTAATTTAGGAAGTTTATTTTAAAAATTCTTGATTACTTCTGTTTTCGCCCAAATGATATAAGGTACACCCTTTCCTAGCTTAACGAGTTCCTACTCTTTTAAATTGGGCATCAATTAACTAAATTAACATTGTTTTTCTTATAACTAATATTATGTGAATATAAAATGATTAAGAAAAAGAGAATAGTAGGAAAATGAGAAAGAAAAAAAGAAAAAGTGAGAGTATCCTTTAGATTTTCCTCAACAAGAAGAAAAGAAGATATAGAGACTAAAAATGACACTTTTGTTAATATAACAAAAGTAAGATTTCTAAAATTTTTAAAAGATGAATGAAGGGGGGAAAGAAGAGGAGAAGTGAAAACATTACCCGCCCCTTGGCATGTTTTTTTTAAAAATCAATTAGGATGCCTAAGTTTAAGATAATTAACTTTGAAAGGATTGCAAATTGAATTGATTTTCTGATAGAAATCGTAAATTGAAATGATTAGTAATTTTAAAAAAGATACTTACTATTTTTTATAAGATTCTTTAATTGATTTGATTTGTGATTTAAAAAGGATTCTTTTGTTGAATTTTTTACCAAATTAGGGTTATTTTAAAACTTTTTTACAATAATAAAATTGCTTTTAACTTATTTACCAAAATGAGATAGTTTCAGAAATCGTCTGTTCAACAGATGTTTTCAGTGTTGTTAAACACTGTTTCTTCCGAGACGTCTCACTCTTGTTCCTACTCGTTAGAGAGCTCGCATGACCAACTCGTTAGAGAGCTCGCATCCTTGTTCCTAACATTCAGGAGGATTACCAGATTGCAAATTATTGGCTGGAAAATCACCAGTTACATACCAGTAACCAAAAACATTCAGAATTTAGAATTATAAACTATTGATATGTAGTTTTTTTATAATTTAATTGACATCAATTTTTATAAACACATTGAGAGTAACAAATTTACATATTACGAGAGATATCAGAGCACGAGGGAGAGCCAAAGGAAGAGAGAAAACATTATCAGAGCTTCCCAAAGAAGATCAAGCCGTTTGTACTCTGTTGCTGCCGTCGCCCATGATCGTCGAACTTGAAAAGTGAGAACCAGAGGAATAGAAATCAGAGTTTGAAAGAGAGAATCAAAGGAATAAAGTGGGGAAGAGAAAGAGAAAGAGAGAAAAATCACTAACTGAAGAGAGAGTCGTCGAGCTGCCGGAGTAGTCGTCGGATTGGGTTGTGGTGCTGAGGGTCTGAAACGGAGACGAGAGGCTGAACAGACAGATTGATTGGTCCTGATTGAAAGCGTCTTTTGGAAAGCGTTTTTCTCACTTTCAATCAAAACATAATAAAAAATACGGTTTTAAAAACGTCTTTCAGAAAGTTGTTTTTAAAAAGCACTATATTTTAGAAAATAAGTTTAAAATAACATTAAATTAAAAATAATTTTTTTTTTTTTACCCTACTTGAAGATTTAACTCACTTTTGTTTGTTAGCTGAATTCTTTACTATATATGTAAATTCGATTTATTTGCATGTTTATTTTTATAATTATTTATTTTTTTCATTGATTGTAACATTCATATGAAATGTTAATTAGTTAGTGTTCATTTATTTTTTGTGTGCGCATGCAAAGGAAGTAAGTAATTAAGGAAATGGGAAAGTGTAAAAAAATAAAAACGCAACAAGACAAGAATGTCAAACATACATAGTTTGGACAAGTTGTTTATATCTGCAGTGAAGCATAATGAAGAGATTCTATTAACAAAGATGAAGAATACGAAGAATACGATGATGGGTGTCAAAACTCTTTTACAAATGTCTAAGAATAATTCTGTCACTCACTCTTTTTTTTCTCGAAAAATATAATTTATAAGTGTCCCTGATGTAGAACAGATTGCAGAAGAATTCCTAGTGCAGCAGAATTCTTAGCACGAGATTGTGTGCAACGTTAACGTGGTCAGAATTGCATGAAATTCAGTGGGTGGGTTGGAATCGATATGCTGATCTATGCCATTTTTCTGGACAAATTCTTTCGTTGTGGACTTCAAAAACGCGTTTTCGTATTTTTTGCTATTTATGGTAATTATGTGCAGCTTAATTTCGAGAGCTTACAATTGACATTTGGAGTTATCCTCTTGGCAAACTACTGTTTAAGTTTAGGGTTTTTGATTTATGCTTTTCATTAGAATATTTCTATTTTTGAAAATTTTTCGTATTTTTCATTATTTTAATTATTGCTTTCCTAGTCCTAGTCGAATTAGGGTTTGCTATCTATATAAAGGCTGTTCTTCTCATTGTAAAGGTTAACTTTTGATTCAATAAAAATATTTTTTTATTGAGATCTTATTCTCTGTGCTCGTGGATTCAAGTGTGTTATCTTTGTTTGTGGATTTGGACGATTTTTCAAGAAACAGGACGGTATCCTATTTCTTCACAAGCTTCTGCTATGTCAATTGGTATCAGAGCAGGCTAAATCCTGTTCAGATGACGAACGCACGGAATGAAAGCAAAGTCCTTGACGACTGGTGACCATGAGGGAGATATGGTTACAGGGGCTGAATTCAGAACTTTCTAGCGTGAGACCTGGCAAGCACAACGTGAGACCTAGCAAGCATTGTGGGAAATCCAAGCAGCTCTTGCTAGGCTGATGGTAGGGAATAATTAGCCGGACGACGATCCTATAGGGTCGTCAACCGTACCGATAGAGGGCTGAAGTTGTACGTGAACTGCCATCTAGAGATTCCACGTAGGCAGCTAGCCTATGAGGATAACCTGAGTGAGGATGAGGAAGATGCTGAAGCCATATTCTAGAATAATCGAAGGGGTTACCAAGGGGCACATGACCGATAGACCTTTCGTATGAAGATGGACTTGCCCAGTTTTAATGGTCAACTTCAGATTAAGGGGTTTCTTGATTAGCTGGTATTAGTCGAGAGATTTTTCGATTATATGGATATTCCTGAAGATAAAAAGGTGAAATTAGTCGCGTATAGATTATTAGGGGGAGCTTCTGCTTGGTAGGGAGCAGTTGCAAATTACACAGATGCAACAAAGAAAAGAGGATGGTTCGGACATGGGCTAAGATGAGGCGACTGTTACGATCAAGGTATTTGCCTCCAGATTATGAGCAGATTCTTTTTCAACAATATCAGAATTGTAGGCAGGAAGAGTTGAACAGTCGAGGCTTACCTAGAGGAATTCCATAAGTTATCGTCGCGTAATAACCTGCTGGAAACAGATGCGCAACAAGTTGCTAGGTTTGTTGGGGGGCTGCGTTGGGCTATACAGGATTGAGTTGCGATGCAAACAGTCTACACCTTAATTGAAGCTGTTGCGTTGGCTATCAAGGCAGAAACTCAATTGGACAGATCAAAGGCGGCAGTCGTAGCACGAAATTCCTGTTAATTCTAATCGTGTTGCAGTAAACAAAAGGAAAAAGCCCAAATATTCAGCCACCTTTGTCTAACACCACTCGCGGGACAGGTAGCAGTGGGGGTCCTTTAAAGCCAAGCCGGTCCTTCAAAGCTAGCCAACACTGTTCCATCAGAAGTGGCACCTCGTAACCCTTATGCTCGTCCGGGGTCCGATAAGTGCTATAGATACAACCAGCCAGGGCACTGTTCCAACGAGTGTCCTAAAAGGGGTACTGTTAACTTAGTGGAGCTAGAAGAACATGGCAGATTCGAGACAGAGGAGGACGAGAATGAAGCGCCCTACACTTACGAAGAGGAGGAGGTGATGGGTGATGACGAAAGGAGAGCTACTATCACGCTCTCTGGTGGTTCAGCGACTTCTGTTAACACCAAAGCGGAAAGAACCATCTCAGCGGCATAATATATTCCGAACCAGGTGTACTGTGAACAAAAAGGTTTGTGATGTCATTATTGATAGTGGCAGTAGTGAAAATATAGTGTCGAAAGCAATGGTTACCAAGTTGGGCTTGCAGACTGAGAAACACTCTTCACTGTATAAGATTGGTTGGATAAAACGAGGTGCTGAAGTAAAGGTAACTGAAATCTGCCGCATTAAATTTTCAATTAGGAAGAATTATGCAGATGAGGTTGTGTGTGACGTGGTGGAGATGGATGCCTGCCATATGATTTTGGGACGACCTTGGCAGTTTGATGTGGATGCTACGTAACAGGGGTTGTGATAACGTATATGTTTTCATGAAGGGGTGCCTAAAGATCGTTTTGGGACCCATAAAAGAGGAATTTGCAATTGTTGAACCGAAGTCAAAGGGACAAGTCAGTATTTCTTGTGGATGGGGGCGAATTCATAGAAGAAACTAAGGAATCTTGAGAGATTTTTGCTGTGGTAGTTGGGGGAGAAGTTGGCAAGGAGTCTATAGAAATTCCACCAGCACTTAAACCTTTGTTGGAGAATTTCCAGGAAATTATACCGTCAGAGCTACCAGATGGGTTGCCTCCTATGCGAGACATAAAACATTAGATTGATCTCACACCAGGAACCAGATTGCCTAATCGTCCACATTATCGGATGAGTCCCAAGGAAAGTTAGATTCTACAAGAGCAGGTGGAAGAGCTGATCAAGAAGGGATTGGTGCAGGAGATTATGAGCCCTTGTGCAATACCAGCCTTGTTAGTTCTAAAGAAGGATGGTAGTTGGTGCATATGCATCGACAGCTGGGCAATCAACAAGATCACCATCAAATATAGGTTCCCTATTCCTCGATCGGAAGATATGCTAGACATGCTGGCTGGATCCAAAGTCTTTTCGAAAAATTGACTTACGAAGCGGGTACCATTCAGATTCGGATCAAGCCTGAAAATGAATGGAAGACTGCTTTCAAGACCAATGAGGGGTTGTACGAATGGTTAATGATGCCAGTTTGGACTCACCAATGTGCCCAATACTTTCATGCGGCTCATGAACTAGGTATTGAAACCATTTACTAGAAAATTTGTTGTGGTGTACTTTGATGATATATTGATATATAGCTGGAACGAATCTGACCATCTTACGCACTTGAGGGAGGTACTTACAGTTTTGCTGCAAAATAAGTTGTATGTTAACTTAAAGAAGTGCAACTTTATGACCAGCAGTTTGCTATTTTTGGGATTTGTGGTAAGTGCTGAATGGGATTAAAGTTGATGAAGAAAAGATTCGTGCCATTCAGGAGTGGCCAACTCCATAAACAGTGGGCGAGGTTCGTAGTTTTCATGATCTAGGCAACGTTTTATAGGCGGTTTGTCAGAGATTTTAGCAGGATAGTTCGCGCCAATTACTGAATGTATGAAGAAGGGAAAAATTCCATTGGGGAGAGGAAGCAGAACATAGTTTTGCATTGATCAATGAGAAATTATCATCTGCCCCAAGTTTTAGCACTGCCAGATTTTGACAAGCTGTTTCAGGTAGAGTGCGATGCCTCTATTATTGGCATTGGTGCTGTACTATCTCAAGAAGGCAGACCGGTTGCGTTTTACAGTGAGAAGCTCAGTGAAGCTCTCCACAAGTGGTCTACTTATGAGCTGGAATTGTATGCTAGTTTTTGAGCTTTGAAGGTTTGGGAACACTATCTGGTGCAGAGGGAATTTAGTCTTATTCAGCGACCACCAAGCACTAAAATTTATCAATAGCCAGAATAGTGTCAATCGGATGCATGCCCGCTAGATTTCTTTTATCCAACGCTTCACGTTCACTTTGAAGCATAAAGCTGGTCAATTAAACCGGGTAGCTGATGCTCTAAGCAGGAGGGTGTGGATTGCTTGTCACATTGCGGGTTGAGGTAGTTGGGTTTGATTGTCTCAAGGAGCTGTATGTAGACAATGAAGGTTTTTAGGACATTTGGGCAAAATGTCAATCGGGTCTTTCTGTTAACGGAATGCTTATTCAAGAGGGCTATCTGTTTCGAGGCAACCAATTGTGCATCTCGAAGAGTTCACTACGAGATCAGATAATTCAGGAATTACATGGTGGAGGCTTGGACGGACACTTGGGACGTGACAAAATAGTAGCTTTTGCTGAGGAGAGGTATTACTGGCCCCAACTGAAACGAGACGTCGACAGCCATGTTAAAAGATGCCCTATTTGTCAGGCTGCCAAAGGCTAATCTCAAAATATGGGTTTGTACATGCCTTTGCCCATTCCAGCAGTACCTTGGGAGAACCTTTCCATGGACTTTGTCTTGGGCCTTCCGAGAACCCA
Organism: Nyssa sinensis; assembly: GCA_008638375.1. Taxonomy (NCBI): domain Eukaryota; kingdom Viridiplantae; phylum Streptophyta; class Magnoliopsida; order Cornales; family Nyssaceae; genus Nyssa; species Nyssa sinensis. The sequence goes on from CM018047.1 coordinate 2,777,234, forward strand.
ACATGGATTTGATTCTGTATTTGTAGTGATTGATCGGTACTAAAAAATGGCTCACTTGATTGCTTGCAAAAAGACCTCAGATGCAGTGCATGTGGCCAATTTATTTTTCAAAGAGGTTATTCGTTTGCATGGGGTTCCCAAATCCATCACTTCAGATAGGGACACCAAATTCTTGAGTCATTTTTGGCGGACCTTACGGAGTCGATTTGACACATCTCTGAATTTCAGTAGTACAAGTCATCCTCAGTCCGATGGTCAAACGGAAGTGGTGAACCGCACTCTTGGGAATTTAATTCGCTGCATTTCTGGAGAGAAACCAAAGCAGTGGGATATTGCTCTTGCACAGGCTGAGTTTGCTTATAATAGTATGCTAAATCATTCTACTAGGAAGACCCCATTCCAAATTGTTTATTGTTGTCCTCCACGCCATGCTTTAGACTTGGTTCCTTCTGCCAAAGCTTCCTGGTTTGAGTATTGCAGCAGAAAATATGGCAGATCGCATCAAGGCTATTCAAGAAGAGGTGCGAAAAAAATTGAAGGAATCTAATGCTAAATACAAGATCGCTGCTGATAAAAAGATAAGGGCTCACGTATTTCAAGAGGGAGATCTAGTAATGGTTTATTTGCGCAAGGGGCAGGCGCCAGTAGGCTCGTACAATATGCTAAAAAACAAGAAATATGGTCCTTTCTAGATTCTGAAAAAAATTAATAATAATGCCTATGTTGTGGACCTTCCTGCAGATATGGTCATTTCTCCTACATTCAATGTTGCTGATTTGTTTGAATATCATCCTCCCGATGTGTCGTCTTCTCAATTACCTAACTCGAGGTCGAGTTCTTTTCAAGCAGGGGAGACTGATGTAGAATAGATTGCAGAAGAATTCTTAGTGCAAGCAGAATTCCCAGCACGAGATTACGTGCAACGTCAACGTGGTCAGAATTGCATGAAATTCGGTGGGTGGATTGGAATCGATGACCTATGCCGTTTTTTCGGATAAATTCCTTCGTTGTGGACTTCAAAAGTGCATTTTCGTATTTTTTGCTATTTATGGTAATAATGTGCGGCTTAATTATGGGTGGCTACAATTGATGTTTGGAGTTGTCCTTTTGGCAGACTACTGTTTAAGTTTAGGGTTTTTGATTTATGCTTTTAATTAGAATATTTTTATTTTTAGAATTTTTCGTATTTTTTCTTATTTTAATTATTGCTTTCCTAGTCCTAGTCGAATTAGGTTTTGTTGCCTATATAAAGGCTATTCTTTTCATTGTAAGGTTAACTTTTGATTCAATAAAAATATTTTCTTCCTGAGATCTTATTCTCTGTGCTCGTGGATTCGGACAATTTTTCAAGAAATACGCGGTGTCCTATTTCTTCACAAGCTTCCACTACGTTAGTCCCAAAACTCCAAAAAAAGAAATTACGCATTAAAAACTACTCTGGAATACCATTTGCCGATCGATTATTAGCCAATGTGGTTTTCTAAGCCTAAGTGTCAATCGGTAGTATCCAAAAAAATCTCAAATCGAGTTAGGTGCGAGTCGGATTGAGAATACAAAACAACAATAACAAATCTCTACCTTGGCTTGTATTCCATGAAACCACGAGCTAACTGAATTACTTGTGCTGCATGCCTTCTCCATAAAACTCCTAAGGATCAAATCAATAGTGCGAACATCAATTAAGTCCAAAGAGTGTTTAAATTTGAGTAGCAGAATGAGCTTATTTAACATATCTAGTGGATTCTCTATTGTGACAACCTTTTTAACTACAATGGGAACCTTGTGACATAACATTTCGAAGGCAGTGTTATGTGACATCTATATGTTTGGTCTTCTCATGACATTTTTTATTTTTTGTCAAATGTAGTACACTTTAGCTAACCAAAAAACACCATGGTAATATCTTGCTCTATGCCTAAGTCATCGACTAAACTTGTCAATTAAATTAATTGCCTCCTTCACTATTTTTGCCTTTATCATTGACATAGAAACTATAAATTGTAAAAAAGCTTTATAACAAATCACACAACCCGCACAAGTGTAAAGATATAACCTATTAGAGATATTCCTCTTATCTTGATCATCACCATAATCTAAATCAACATAACTAACAATACTAGAACCAATGTCATAAACTCTATCATAAACTAACCCAATATCTAAAGTCCCTATCAAATACTAAAGTTCTCATTTCACTGCTTGTCAATGAATTTAATTAGGATTGGTCATGTATCAATTGGCAACTTTAACTGCGTATGAAATGTTTGGACAGTGTGTAAATCATAACATACATAGTGTTACCCTTGATGTTGAGCAATTTTGGTTTTGGTTCCAAATGGATCTCCTGGATTAGAGAATGCATCTCCTCGACTAAGGTATCGGTTCTGGGGAATGGATCTCTATCCTCTGAATTGGATATGAAAAATGGGTTAAGGCAAGGTGATCCTTCTTTCTCCTTTTCTTTTAACATAGTGGTTGAAAGATTAAATATCCTTTTTAAGAAGGCTAAAGATTTGGGTATCATCAAGGGAATCTCGTTGGGTCATGGTAATTTTAACATCACTCATCTTCAAGTCACAGACGACACCTTAGTTTTCTAGTGAAACTATCAGGAGTGGAATTATTGTTGTGAAGAGAATTCTTAGGTTTTTTAAACTACTTTCTGGTTTATAGATCAATTTTCACAAAAGTGTGGTTTGTGGGGATTAGGAGTTTCTAAACCTTGTCTTGGCCAAAATGGCTAGACTGCTTAAGTGCTCTCAACAAAAACTCCCCCTTAAATACCTTGGTCTCCCTTTAGGGGCAAGCCCCTAGGCTAAAGAAGACTTGGTCTCCAGTCGTGGATAATTTCAAAAAGAAACTTGCATCTTGGAAGAGGTGGTATCTTTCTTTCGATGGGAGAATTACCCTTATCAAATTCAGTCTTCCAAAGTTTGCTAGTATTCTCTAATCTCTTTGTTCAAAATTACCGGAAGCAATTGCGACAGAGATCGATAGAATTCAATCCAGGGTTTCTCTGGGGAAATTGTGAGTCAAAGATAAAACTTCACCTTGTATGTTGGTCTAAGCTAACTTCAAGCAAACCATCTAGGGGATTAGGAGGATCATGAATGACTATCTTTTGTTAAAATGGTGGTGGCGTTTGGGAATCGAAAAGGAATTCCCTCGGGAGGAAAGTAATTTTGGAAAACACCACTCTTTGGAAGAGGTCTGGTTACCTAATATATCATCTTCCAATAAATTCTCTCGTCTCTGGTTGGACATTCTAAGCGTTGCTTCTAGACAGCCCATTTTGCACCAAATTTTCATCTCAACTTGAACTTATCTGTTGGTAATGGAAAATTGATTTCCTTTTGGAAAGATCCTTGGTTTCAAATCAACCTCTATTGGTCTTATTTCTAAGCCGTCTTCAGCCTATCTTCTCTTAACAAGTGGCAAATTATAAGTCTTTATTGCCTCAAGGGCTGCCCTTGATTTTTGGTTCTCTTATTTTTCGTCATTCTTTCTTTGCTTAGGAGGAAGAAGATCTTTTGAGGCTCCAAGATTTATTGGCTAATGCTCCAGCAATCTCTGATTCCCATCCTGATTGCTTGACTTGGAAAGCAAATTCTTTAGGTAATTTTTCTATAAGTTCTTATATCATCTTTTGGACTCCTCCCTCTTCCCTGAATATCCCTATTTTGAATCTTATCTGGGCAAATGCTACTTCGCCTCGTGCTCAATTTTTTGGATGCTTGGCTTGGAAAAATAGAGTTAAAACTTCTGATCTTCTTTTCAAGTTTGGCATCAACACTGATGACCAATGCGGCCTATGCTGCTTTTGAGGTAATTTTGTTGAATCATTTAATCATGTTCTTATTGGCTACTACGGAATTTGAAAAATTTGTTAGAAATATAATCACCTAACCAGGATCAGTAAGACATGAAAGTAAACAAGAAAATGAATATAAAATTACACGTACACACAAGAACACAAAGATTTACATGGTTCACCTCAGAATAGGGTTACATCCATGGCTGTTGCGGCTTTACTATGATTTGAAAGAGTTACAAGTTACAGTGAGATGTGACTCCTCAACTATAAATACACAAAATTAGGGCAACAAGAAAATAATGTAAAATACCAAAATTACCCTCAAAAATTTTGGTAGAGTACTTATCATGATTCACACTACCTAACAAATTTGGTCAGAATGCTTAAATTGAATTGGTATTCAGTGGGTTTCTCTATGTTCCATCAAGGATGGATTGGAGTGGTGGCGAGATTTTAAGTTTAAGGGCCTAAAAAAAGCTATATGGAATGTAATCCCTTTTGCTATTATGTGGACCATCTGGAAAAAGAGAAATGATTGTGTGTTCAATGGAGTTTCTCCTCAATGGGAAATCATCTCTGAGCTGGTAATCGAAAAAGTAGCTTTTGGGTTTCTTCAAAAAAGAATCAAGTTGATTTCTCAATAAATGACTTAATTTTTCGATTGCCTTAAGTTCTTAGCTGTTTGTGATTCTCATGAGTATGTCTTCTAAAGCAAAACTAAGAGAGCTGCAGGTTTCCTTTCTTCAATAAGGATATTGGTTTCTCTGATTTATTTTTTGCTCGACTTTTAGTGGTGTTCCTGCAATCTGATTCTGCTCTTGTGGTGGCTAGCTGGTGAGACATTCTCAATTGCTTGTCTCCTGCTATTGTTGGTTTGGAAGGTTAGTTGTCAAGGCCAGAGCATCTTTCTTCTTGCTATTGTTATGTTATTTGGGGTTTGTCTTCTAAATAGCTTTTAGAAGATTGGTCTTGAAAGCATCATGATTTAGTTAGAGTGGATTTTTTGGTCTTTGAGTTTTCATTTGTATCTTGGCTTTTTCCCTTTGTTTATCTATATTCCTGCTGTTGGTCTTCTTTTGCTTGAGTTGTGCTTGCATATGATTGGCTTTGATCTTAGTGCCAACCTAGTTGGGATGAAGATTTTTAGTTTTGATGCTTTGTGCACTTCTGCCTTTATTGATGTTTATTGCTTTGTATCTCTTGTACAATCTTTTTCATCAACAAATTCTTCCTTTTGCTGATAAAAAAAAAAAAAAAAAACATAATGCTACCTACTATACTAGAACAAGCAACATTCAACAAATATTGTTCATTCTCCTCATTCTACGGAGACAACACTATAGAAAGGCTAAATTAAGAGGCTTGTGAGATTTTGTAATCTAATTAAGAGGTCCAATCACAACCACCCTGAGATTTTAGATTTCAAGCAACAATCATAAAGTCTAAACCTAGTGAAAAATCTAAAACCACAAATGCATAATTTACTTAGGTGTATTAATAGATGTATCATTTATTATCCAAACACCAACTAGACTTTTTTATTAGTGATTTAGACTACTTCAAGATATCTCATTCAATGATGGGTTCACTCACAAATTCAATCAAGATCTCATTTAGATGATAGTGAAATAGAAAAAAAAAAAAAAAAACTATTTTCACATAAATAAATTTTTTTCATATTTTTTATTTTTAAAAGAATAATAGAAATACTTTAAAGTAGAATCTAATAAAAAAGATTTAAAAACTGTTCATAGGATTTAATTAATTTAGAATTACAATTCAAGAACCCTAAATTGTAGGATTCCTATACCTAATCAAGTAGGGAAGGAATAAACTTTCAAAAGAAAAAAAAATGTAGTAATGAAGTTCCCTAAGACAACCTTCCTAACCCAAGCTTTTCTATCTTGCAAGTGAATAGAGGGATCATGTACTTGAGATGGAATATAAGCAATCCTACTTGAGGCGTATTTTGGAAACAAATATCAAACTTTCTAAAATCAGTTCCGAAGTTTTTAGTGCAATATAAAAACAAGTGATAGTAAGTATATGTCAAAAGTGTGAAAATATTTATATCACTTTTTAATTAATTAGGAACAAAGATTTATAAACCTCTTGTCAATCAAGATGAATTACTATCGAAAAATGTTCTCTCGTTGAATATTTAAGATCTTAAGTCAATGCAATCATCACCAGTATCAAAATAAATATCATGTATCTACAGAAAAATAAATAAGCATGAAACCAAATCATATGTGGAAAAATCATCATAGGGAACAAAACCCACCTCAAACTACGAAAGTCTACTAGTCAAGAAGAATGCAATACAAGTCCACAAAGTTCTCTCCATAGATAACTAACCTATCACCACCCATGATCTCCTGTTAGTCCGTCTGCAACTTCTTGTTCTACTTCTCAAGTTTGAATAGTTTCTACACGCTCCAGCACCAACGATGAACTTCAAATCCACTCTTCGTAGTGTACAACCTCCATGCAATAATTGTCATGCTTAAACCATTATATACTCTTACATGAACTCGCCTATACTAGGTTTATAACGAACACAAGGAAAACCACATTGCAATGAACACGACTATATAAATAAAATATGAAGTCAAAGATTTTCTATAATGTTCTATGTTCTATGCTTCAAGAGGCTAAGGCTCTTCAAGTAGGAGAACCAAAGTAAGATATTTATATTATAAAATTCGTAATACACTTCTAAACCTAGTTAGAAAATAGTTTTGCAAGAATTAAGAAATTTCTTAAACAAAACAAGGCTGGAATGTCCACACTCAGCGACAGAACCATATGTATCCCAAGGGGGGCAATGGCCCCCTCCAAACTTTTAAAAAAGTAGTTTTTTTACCCCTAATTTTAATAGGAATTTTGTAAAAAATTAGAATACCCCCCCCCCAAATTGATATATTTTCACAAAAAATCTCTTTAAATTTAAAATTTTGAATTTTCCCCCCTAAGTCCATAGTCTAGATCCGCCACTGTCCACATGCATTCGAACATAAATGGTGCTTCCGTTCGGATGGGACTGTCTCGTCCGTTTGGACAAGGAGGCACAATAATAGCCTTTTGCGATTTTCGACAGGGATTAACGAGAATTTCTCAAAATTTAATTTTCTAGGTAATAAAATAAATTTAGAAAGTTCTAAAAACCATTGTTCATAAGTGCATTAGCCTATAGTCAAAATTGAGTCACTTAAGGTCAAATTAATCATGTTAAACCTTATTCTAAACTTTTATAACAACTCAAGGTGTGTGCCTAATGCAGTATATGCATGATTACAAACCTTGATTTGAACACTTCTTTAAACATTGATATAGTTATAAATGTCTTAAGTCTTTATTTATCGACTAATAGTAGATCACATGACTCAACACTAACCGAACAAATACTGTCTAAAGAAATACAACATTTTGGAAAGAATTGCCAATATAAATTATCTAATTTTCCAAACACTATTAGTATTTTTCTTCTTAGGAGTGGATTTCATCCTAGCTCTAGGTGATGAGTTAGTCTCACCAAGTAATTTTACCAAATTTTGCAATTGTGAATGAACATTTAGTTTTCCAATATTCTTCAGTTGCATCCCTAAAGTTTTTTTTCTAGGTTTTAGGCATTCTTGCACTACATGCTCTTTCACACCACATCTAAAACAAGTAGGAACAACCAATTTTTCATGTGGGTGTGACCTAGGTAAAGGGATAGCAGGTTGTCCTACATGCATTTGTTGAGCGTTGTTCTTCTTAGGACTACCACTGGATTTAGGATTAGAGGAACTTTTAATCACACTACTATGCTCACTATATCCTGAACTACTTCTATCTCCACCAAATTTTTAAAAGACAAATTTTCTGAATTGAGAGTTTTAATTTTTGAAACATTATTGTAATTTTAGTTTCAAACTAGCTATCAATTTGTATGAAATTTTATTTTTTTCTTTTTGCTCCAATTTCTTTTTTGTGGACTGGGTCATCGTGCACTTTTGTAAGTTTTTAAAACATAGCGTGAAGTGCATTGTCATCTAGTATATCTACTAACCCCATTCATTAGAGTTAGATTTAGACGAATACTTCCCATCCAAAGAGAATGTAAAGGCTATTAGTTTAGCAACCTCCTCTGCTTTAGGGTCACTTGACTCTTCCTCATACTGTTCAATTTCATTGTCATGCTCATCTGACCAAGCCACAATCTTAGCCTTTTGTTTCCAATTTTCTTCTTCTCTAGAGGACAATCAACCTTTTTGTGACCAAGTTGGTGATAGCCATAGCATCTATCATCATTCTTCTTCTTTTTTGTTGGTCTTTTTGCTGTTATTAGACTTTACTAGAATTATCAGAGTTGACTTTCTCCTTTTTTTGCCACTAGAAGTAGTTTTTCCTTTTCGTTTATCTCTAAGGAATTTTTGAATTGCTTAGTTATAAATGCTACTTCATCATCATTTGGTTGACCATTAACTTTCTTTTGAGGTTTAAGAGTCAATTTGTATGTTTGTTGGACACTAACAAGTTCATCAATCCTTAGTATAGTTTGGTCTCTACACTCTACCATAGTAGTTATTTTTGGTGATCTTTAGATTTTTTTAACTATTTTGTTTTCTTTCATTACCTTACCAAGATTATGACATTAAGTTATAATTTATAAAATTTTGCAAAGTCTTATGTTCCCTAATTCTAATGGTTTTGAATTGTGTAATGAGGAACTGGAAATTTTTTCTTTAAATAGTTGTGGTACCTTCGTAAGTAATCTTAAGTACATCTCAAGTTTTTTTTGCAGTCATGCAAGTGGAGATTTTTTGGAACATATTGATGTAACTTTAGAAAAAAAAATAGAGTTTGAATGTTTTGGAGTTGTAGTTTTTAGTGACAAATTCTGCCTTAGTCCAGGAAGATTTGGGTTTAGGTGTCTCTTAGGAAAAGAAAGAAATGGGGTCTCTTAGGAAAGGAAGGACTGGGCCTCTTAGGATTATCATTCCCATACCATTCCACTTACAAGTAGTTGGTTATAATTAAATATCAAAATAAGTTTGAGAAAATAAAAATAATTTTCATTATTATTATTTTTTTCACCAAATCTGTCAACCAAGCAAAGAATGTTCCTCTAGGTAGACAAAAATCCTTTATACGTTATTTGGTTTGTGGATTTAGTAAGGGAAAATAAAATATGAGAAAAAGTATGGGGAAAATCATAATTTTATGTGTCATTTCATTCTCTTTTTTTCTTAATTCCCGATTATTTTTAAAAGAAAAGAAAATGATTATTTTGTCCTTTCATTTTTCCTTTGCCCTCAATAAATCTGCAAATCAAACAAAGGCTTTGAAGAGTCATGACATATATGGTAATATTAGTTTTCTCATGGCTTTTGGCCATGTACTAATAAAAAAATATGGTTTTTGGCCATGTGATTGGTTTATGATGTTAATAATCAGTCAATAATGATCGTCCTTCTTGCATCCAAAGAAACTTGTAACATACCAAATACAATAGTAGAATGTCTTTAATGTAAGGGCTAGCATGTAGATTGCTAGCCACATTCTCACCAAGATTGTAGTTTTTAAGAGTATTAATGGTTGAATTTCATTTTTTGTGGGCAACCCCTATTCCTGATCCCTTAAATTATATTCCCACTCCCTCATATTGAGGGAACAGTAGGAGTGCAAGTGTAGAAAATACTTTCCATGGGAGTGAGAATAGCCCTCCCGTTTTGTATCGTGCAATTTTTCAATATTGTTGATTTTCATATTTTTCCTCAGACATGGATGGTGCTGTACCGATTTCTCTTGTTGGGAAAGTTATTGGATGCTCCACTGAGCCAATCGGGAAACAGTTTGGTTATTTGATTCATTACAACAGAAATGTTGAGAATTTTAGAAATGAAGTTAAAGAATTGGAGAGCCTTAGAAATGGAATACAGGAGACCATTGTTGCGGCAACAAGGGGTGGAGAACAAATTCACAGTAACATCAAGGATTGGATGGAAAGAGTTGATAGGTTCAAATTGGAGGCTATGAGTTTTTTGGAAAAAGATGCCAATCTGAACATGAAGTGTTTCAATGGGTTGCTTCCGAATCCAATCACACATTGCCAGATAAGTAGAGAAGCAAAAAAGAAAATAATGGTGGCTGCAAAGCTAAAAGAAGATGGCAAGTTTAGTAATATGTCCCACCCTGCACCTCCCATTGGGATAGAGTTCATGTCCTTAGGAGATTATGTGCCTTACAAGACCACAGAGTTGGCTATAATGAAGGTCATGGAGGCATTGAAGGATGATGAGATCAACTTAATTGGGATACATGGTATGGGAGGTGTGGGCAAGACTACTTTAGTGAAGGAGGTCAGTAAAAGAGCTATAGAAGACAAGCTTTTTGATAAAGTTGTCATGGTTGTGGTATCTCAAACCATAGACTTTAAAAGGATTCAAGGTGAAATTGCTGACATGTTGGGTTTGAAGTTTACTGCAGAAAGTGATATTGGACGAGCAAGTCAATTATGTGCCAGATTAAAGGAAGAGATTAATAGAATCCTCATAATCTTGGATGATGTTTGGGCTAGACTTGATGTGAACGCCGTAGGTATTCCATTTGGTTATGATCATGATAAGGGTTGCAAATTGGTAATTACAACACGGCGTATGGAAGTATGCACCACAATGGCCACGGAAAGCCAGAAGACAATAATTGTCTATCTTGAAGTTTTATCTGAAGAAGAATCTTGGGACTTATTTAAAAGGAGTCTTCAGGGGTGATGTTGAATCTCCTAGATTGAATGCCATTGCAAAGAAGGTTGTCAAAGGAATATAAAGGTTTGCCCATTGCAATTACTACAGTTGGAAGGGCAATGAGAAATCAAGGGCTTAAAGAATGGAAAATGCATGTTCAAGAGCTTAGAAAATCAGTGCTAACAAGCATGGAAGGTGTCAATGAAGAAGTGTTCAGTTGTTTGAAATTGAGCTTTGATTACCTAACAGATGAAGCCAAATCGTGCTTCTTGCTTTGTTCTATGTTTCCAAAGGATTGTGACATCCCAATCGAAAGGTTGACACGATATGGATTTGGATTGAGGATATTTGAAAATGTTGATACAATGCAAGAAGCAAGAAGAGAGGTAAATTATTTGGTCAACAACCTCACAGCTTCTTGTTTATTATACGACAGTGATGAAAAAGGATGCATCAAAATTCATGATGTTGTACGCGACGTTGCCATATCACTTGGATCCAATAAGTATTTTGTAAGAGCTGGTGTTAATTTGAAGGAGTGGCCGAACATTGAAACTTTGGAACGTTATATTGGCATCTCACTGATGGGTAATCGGATTTGTGAACTCCCTGGTGTCTTGGAAAGTCCAAACCTCTATATATTGTTGCTGCAAGGCAACCTCTTTGAGCGGACAAGTGAATTTTTTAATGGTATGAAAGCACTTAAAGTTTTGGATCTGAGCTTTAACCCTAACATTGGTAAAGATTTTTCACCATCTATCTGCTATCTAACATGCCTACAAACATTGATTCTAGAAGGGGTGCACCTTTGGGATACTACATTTCTCGGACAGATAACAACACTTGAAGTTCTTAGCCTACGCAGAAGTTGCTTCTATGAATCGCCAACTGCAATAAAGCAATTAACTAATTTAAGGTTGTTGGATATGAGTTTTTGCCAACATATTAATCCCTGTCCTGGAGTAATTCTACCCAATGTGGTATCATATTTGTCTCGGTTAGAAGAGTTGTACTTGCTGGACAGCAAAATTGATTGTGAAGTTGCACCTAAACTAAAATCTTTGTCTTTTTTAACTGTATTAACCATTTCGATAGATACTAAGGAGCTATCTGAAGATTTCACTTTCCCTGATTTGGAAATTTTCATTATTGTTTTGGCAACAACTCCTGCTTATCGATTTGGTCATAGTAAACCCCCAAATTACTTGGAGCTTAATGACTTGAGCAGACCCATCATGTGGTGGCAAAAGTTCCCCAAGATGTTGTTAAAGAAAATTGAGCATCTAGAGTTATGTTATTTAGAAAACATGAAGAACATCATCCCTAACCTATTTATTGATGAAGATGATTTAAGTGTCTTGAAGACTTTGAAAGTTTCATATTGTGATGCCTTCGAATACTTGATCAATAGAGTGGAATGGGGGATTCCAGCACAAGCGCAACAACATCAGCAGATGCTCTCTAACCTCGAAGAGTTGGAACTCAAGTGTTTGAAAAACTTCAAAGGATTGTGTCATGGTGCACTACCTTCTAAGGATTTCTTATCAAAGCTAAAAAAACTAAAGATTGGTCATTGTGATTATTTGTCAAATCTATTCCAACCTTCTATGGCTAGAAGTCTCCAACAACTAGAAGAACTTGAAGTATCTAAATGTGAAGAAATGGGGGAAATTATTATGAACGAACATGAAAGGCAAGGAGAAGAAGACGAAGAGATGGAGTTTAAAAATCTCACAAGGATGAAACTTTCTTTCCTTCCAAATCTCAAGGCCTTCTGTACGGGGAGTATTCTTTTTAAATGTCCATCCTTGGAAGAATTAATTGTGTACAAATGCCCAGACATGAATACTTTCACTACTACTGATTTTGAGGTCCAAAGCTCACCAAAATTGAAGGCAATCAAAGTGGATGGGATTAAGATAATGCTCCAAGGGATATCCTTGAATACATTTATGAAAAGCCGTTACGAGGTACATCTCTCTGATCTCTAATAAATACATGCATTTATCTTAAATGGAAGTATAATTTTTTAACTATTTTTAATTAATATGTAGGGCTGCTTATTCATTTTAGAAATTATCCATTAATAATAAACATTGTTTCCTCTAATTTTTTAATTTTGATAATATATCTTACATCTTTCATAAATGAATATGCATGATTAATGTGTGTGTCATTGTATTTGAATCTTGTCTTGATCTATTTTACTATTGACTTCAAATTTTCTTTTTCAGTTAAGGAATAATTATTAAAATAAGTATTACAAACTTTTAAATTATATTTTAAAATACAGGAAATAATAATATTGACAAAATCACATATCAAATAACATCATATACTGATAATTTATCTAACTTCATTATTACAATAACGAAGAATAACACATTAAACATAAAAATATTAACAATTTATATATTAAATTTAAATCTTTTAGTCTATACCATTTTATTACGACAATGTAGATAGCTTAATATTTGAAATAATTCTTTTAAAAAAATCATAAGAAGTGAAAAGGAAGCATTAGCATTAATAATATAATAAAAAATAAGAACGACTTATAATATCTAATAGTGATGAAAACGAATCCTGATATTTAGAAATAATCAAATAATCCAAAAATTAAAATAAACAAATAAAATCTAGATGGTTTAAAATAAATAATCAAGTAATCCTAAAAAATAATCCTAATACTAAAATAACCAAATAGATCCTAAACCAATCAAACTATACTTTTTTTATAAATACAAACTATACTAAAATTAAAATAGCGATTTTATTTAGAATCTTAGCAAATGAAAGAAATTTCAATTAATAATAGTCTTAAAAATATAAAATTGTGATCTTAATAAGAATACTAAATTTTAAAATAAATATATTTTATTATAATGCAAAATAAAATAATTAGAATATAAAAAATTTATCTCATCTTTTTTTTCTTATTTTTGGGTACAAAAAAATTTCTCTCTTCAAAATGAACAATAAGTTTATTATAAACCTATATTGTATATCTTTTTCTCAGACCCTGGCTAGGCCTTTTTATATTGTATCTCTTTTAAAAATTTTTGTTTTTATTTCTAAATATTATGAAGTTTGGTTTATTTACAAGATTGATCATTTTATAAGTTAGTAATATGATATGCTTCCAAATAATTATTACGCATGTATTCTAAAAGAAAGAATAGGCTTATCATTATTTCAATGTTTATAAGTTAGTAGTATGCATAACTATAGTAGTATATGTGTGTTCCTTCTTCTTCTGTAGGCAATCTTAAAGAATGTTGCTTTCCTAAAATTCTAGACATTAGTCCAACACAGGTATTCAAACATTATGCCAAACAAAGTGGATTATTTTCACTTGCTACTATATAAACTATTAAGTAAAAATAAAATATTAGAGTGGCTGTATATAAGTGTTCAAAGTAAAGCAAGAAATTGAAAAAAGGAACCCATTTACAAACGAAGTGGATTATTTTTGGCTGCTATTCTGCAAACTATAAGTAAAAATAAAATATTACATGTAGTAAAAAGAAGTAGGGCCAAAAAAATTACATGTTAGATATTTTTTCGATTATAAGTTTCAAAGAAGTTAAAAATAAAAAAGCATGTGTACAGGTGCATTGTGTGTATGCTTCTAAGTATTTTGTTGTATGTTGGGGGTGTGTGTGTATTAGATTGTATTATGGTTGTGGTGTGGCTGTGAAGGCAGATTGTGTTTTGTGTGGTAAGGGCATTGGCTATAATGACACACTTATACAAACTGTGACTTAAAAATAAATGTCTATCTAACATGATTGGAAGTTCATTGAGATTTGGGTTTGATTAATATGTTCAGAAAAATTTGAAAATTTACATTATTGAAAAGCCTAAAAGAAAACTTTAGAACCATGGAACAACCTATTCATTCATCTCTACTACACTTTTTCTTTCCTTTTTTTTTTGTTGAGGTGAGTTAGATTGTGTGATGGTTTTGATGTGGGTGTGAACGCATGTAGTGTTTTGTGTGGTGAAGGCTTTGGCTATACAAAATATGACTCAAAAATAAATGTTTATTTAACATGATTGGAAGTTGTTAAGATTTGAAATTGATTAATTAATTTGTTCATAAAAAAAATTAAACCAATAAAAAAGACTAAGAAAAAAATTAGAACTATTGAACAATCTATATATTCACATTTTCTACATTTTTTCCTTTTTTTATTCTTTTGGGTCCAATAAAAATGTCTATTGGGGTTGTTCCTTCTCCTTCACAAATCTTTCATGAAGTTTGTAACTTTAGGTCATTATATTGATGATAATAATATTCTTGTAATAAAATAAAAAATTATCTTCTTCTCGATCCACTACAATTTCAAATTTCTCATAATGATCAAAATCTTCTTGTGGTGCTTTAGAGTATTATCATTTATAACGTTGACTATTATCATGAATATCTCTTACTTCTCTACAATAATGACTATTACCTTTCTCTTTCACAATAGTGTTTGCTGAATTTACTGATTTTACTAGATCTTCGTTTTGATCAATTAATTATGAACTATCTCTTTCTTCTTCCTTCTTCACTATAGAAGTTATTATCACACATTGAAGGTCTTTAGTATCTATCTTGATATGAAATTTATTGAAAAATGGTAGTTGGTGTTTACTAGCCATTTGTGTAGCAAATTTTTCAGTCATTGGTCTATGCACAAGAATTAGCGATGGAATCTTATTAGAGATTGCATGTTGTTCTAACAAGCCACCATGCCTTTGTCGCACCGGTTTATCAACAAGTTAGCCTCAGACAAATCCTATGGTGCAATTCCTGTTGATTGGAGTCTCTGTTGACTTTGAATCTGAATTTTAGAAGCATTTCGTGGATCTCAGCAAATTAATCATTGAATTGTTGCCTATGTTCTTCGAACACAACCAACACATGCAGCCTTAATCCCATGACTAACAATAATGAGATTTGTGTTTTTACCTATGTAGTTTGTCATCTAGTCAGGCAAATTCTCACTTTGATACAAACTAACGTAAAACGAAAAATATTAAAAAATTAGATACGGCCAATGTCAATATCCACAACGACAAATAATCAACTCAAAAAAGAGAATAAATACTTTAAAATTTAAAATTATATTAATATTGATAAAAAAAACCCAATAATAAAGATTTATTACATTATAATTATAAAATTAAAATACTACTATTTTGATTAGAAAACCATAATTCTTATTCTTATCCTAATCCTATTACAATAAGTCCTATTTTAGATAAAAAAAAATAAAGATAACTAAATTTGAGATAAACTCAAATTTGAAAAACTAAAATCCTATAATGACTCTAAAATAAATTTTATTATTTTTAAGATATCATATTTATCCCGTGTAAAAAAGAGTATATGTACAAATGCTTTTTGTGTGTGCGTATCTTTAGAAGTATTTTGTCGTATGTTGTGTTAGTGGTGTTAGATTGTATGATGATTGTGATGTGTGCATAGTGATTTGTATGGTGAGGGCATTGGCTATCCGTTGTACTAATGCACTAGTACTAACTAATAATTGTAAATGCATTAATATTAAGGACACCATCTTGTGTATCATCTTTGAATACAATCATCTCACATGACGTGAGTCCCATTACGAATTACAAGTAGAGCCCATCTCTTGTGTATTAACTTTGGGTACAACCATTTCACATGAAGCGAGTCCCACCACAGATTACAAGTGGAACCCATCTCATATGAGAGGGTGATATCTAAAAATGGTATACGGAGATAATGTTCATAGCATTGCTCTTGTAAATATTGTCCACAATTATTAATCGGGTATTAAGAGGTTTATACTATAAATAAATATAGCAAATCCCTTAGGTGTAGTGTTTTTACACCTTTTTTATTCCAAAAATACCTTTCTAAAATAACATGTTAGTCACTCTAATTCTTCTTTTGATAATTTATTAATAATTAGGTTACAATTGGAGAGGCAATTATAAATGAAGGGCACAGGGTATTGACAGAGGAAGCCATGTCATGGTTGTTGCTTTGTTCTCTGTTTCCCAAGGATCATGACATCCCAATAGAAGATTTGGTACGATATGGGTGTGGTTTAAGGGTATTTAAACCTGATGATACAGTGCAAAAAGCAAGGAGCCAAGCAATTTCCTTGGTCAACCTATGTAAAGACCGAAGGTTATTAAATGACAGTAATATAAGAGGATGCATCAAAATGCATGATGCTGGGCATGATGTTGCCAAATCAATTGGATCCAGTATATGTTTTGTAAGAGCTGGTGTCAATTTCAAGGAGCCGCCAAACATGGAAAATTTGGAACGTTATATTGGCATCTCACTGATGGGTAATCAGATTCGTGAACTCCCTGATATCAGGATAAGTCCAACCATCCAAATATTGTTGCTGCAAGGAAACCTCTTAGAGCGGACAGGTGAATTCTTTAGACAAACAAAATCAATTAGAGTTTTGGATCTGAGCTTTAACCGCGAAATTGGTAAAGATCTCTCATCGTCCATCGGCCATCTAACAAGCTTCCGAACATTAATTCTAGAAGGGATTGAACTTTGGGACACTACTTTTCTTGGACAGATAAAAACACTTGAAGTTCTTAGCTTACGTAATAGTAAGTTCCATGAATCGGCAAATGCAATAAAGCAATTAACTAATTTAAGGTTGTTGGATATGAGTTTTTGCCAACATATTAATCCCTGTCCTGGAGTAATTCTACCCAATGTGGTATCATATTTGTCTCGGTTAGAAGAGTTGTACTTGCTGGACAGCAAAATTGATTGTGAAGTTGCACCTAAACTAAAATCTTTGTCTTTTTTAACTGTATTAACCATTTCGATAGATACTAAGGAGCTATCTGAAGATTTCACTTTCCCTGATTTGGAAATTTTCATTATTGTTTTGGCAACAACTCCTGCTTATCGATTTGGTCATAGTAAACCCCCAAATTACTTGGAGCTTAATGACTTGAGCAGACCCATCATGTGGTGGCAAAAGTTCCCCAAGATGTTGTTAAAGAAAATTGAGCATCTAGAGTTATGTTATTTAGAAAACATGAAGAACATCATCCCTAACCTATTTATTGATGAAGATGATTTAAGTGTCTTGAAGACTTTGAAAGTTTCATATTGTGATGCCTTCGAATACTTGATCAATAGAGTGGAATGGGGGATTCCAGCACAAGCGCAACAACATCAGCAGATGCTCTCTAACCTCGAAGAGTTGGAACTCAAGTGTTTGAAAAACTTCAAAGGATTGTGTCATGGTGCACTACCTTCTAAGGATTTCTTATCAAAGCTAAAAAAACTAAAGATTGGTCATTGTGATTATTTGTCAAATCTATTCCAACCTTCTATGGCTAGAAGTCTCCAACAACTAGAAGAACTTGAAGTATCTAAATGTGAAGAAATGGGGGAAATTATTATGAACGAACATGAAAGGCAAGGAGAAGAAGACGAAGAGATGGAGTTTAAAAATCTCACAAGGATGAAACTTTCTTTCCTTCCAAATCTCAAGGCCTTCTGTACGGGGAGTATTCTTTTTAAATGTCCATCCTTGGAAGAATTAATTGTGTACAAATGCCCAGACATGAATACTTTCACTACTACTGATTTTGAGGTCCAAAGCTCACCAAAATTGAAGGCAATCAAAGTGGATGGGATTAAGATAATGCTCCAAGGGATATCCTTGAATACATTTATGAAAAGCCGTTACGAGGTACATCTCTCTGATCTCTAATAAATACATGCATTTATCTTAAATGGAAGTATAATTTTTTAACTATTTTTAATTAATATGTAGGGCTGCTTATTCATTTTAGAAATTATCCATTAATAATAAACATTGTTTCCTCTAATTTTTTAATTTTGATAATATATCTTACATCTTTCATAAATGAATATGCATGATTAATGTGTGTGTCATTGTATTTGAATCTTGTCTTGATCTATTTTACTATTGACTTCAAATTTTCTTTTTCAGTTAAGGAATAATTATTAAAATAAGTATTACAAACTTTTAAATTATATTTTAAAATACAGGAAATAATAATATTGACAAAATCACATATCAAATAACATCATATACTGATAATTTATCTAACTTCATTATTACAATAACGAAGAATAACACATTAAACATAAAAATATTAACAATTTATATATTAAATTTAAATCTTTTAGTCTATACCATTTTATTACGACAATGTAGATAGCTTAATATTTGAAATAATTCTTTTAAAAAAATCATAAGAAGTGAAAAGGAAGCATTAGCATTAATAATATAATAAAAAATAATCCTGATATTTAGAAATAATCAAATAATCCAAAAATTAAAATAAACAAATAAAATCTAGATGGTTTAAAATAAATAATCAAGTAATCCTAAAAAATAATCCTAATACTAAAATAACCAAATAGATCCTAAACCAATCAAACTATACTTTTTTTATAAATACAAACTATACTAAAATTAAAATAGCGATTTTATTTAGAATCTTAGCAAATGAAAGAAATTTCAATTAATAATAGTCTTAAAAATATAAAATTGTGATCTTAATAAGAATACTAAATTTTAAAATAAATATATTTTATTATAATGCAAAATAAAATAATTAGAATATAAAAAATTTATCTCATCTTTTTTTTCTTATTTTTTGGGTACAAAAAAATTTCTCTCTTCAAAATGAACAATAAGTTTATTATAAACCTATATTGTATATCTTTTTCTCAGACCCTGGGCTAGGCCTTTTTATATTGTATCTCTTTTAAAAATTTTTGTTTTTATTTCTAAAATATTATGAAGTTTGGTTTATTTACAAGATTGATCATTTTATAAGTTAGTAATATGATATGCTTCCAAATAATTATTACGCATGTATTCTAAAAGAAAGAATAGGCTTATCATTATTTCAATGTTTATAAGTTAGTAGTATGCATAACTATAGTAGTATATGTGTGTTCCTTCTTCTTCTGTAGGCAATCTTAAAGAATGTTGCTTTCCTAAAATTCTAGACATTAGTCCAACACAGGTATTCAAACATTATGCCAAACAAAGTGGATTATTTTCACTTGCTACTATATAAACTATTAAGTAAACACAAAATGTTAGAGTGGCTGTATATAAGTGTTCAAAGTAAAGCAAGAAATTGAAAAAAGGAACCCATTTACAAACGAAGTGGATTATTTTTGGCTGCTATTCTGCAAACTATAAGTAAAAATAAAATATTACATGTAGTAAAAAGAAGTAGGGCCAAAAAAATTACATGTTAGATATTTTTTCGATTATAAGTTTCAAAGAAGTTAAAAATAAAAAAGCATGTGTACAGGTGCATTGTGTGTATGCTTCTAAGTATTTTGTTGTATGTTGGGGGTGTGTGTGTATTAGATTGTATTATGGTTGTGGTGTGGCTGTGAAGGCAGATTGTGTTTTGTGTGGTAAGGGCATTGGCTATAATGACACACTTATACAAACTGTGACTTAAAAATAAATGTCTATCTAACATGATTGGAAGTTCATTGAGATTTGGGTTTGATTAATATGTTCAGAAAAATTTGAAAATTTACATTATTGAAAAGCCTAAAAGAAAACTTTAGAACCATGGAACAACCTATTCATTCATCTCTACTACACTTTTTCTTTCCTTTTTTTTTTGTTGAGGTGAGTTAGATTGTGTGATGGTTTTGATGTGGGTGTGAACGCATGTAGTGTTTTGTGTGGTGAAGGCTTTGGCTATTATAAATGAAGGGCATAGGGTATTGACAGAGGAAGCCAAGTCATGGTTGTTGCTTTGTTCTCTGTTTCCCAAGGATCATGACATCCCAATAGAAGATTTGGTACGATATTGGTGTGGTTTAAGGGTATTTAAACCTGATGATACAGTGCAAAAAGCAAGGAGCCAAGCAATTTCCTTGGTCAACCTATGTAAAGACCGAAGGTTATTAACTGACAGTAATATAAGAGGATGCATCAAAATGCTTGGTGCTGGGCATGATGTTGCCAAATCAATTGGATCCAGGATATGTTTTGTAAGAGCTGGTGTCAATTTCAAGGAGCCGCCAAACATGGAAAATTTGGAACGTTATATTGGCATCTCACTGATGGGTAATCAGATTCGTGAACTCCCTGATATCAGAATAAGTCCAACCATCCAAATATTGTTGCTGCAAGGAAACCTCTTAGAGCGGACAGGTGAATTCTTTAGACAAACAAAATCAATTAGAGTTTTGGATCTGAGCTTTAACCGCGAAATTGGTAAAGATCTCTCATCGTCCATCCGCCATCTAACGAGCTTCCGAACATTAATTCTAGAAGGGATTGAACTTTGGGACACTACTTTTCTTGGACAGATAAAAACACTTGAAGTTCTTAGCTTACGTAATAGTAAGTTCCATGAATCGGCAAATGCAATAAAGCAATTAACTAATTTAAGGTTGTTGGATATGAGTTTTTGCCAACATATTGATCCCTGTCCTGGTGTAATTCTACCCAATGTGGTATCATGTTTGTCTCGGTTAGAAGAGTTGTGCTTGGTTGGCACCAAAATTGATTGGAAAGTTGGAGTTGAACTAAATTCTTTGCCTCGCTTATCTGTCTTAACCATTTGGATACATTGCACTGAACAGATACCTGAAGACTTCATTTTCCCTGAGTTGGAAAGTTTCATTATTTGTTTAGGTTCAAAAAGTTTTCATCCTACTTTTTATGAAACCCCAAATTATTTGGAGCTTAATGGTTTGGTCAAATCCTCCATTTGGAAGCAAAAATGCCAGAAGCTGTTAAAGAAAACTAATCATCTATGTTTAAATGGTTTGGAAGATATAAAGAACATTCTTCCTGACCTATTCATTGATGGAGATGATTTGAGTGTCTTGAAGACTTTGTCAGTTTCAAGTTGTGGTGCTTTTGAGTACTTGATCAATAGATCCGTGGGATGTGGGACTCCGCCACAAGCGCACCAACATCAGCATATGCTATCTAACCTCGAAGAACTGAGGCTTGAGAATTTGGAAAACTTCAAAGGGTTCTACCATGGCGCACTTCCTTCCCAGTTCTTATCGAACCTAAAAAAAATTGAGTTTCGTTCTCTAATCGCACTTTCTCAACTTACAAACCTCAATGCCTAATGCACGGGGAGCACTCCTGCTGCTGCTACTTCTGATTGAGGTCCAAAGCACACTAAAACTAATGGCAATCAAATTGGATGACGTTGAGATGATGCTCAAAGGGGTATGCTTGAATATAATTATGCAAAACCATTTCAAAGCAAAGGTACATCTCTTTCTCTGTACATACATATACTATGTATATTTGCATATAGAGGTAGCAGTTGCATCAACCTTGAAGATATTTTTATTTTATTTTATTTAGTGAGCACTCTTTACCCCTTTCTCAAGAACATTACAAAAATTAATATATGGCCAATGGATTAAATTTTAAAACCCTGCTCTCAATGTATCCAAACCTAGGATATTTTGGACCAAATGTTTTTAGGATTTTCAGCACACTTTTTGCCACATTCAAAAGAATAAATTAAATCAAATGCTTTAGTTATTTATCCTATATATTTTCAAATTATCATTTGCAACATTACAGTTTTCATTGAGACCCATCACACAATCACTTCATTCAGATTTTAGAACCAATATATTTAGCACTTTGTTATAATAATGTAGTATCTTTTGTTCAGGTAGTACAAACTACTTCTGAGGTGGAACCCAAGAAATGGCCATCAGTCATAGGTAGTGCAGGTATCAAGAACAGCTGCTGGTAACTTCACTTATAGATTTTTTTATTAGTTTTAATGTTAAGGGGAAACCATACTATTATTATTTCATTTTTATCCAATTGACACACTACATCTTAAGTGCATGAAAATTTAAAAGCTGGAGCAATGACAAGCTACCTTTAATACTTGTTTCCTATGTTTTTCAAATGAGTCATGTTATATAAATAATTTTTTTTTATTATATTTGCTCACTGTTTTTTCTTATAGAATGATAGGGAGGCAGAAATTGAATTCCACGCCAATTGCATGAGTGGTGCCCTTTCAAATAGGATCTCAGTCTTTATGTTGCAATCTTAGATACAAGATTATGAGACTTAATGTTTTTGTTATAATAAGTCCTACTCTCCTTGTACATTAGAAATAATAAAAAATAGGATAAATCATCACTACTTTCTTTAGGTTCTTCCAATGATACATCCTAGAAGAAATCGTTTTTTTTTAACAGGTTGATTTTGTCTGCTGGTAATTGCTCCTTCTGGTTTTGTGTCTTTGCTCTGTTTTTAGCTTCTTCTAGGCTTAACCCCTCTTAATAAATTGTCAATTACCCAAAGAAAAATCATACCAAATCTGATTATGAATTAGAATTGAATCCAAATCTGAACTTAGAACTTAATCTAGTGAATACAATTAGCTTGAAGGTAGTCTAGAATGATTTAGGAGTAAATGATTATGCAGGTTTGTGTGCATTAATCTTCTATCAGTTGAAATTCTATAACAAATTCTGAAAGTTTAGAACAATTTCTAGGATATCATATATCTATTGGTTTAATTATTATCTTATTCTTTTTTATTTGTGTTTTTGGTTGAGTTCTTGTTGGTAAATTACAAACGATTTAATTCTAAACATGTGGATTAATCTGTAATTAGGGTTTCCGGAATTGGCTATTTGTTGTATTGGTTGACTATTACTGTTTATATATTCTTATACTAGATTTTAGTGAACCGTGTTTGATAGAAATTTTTGTTTCTTCATTTGACACCTTGATTGCAACAACTTGCGTTTTTCTGTAATTAGGCTCAATTGGGCATTTGCCTGCTTTAGTTCATATTTACCTTTTCTTTTTTTTTTTTAAATATCTGAATTGGGTTTCAAAAATTCTGGTTTTTATTTTTTACTTTGTATTTTTTATTTAGGTCAACAGGAGAGAAGACGATGCAGAAAAATACTACAGCATTGGGTACTTCATGTAATTCTTGCAGCACAATGGTCATCTTGTTACAAGTACAAAATATAGAGTATATTCTGTGTGTGTGTGTGTGTTTTTTTTTCTCTTTTCTCATTAGTTCTTTTGGACGTCTAACTATATAAGCTCAGTTTGGTTGCTAAGTAAATGCGGAGTTTTCATAATTCAAGGACAGAAATTTTAAAAAATAATTAGAGAATTACATAACTGAGCCTAAGATGACACAGCCAAGGATCAAATGGCATAATTTGGTTCACACACATGATGCTATAGTGTGGCTAAATGTATGGGATTAGTAGTTTGCTAGATTTAGGCTTTGGTGTTTGGTCAGGTGAGTGTTTCCCTGATTAGCAATGTAAGAGATTCCGGTTGCCCCTAGTGAGTGAGTTCCAAGATATCCATTCTGTTTATCAATTTAGTGTTCTGTTGATCCATAAATTGCAACTGTTGATTTATGTTCTCTTTTTGTAGATTATTGTTCCGCTTCTGTTGAGCTGACCCGTTTCATATCAACATACATGGCTCTACTAACTTCTCTTTATCAGAAAATAAACGATGAGACTTGAAATTTTGGTTTCTCTTCCATCACACTCTAAGCATCCAAAGAAAGGGACAAATTTGAGGTTCTGTTCTCACCTCATTTCAGTTATCAATGCTTATTAGTTACAACTT
The DNA here is from genome assembly GCA_008638375.1 of Nyssa sinensis. Lineage (NCBI taxonomy): Eukaryota > Viridiplantae > Streptophyta > Magnoliopsida > Cornales > Nyssaceae > Nyssa > Nyssa sinensis. Next base: position 2,801,422 of record CM018047.1, read on the forward strand.
CTCTTGAGATTAGTTATCATCCAATTCTTTGAATTTTTTTTTCAGTTTTGATTTTTTTTTTTAATTCTGTTTCAGTGTATTGCAGCTGCCAAAAATACGAGAAACATATTTTTTGTGCAGTGTAAGATCTCATAACACTGTCCATTTGCTAAATCTTAAATATGTTAACTGTTAGGCTCCATAAAGAAGATTCTGTGACCTTTGTTACTTTCTTTTACTGTTGTCATCCTTCATAGCGATTGAGTGGAACAGGCAAAATAATGGAGCAGATTCCACATGCATATGTTTAGATATTAGGACCTTTTTTAATTTATGACACCTAAGTCCTCTCAAAGCCACATTTTTTAAGAACTAATTCGTCAAAACAAATCAGAAATGAAACTTTGCTCTTATGTATAGATTAATATTGAATTATTACATATCTAATATATGGTGGCAATTCAACTTTCATATGAACAAAAGAGGCAATTTTTTTTATACAATGAACATGATCAGTATCTCCTTGAAATAGTCACAAAGTTTGTGGAACTAATTGCCTCATAATATGCTTACATGAATATTTTGTTCTATATATCCACACCAAACATATATAAATGAACTTTTAAGCACACAACGTAAATTTACCTGTTATGGAAGATCCAATTGTTTCAAGTGGAGCCTTTTTTTGGTTCATTTATGAGCTATGTGCTTCAAACATGTATAGGCTCGGATGCAATAGATACGGCTCACTCTTTGTCTCTTTGAGGCTTGATACTCAAGCGTTGGGCCTTGATGTGTTTCCTTTGAACTTTTCCTTGTGCTGAGGCTCCAACCATATGCTTCCTATTCCTTTGATAACATAAAAGATGCAGCAACTTTCCAAGATATTTGATAGATAACTTCCTCATAAAATTAGGAAAGTTTTTAGAATTTTTAAGGGACAGTCACAACGAATCGGATGATGATGTGGAGTGATCATTCCACTGAATAATTACTCTTTTCTTGTGGCTTCCTTCTTTTAAATTTTTGAGAACGTAAGTCATGGGTTAGGTTTAAAGTAGATATGTTTACAATTACACCCTTGAGTAGTACCAACGAAACAAGGTAATTTATATTTGTTTACAACCATTGTTAGCAGACTCTCTCTCTCTCTCTCTCTCTCTCTCTCTCTCTCTCTCTCTCTCTCTCTCTCTCTCTCTCTCTCTCTCTCTCTCACACACACACACACACACACACAGCGCTCAATTGTGTTAAAGATCTCAAACATTATTTAATCTCAGCTGTACTTGTAAATTCCCAACCTTTGCATTATGTTTTCAGGATTCTACAATAGTAAAGGGTCAACAACCCCATAACTTGATTTTTCTTCATATGATAAGTTTAAATATGATTTCTTACTTGTTTACCACAAATATGTGCACACAGATCAGAATGCACATTCTTGAAGCCGTACTGCAAAACGGCTTTGGGATGCCTTACATTGTAGCAATGTGTGAACATCTCTTGAAGGGATTGATGAAGATGTGGAAGCATCTAGTGTACTTGCCCATTATGCAGTCTGCTATTCTAAATGTTCTCTTTTCCAACTTTATTCATGAAGGTCACTCGTTGCCTATGGACCAAGTCTTTTTCTCAGCTCCCATCTCACACTATTAAGCTGCTATAGTGAGCTTATCAATTCTTCAAGGTGTGCTCTGTTTCTAGTATTTTACTTTAGTGTATCCATATGTTTTCATGAATGTTACAACTGATATAATATAATAGCAACACTGATATTGAGATAAACAAAGAAAAAGTAAATCATCTCTCATTTTTCCTGTAAACTTTTCACATTTTCTTCCTGTTTTATTGCATTTAACATTTACATGTTATGCCAATATTGATGATTATCTGATCTACTTGGGTCTCGTGTATTTTCCTACCTTCAAAGTGGTTCCTTACTTTTCAAATCCAAATCCAAGTGTTCCTCTGGATCTTCCTTGTACTAGATCATGCATAGATCTTTGATGTCAAAATTTGACCTGACTGAATGATCATAAGCACGTGTTCAATTGATTTCCTGACATAGTTGCCTGTTGTGGCCTTGACCTTCTTCTACATGTTTAGCATCTTTATGGTTTCTTAAATGCATGCATGCACGCACGCACGCTTATAGTTGATATTTGGAGCTCAAACTCAAATTGGAAAAAAATTCCGTTTTATATCTGTGCGTTTATCAGGGGATTTAATGTTTCTAATGGAGAGCTTACTTGTTGATCACATCACAAACGGTTCTTTTAATTACATTGCAGAGGTATGTCAAGTCAACTCTTTTTTTTCATCCTTTTTTCCCCTTTCCTCCACTCTTGCTCCATTTTGAATCTATAAGGAAACTGAATCACATATTTTCGTGCATTTAACTATATATCTTCCCTACTTTTCCTCTTTGGCAATTTTGCAGGAGTTCCCACTGATTGAGAGTGTTTGCTCTAACCACCATTTCTGGTTGTCATTAAAATCAATTATTACTGCTCAGTTTCGTTCAATGCGGATAGCTCCTGCTTTTGACGGGATGAAGGGGAAAAAAGGGTTGTCGTTTCTGCTTGTATTAATCTTGTATAAATTCAAGAAGTCTTAGTTGAGGAATTTTTGTGCTCATTGTAAATGCCAAGGTATTTGCTTGGCATTGCTCAGCTCTGTTTTATGTTTTGCTCTGCTTTAGAGCTTCTTCTTGTCTAAGATTGATTGTATTTTTTGTAAAAATGAGGAAATACTTAAAAAGCACTGATTCAAATTGAACAGACATTATATATATATATATATATATATATATGAATATTTATGAATTTGAATTAGGTGACATTATTTATATATATATATATATATGTATGAATATTTATGAATTTGAATTAGGTGTGTATGAAATGACACGACTTTAAATTAAACAGATGCACTATTTTAATTTAAATTAAATAGTCACACATTTTAAAGAAGAGTCATGAACACTTAGAAGAATCATCAATAGTCAAGAAGAGTCATGAACATTCAAAATTCCATCTATATAACTATTTATTGGTTTTTCTTTAAAAAAATAAGACCATGTATATAAATTTTCAATGACATTTTAGTTTTTTTAAAAATATATAAAATATTCAACTTATGGTATAAAAAACACTCATAAGATTGTGTTTCTTGATGTTATAATTCTTCTCACTTACAATACTTTTGATTTTAATTATATTAAATTAATAAATAGAATTATCATGACATGTCTTAAATAGAATATATATATATATATATAAGTACATATATAACTATTTTATCTATCTAATACATTAATATTGTAAAGCGTTTTTTGAAAAAAAATATTAATTATTAAGTAATAAAATTATTAATTATACACCATAGCACCAAGTTTCTTAAAAACTTATTAAATATTAAAAATTATTAACTTATTAAATATTAATTATAAGAGTGTCAACTGTACACATATATGAAAACTTACAATTAGTTAAGAGTAGTTTTCATGAATTCAGTTTATTAGTGTGGGTCTGTGTGCGATAATCTTTTATCATGAATTCATTTTCTGTTACAAATTCTGCAGTTTCTAGAGTAGTTTTCTAACAAATTTTCCAGTTTTTAGAGCAGCATGGACTAAATTCAAAGGACTAAAGATACCAACATCAACAGTGTCATTTTTTGCTTGAATTGAATTTCTCTTAATTCAAGTAGTTTTAGACTTTAGTTGAGAACCTTTTTGTGTTGATAACATAATTAAGTAATAGGCCTTATTGTCATTGAAACCCATCACTTCTTTCCCAAAAAAAAATAGTGTTTTTTTTTTTTCTAATGATAGTTGAGGGTTTCAATGAACTAGGCAATGAATAATACTCACAATCCTTTAATAAACCCTAATAAAAAGGTTATGGGAGCCAATGAACTAGCCCCAATTAGTTTTTAAAAAGAAAAAGAAAGAAACTATGATTTATTTTTATTTTATTTTTGGGGAGGGGGGCAGAGGACTACTTTCATAATGATATCTTGTGCATAGTATTGACATCATTATAATTGAGCCAACAATTTCAGTAGCAATATAGACATGTATATATGTGTATTTATTCTTGGTGCATCACCAGACATGCTCTAGTAAGTAATCAAATTCAATTCAATTTTTGCAGATCCTAAACTATTATTGACAGTTTACTAGTGAATTCAATTTAACATCTAAATTATCTAATTCTTATGGGTATATCTCTCAAGGAGTTTCTTCTTATTTCTTTGACTTCAACTTTCCATGATCAATATATCTTTCCTTTCGTTGATTGAAATAGTAAGGCTGCAAGAGATAGATACATTCATCATAATTCTAAGACTGAACTTGGAAACACCAAGATTGCTCTTGTGACTCAAAAGCTATATAGAAGATGTGAGCCAAATATTTTTCATGATCAATCTTGAATCACTTGCATTTGTACGGAGATTTAAACAAATGAAGTCCTTGCATGGAAAAAGTTAACTAGAGTAAACAGAGGAATTTTCTTGTTTTGAGGACATTCTTTTTCCTGCATTGCCTTCAATAATAATATAATATTACATCATTTTGAATGTACTTTTTTTTTAATTTTTTTATAAATTGAATTTCGGTCCTCATTTTTATATAAAAATTTGAGATATGTAAGTTGTACTTGGATAGTGATTTAGATATAATTTTTTAAAAAATATTTCTAAAAATTTTGTAAAAATAATAAAAACACATTTAAATATGATACTCTAAATTTTAAAAAATTAATTTCAAAACACGTATCCTGTATTTTGAAAATTGAAAAATCTGTTTTCAAAAACATAACTTGCATTTTGAAATTGAAAATCTGTTTTCAAAAACATAACCAAACATAACCGTAGATTGCTCAATTTAGAATTGAAATCAAACATGAATCTTGGAATGATATTGGATTTTTTTCCACTGCGAAAAATTATTGGATTTTGTTTGGATTTCCAAATTAAGGAAAAAGATCCCATATCTTAGTTTATTACTTTTCTGCGACAATAATTTAATTTTAAACTGACATTTGCTTTAACTGTAAGTCAAGTTTAGTTTCGAAGATGCCAAACACAAATAATCAATAATGTCACTTACCAAATTCTCATAAAACGGTATAACGACATCGTTCTTCCTTGAAAGAGGTTTCTCTAGTTGCAAGGAAATGTCTCTCCAGTTCTCTGCTATTTCATTTTCCACTCCTCAAAGAAAGGACTCCAATAAAAAAAAATGGTGGCGGTGATCGAACCAGTACCGACAACAAGTGAAGATAACAACCATAACGGTGCCAATCCAAAGCTAAGTACAAAGTCATCAACTGCTACGACAATGAAAACAACAACAGTAAAAGATGATTCGAGCAAAGATACAGCAACAGTGGCTGGATGCGATTCCGATGCCTCCGAAATCGCCGGAGAAAGAAAATTCGGCGATCACGATGAACATCAACAACAATCCGTGCCTCCAAAAGATAACTCTCACGAAGTTAGCTCAAACGACGAGGAATTTGAACAGGTTCTCCGTCCTTCTCTCTCTAGAACGATAAATTGGTGTTGAATGATTTCGTATTTTTGACTTGACATTCTGTATAGATTTTTATTTTAAGAAATGGACCGGGATTTTTATCGAACCAATCGACACACGCGCGCGCGCGCGCACACACACACACACACACACACACACATATATATATATTGGATCTGTGACACACTGAGGTCGGCTGTTGATTGTTAGGTTACCCTGCTTCAGCCCCTAAATGCTTGTTCCTTCCTCCTCCAACTCCAACCATCACTGTAGCTTTTTCAAATATCAATGTACGGAATCATCAATTACAAACGTCGCCACTAGCTCCACCATCGTGACGACGACACTATTTTGGCTTTGACCAAAGCCTTCGTCACTACCCATCCTTGCCTTCTCATGGTGCTACACCACCCCTTGGTTGCCACCATTGCGATCACCATTGGCATTGCTATCATTTAGGAGGTTTCCTCAAATGACTAAGTGGCCTCCAGAGCATTCGTGAGTTTTAGCTTGGAATGAAATGCAATATTACTTTAACAAAACAACATTTATTTCATATTCATGGTAGCGGTAGTAATGGTTTCTGTTGTGGTTTAATGATATTGGAATTATGGTTAATGAATAACAGAACAGTGAACAGTGAACAGTGAACATCTTAAGACAATTGATTATTGCTATTGAGTCTTATGTTGGTTTTTCAAAACATTAGGTTCTACTATTGGGCACTTTACTAGTTGGCTTTAATTCAATGTTAGTGAATACTATCGATTATTGAAATCTTCACTAGTTTTCATGACTAAAATTATAATTATAATTATAATTGTGAAATCATAAACATAATTAAATATAGTCAAATATATTTTGGTGACAGTTGTATATGATAGAGTCTCCGCTCTCTAACAAAGAGATGCAATTTTTGTAGACTTTTCTTTGGTAAGTACAACACTTGCCCACTTTTTCCCAATTGGTACTTAAACGCTTAACCTCTCACTTGCAATGTGGAGGAGATACCACTTAAATTATTCCTTGGTTGTTCTTATAGTTACATCTATCTTCAAACTTCTCTCGTTAGCAAAATAGTTCATTTTAGTTTAACAGTTTAGCATTATGCATTCCAAGTGTTTATGTATTAAACAATGCAATCATATTGTGAAGGTAAATGTTAACGATCCTACGAATCTATAAACAATAATGTTCTTGTTGACAACCTTTTCTAAACATCATAAGCTGGGATATCATGTTTAGGCATGCTAGCGCTTAATTGCTGTATCAGAAGTGTCCATCTAATGTTTGACTTTTTGGTTGTTCATGGGCAGCTTATCTCTAATGGAAATTTGGCCACCTCATTCTTTGTCCCGCTTAGCAGTTTTAGCAGACTACAATCCCAATTGTGTTCATGCAGCCCCCCCCCCCCCCCCCTTAAAAAAAAAAAGAAAAGAAAAAGAAAAGGGCACCTGCATCTTCTTTCGTCTGAAATGTGGATATGATGCAGAACACTTGATATTAGTTGAGGACACATTCATATATATATATATATATTTTATCAGTAATTGAGGACACATCCATATGACTGACATAGACATTCCTTTAACACCACCCCCCTCCCCAAAAAAAAAAAAAAACCAAAAAGAAAATACGCACCAGCATCTTCTTTTGTCTAAAATGTGGATGTGATGCAGAACACTTGATATTAGTCGAGGATACATCCATAAGACTGACATGGACATTCCTTTAGCTAGTCAAATCCTGTGTTTACCTCTTGAGCCTCAAGAGATAGCCCAGCTTCAAAACTATGGTAGTGAAAGGCCTACTGCAGATTTTTATGGGTTCTCTCTACCCTCTTGTAGGGGTTGAGGCCGTTTTGTTTGGACTGATATCGTATCTCTTAGTTTTCTTTTATTTATTCTTCTATTTTGTTTCAGTTTGGTCTCAGAAAGAGTCCTCAGTCATTCTGATCCTTGTATTTTTCTTCCTCATTAATATATTTTCAATTTGATATTATAAAAAAAAATATATATATATATATATATATATGTGGAGAGGAAGGGCCAGGGAAATTCAAATGAGGGTTTTTTTTTTACTTTTGACCAGGATATGATTAAAATGAGGGACCTTTTTTTTTTTGGGTGGGTAAATAAGTTAAATAGAAGAAGAAAGAATATATAAAATCAAAAGGGTATACTCTCGGACAAGTTAGAGGGAAGGAAGAGCTTCTACAGACAGAAGAGCTCCCGTCCCAAAGCTACAAAAAACAGTCACACTTTAAAGATGCTACTAGTTAAAGACCAAGAACATTGAAGGTGTTTATTGGATTTAGTATTCCGTAATCCCTTTAGAAGGAGTTAGCCTGCCACTTATCATGTCCTGAGTTTGAGCTATGATAGCATTTGGATTTTTCTTGATTTTTGTAAACAATCTACTATTCCTTTCTCGTCAAATGTTGTAAACTGTGCATGCTAGGGTAAGCTTGCCTAGACGAGAGGAGAATGACTTGCCTTTGAATGTGTTAGTGGCCCAAAGGACAACCTTGCTTGCTAGTCCCCGGGAGGGCATTGAAATCCACTTTTGGAAGAGCAAATGGGACCATATGTTGGAGGTGAAAGAGCAAGAGAAGAATAGATGGTTGTGACTCTCATTGTCTCTTAAACAGAAAAAGACATTTGGAATCATAACCAAGTTTAGAAAAGAAAAGGCGGTCATTGGTCCTTAGACTGTTCCAAATGGCCATCCACAGAATAAACCCTGCTCGGGGAATAGCTTTAGAATGCCAAACAAGCTTCCACCAATGTACCTGAGGATTACGGCATCACAGAGTATCCCAAGCTGAACTGATGGAGAAGATCCCATTAGAGGCGGGCATCCAAATAGCCTTATCTTCCTGATGGGGGGAAGGAAGCAGGTTAGGAGGCATGCCGTTCTTTAGGGACTTGTTACCTGTAAAAATTAGATATCCATGTATTTTTTTAATTGAACTTAATTAAACTGAAGTCGGAACTTTTTATTAGTTCATTAGTAAATGCAAATCCAATGTCTACCTTTTTGGGCTTCAAGATGTAGCCTAAATAAAGAACTGTTCAAAAAAGGACGAGAAATTCGAATTAACTTGTCTGTCACACCTGTAAAAATCAAATGTGAACAGGTGCTTCTGATTACAAGACCTTTCTGTATGAGGTCAGCTCTCTCTTCAATTTTGCAAATTTTACTTAGGAGCTTGTAGGACATGCTGGTTCTTTTTGACATAATTGCAAACTACATCAAGTCTATTTTGAGATCTCAAGAGACCCAATTTTTTTCTTCTACTGGAATATGTGATCCATTTTGATTCCACACTTGTAGCTGATTGCATTATGGAGGGTGGGCCCATTGATAGGGATTCCAATATGTGCATGTGCATGTGCGTGTTTATAGAGATTTGTGCAATGGGAAACAAATAGGATTACTGATGTTTCCTCTAAAATGCTTGATATGTAGATGTATAAGTCATGTGTATGCATGATGTCTGCCCTTCATATTGTTATGTAAATGGTGTTAAAATCATGTGTTTTCCATGTCATTATTTTACAATCTCTGTTTGCATCTATAATTTCCATCTTTATCTTGTATGATTGATTGTGCTTAATGGAAGCAACTGGAGTCATTTTGTGCATTGCTCAGAGCAGCTAAATCTTTCTATATATGTGAAGCAGAAAGCTTTAGCACAAGCAAATGATGCAAAATTGAAGGGCAATGCACTATTTGGAGATGGGCAATATGACGAGGCATTGTTAAAGTATGAGTTTGCATTACAAGTGACACCAGACATGCCCTCTTCTATTGAAATACGTTCAATATGCCATGCAAACCGTGGGACATGTTTTGTAAAATTCATATGTTCTTCTTATGGACATGTTGCATAACATTTTGCTTTATCAAAATATTCAATGAAGTTTGAAATTTCAGATATGTAGGTACTTTTAATTACAGATGATTAGCATGTTACACTGACCCAAAAGGAAAAAAATGACATAATGCAATTGTCACAAATACACGACTTCTGGTTGGAAAAATGATGATTAGCATAGAGATTTTTCTAGAGGACCAAGGGAATTTTCTTCCAAACAACACATGAGCACTTGAAGATTGTTCATTTTAATTGATCTTCTTTTTCTTTTGTTTTGAGGGAAAGCTCTTCTCTGTATTTCTAAAATTGTTTTCCATTTTTCTATAATAGAAAAGGGGAAATAGCTATTGAAATCTGTTTGTAAAATATCTATTACATTATGTTTCTGCTGTGATGGTTAATTTTTTCACTACTATTATTCGCATTCTTCTTGTTCAGTCCAATTGGGATTTTGGTGCATTTCTTGTTTTCATATCTGATATCCTTTCTATACTTTTGTGTGAATGATATATCTCAGGGACAATATAAGGACGCAATTAAGGAATGCTCAAAAGCATTAGAACTAAATCCTAAATATGTGAAAGCTCTTGTTAGAAGAGGAGATGCTAATGAAAAGCTTGAAAATTTTGAAGAGGCTATTGCGGGTAAAACTGGATTCGTTTTTCCCGCCTTCCCTGGATATCTATGAGTTGGTTGCCTTTGCTATGAGTCTTACATTCTAGTGTCATGGAACTCTCTCTCTCTCTCTCTCTCTCTCTCTCTGTGTGACTGTACATATGCTCTCATGATGAGGGCATGCAAGTCATTTCCTTCTATTATTTTGTGTTTCTAGTATTAGTATCTTTCACCCTTATATCGTCATGCAGACATGAAGAAAATCTTGGAGTTGGATGAATCACATGTCCAAGCTAAGAGAACTATTGGCCGTTTGGAGCCATTGGCTGCTGCTAAATGTGAAAAGATGAAAGAAGAGATGATTGGTGAGCTCAAATATTAATGTTCGTGTATTATGATATTTCTTCTTCTTTTTTGAATATATTTATTTTTTGTTTTGTTTTGTTTTTTCTTTTTCTTCTGCTCATGTTCTTCAATTGACTGAATCTCTCTTGTTTTTTTTCCCTGATCAGTAGGAAAATGGATTAAAGTTTTTTCATAGCCATTGTTCTAACCCTTTCGATAAGCCAAGGTGTTTTAGATTTTCTGCCCCTTCCCCTGCCCTCATCTCTTTACATGTGTTTTCAGGCCTCACTGTCACCCTTTAGATCTTCTAAACTTTGGGGATGGAAAGACATAGCCGCTAGTACTTTTTTTTAATCGACCCAACCCCCCCCCCCCAACATCAAAAAATATATATATATATTCACCCGTTCTTCACTTACCATGTCACCCGTGTGGGTTCAATGTCCATTTTCTATTACACGCATTGGTTTTTCATAACTTCATCATCAGAATTTTCTAGCATTCTGAAACACTTGTCTAATTCTAGCAAACAAATGATGGAACTAACAGCAGTAAGGTGAATTGGTGAATCCATACACTCAACAAAACGGGTAGGCCAAAAATGGATTAGAATCCTGATCTCCAAAATTGATGTGAGCTTCTTTTGGTTTCCATTTTGAGTTGTTTATCTGATCATGTTAGCACTAGTTCTATTTATTACCAAATCTAATGAACTCTCGTTATAATCTTTTATTAACTTAAGACCACTGGAGCAGATATCTGGGTTCAGATCCTATTGTCTATAAAAGACTCTTTGTTTTATAAGAGTATTTCATTAAAAGCACCCAAGGGGGGCAAACCTATTACAAAAAAAGGCTCACAAAAATTAGAGTCTCATATTCTCCAAAAAATCAACAAGGTTATATAAATACAAAGGGTATGCCTCTATAACCCAAAAGTATAAAACTTCTGAAAAAGCTATCTTTGAATCTACAAATATCCATAATCTTCCTTTCAAAAAGACGCTGGTTCCTTTCCCTCCATATGCACCAAAATAAACAATAGGCACTATCCTCACATTCCCCTCGCCACAACCTTCTACCAACTTCTAAAAAAATCCATTACAAGGAATGCATTAGCCCAACACCATCCAAGTAAAGATAACAAGAAGGTGCACATAAACAAAAAGGGCACTTTCACTGGAGCTTTAGTGCCCCAAGCCACTCTCCAATGAAAATGCCTCTCCCCCTTCCTAGCTAAATCCTTATAATAGGATCTAACTGTAAACTTCTTTATAATGTCTTTCCTGCAAACAATCATATCCAGAATATCACCCATAGGCATTGACTTCTTTGTAATGCATTTTCCTTTCCTGCCTCTTCTCCTTCTCATTGAATGTTTTTTGAATTTTATCCGACCTATTCTCAACCAAAGTAAAAATCTGAAACTCGCCAAATTACCTTACTCTTTGAAATTGCTCACAAAGGCGTACCCAAATAGACCGCGAGAAAGTCCCCCACTCTACATCCCATGTTCACCATACTATCAACATCTCCCATCCACCCCACCCCACCCCCCCAGAATAAGCTCACTCTATGCCAAATTAATCCTCAACCCTGACACTGCCTCAAAGCACAACAGAACACATCTCAAATACCTAACTTGAGTTTCCTCTGCTCCACAAAATATCAGTGTAAGATCAGCAAATAAAAGGTGACAGACCTCCAATCTCTTCTCCACCCTCTCTCCAATCCCAAATCCTGCAATAAAGCCTCCCTCCACAGCTATCTAGACATCATCACCATATCAAACAGGAGAAGTGATAATGGGTCTAAGGGCTCTAGAGCTATGGAAGAGACCTACAACCGCTCCATTAACCAACACAAAGAAAGAAACTGTAGAAAAGCACCACCTAATCTACCCTTGCCACTATAAAATATAATATTATAATACATACTCCCTCCGTCCCATTTTAAGAGTCCTTTATTCCATTTTGGAACGTCCCAATTTAAGAGTCCCATTTGAAAAGTCAATGTACTTTAACATGTAAATTTCCAAAGCTACCCATTATTATAATATATAAAATAACCTATAGGAAGTTAAATGAGGGTATTATTGAAAATTTAAACAATTTTTAAAGAATAAAATAATCTCTCTTAAAAAGTTGTAATTCCAAAAAGGGTCCCTTAATTTGGGACAAAGGGAGTAATTTTTTATTTTACATTTTTGAAGTAAATAATTAGTATTAAGACGATGTCTATACAATTATGATATAGGTTACTACTTTAAGTGAATGGGTAGACCCTGGGTAATCTCTTTTTGCTACATGATCTGCATGGGCTTTTATGCGGGCAGTTCGACACCCAACTAGGTGAAGCTTTGGTGTAACCATTGCATGAATGAGATTTACTAACTGAGAAATTTATAAACAAATGTCTAATGAATAACTGGATTTAAAAAATTGCATATAATTATCCAAAATTGTTCTTACTCTGTTGCTCCCTTTTCTTTTTCATATCTATGGGAAATGGAAGTGTCCTGGTTCCTCAATGTGTTTCAATCCTTCACACCAATTTCTGCTTCTACTAGTCTTATATCTTGTAAACAGAACATTACATATTCTCTTGTCCTAAGTTTCAGTCTCAAGACTAAATCACTTACTCATCATGTAATTTTGCTTCATTCAGGGATTACTAAACTTCCTTACTTATCTAGCGTTGTTCAAACAGCCCTGTTATTATGTAGCCTCCCATTTTTTCGTGTCTTCACTGGTTTTATTATCTTTTTAGAGTCTTCCCAAGCCTCCATTGGGAGGAAAATGGAGGTTTAATGCAGTTGATGTCTGTTCAAATTTTCATTGAGGATTTGTTTCTTCCCTCTGAAAGCTATAGCTCCTTGCAGAAAATCCATGTACATGAACTATTTTAAAGACATTGATGCCAAAGGTACAAGGACTACTATTAGAAATTCTTGTGTACTAAAATAGTATTGTTGTAATTGTGTTTGATTGTTTAGTATATATGGCTCTGATATCTTATTATTTTTGGGCGAGGCTTTGCCACTCCTGGATATCTGTTTCTTGTTTATTTATTTTGTCTGGGGGCAAGAAGTGCAAATTTTTTATTAAAAAACTATATTCCTGCAGCTGCATGATAACATTTTGCGTATTCTATTTATCCTCCCTTATAAAGAAATTGAACTTTATGAATTTGTGTGAGCAGGGAAATTAATGGAAATGGGCAATTCCATTTTGGGCCGCTTTGGAATGAGCGTTCGATAACTTCAAAGCTGTTGAAGATCCTAAAACTGGTTCCTATTCTATTTCATTCCAACGCTAGTTGCAGTTGTTATGTCATCCACAACATCTTATCATCATTGGTAGAAACAATATAAGGAATACGGAAGCAATTGATAGAATGATGCAAATGTGGTGGTACTGTTCTTTTTGCAGGACAAATAACAAGTATATGCTACAATGAGTTCATGGATTTGGAAATTAGCCATGATCGTGATAGAATATGGAGGAATGCAGTTTCTATATTTGCACGGAACTGTGAACTGATATTGAAAATCCATTTTCTTGTGTAAGTTCTTTTTGTGTAGCTCCTTTGTCTGTCCTTTCCTTTTTTGCCCCGCCAAACTAAATTGCCAGGTTTTTTTTCCTCTCCTCATTTTGTTGTTTTAGAAAGGGGAGGAGGGGCAAGGGATTATTTGTATTTGGGCATATGGGCGGACATTTGCTAGTGACAAGTTTTGAGCCTAGTGAGAGTCTCTGGTACTTATTTGAGGGGTATCTTTATGACTGCAATTTAGATGCGAAGTCTATTAAATATTGCACAAAGACTGAAAAACAAACTTTATTTGGTGATTGGGCAGTAGAATGTTGTAATTGTTTCTGATGGGTTACAGAGCTTGATTACTCTGATTAGCCCCTAAATCCCAGCCCCAGCATCATCCTGGCCAGTGTTCGAAAGAACCCCCTATTCAGCTATTAAATGTTTATGATTTTGAATTTTCTGGCATTTCGTTTGGGTTGGTTCAGCAGTTTGGCCATCGACCAATCGCAGGAGGATTAAAAAAATCTCTTTGTGTAATCATTAACAAATGTTATCACCAATTGCTGTAGGCAAATGTTTGTAAATTATAGTATGTCAAATGTTTGTAAACTGTAGGCGTCTCCTTCATACACCATGATCATTTTTTATTGTTTAAACGTGAAGTTCCAAACCTAAACCAAAATGGTAATGGTACCAAACAAATTGGTTTGGGGAAAATCAAATAAGCTGATATTGAGGTGCCATGACCTTTTTGGTTTAGGTTTGGAACTAAAGTAGGAAAAATTGGATAAGAATCAGGCAGGAGAGCTGCTACTATATGTGAATGTACATACAGACTAAAATGCAAGAATATGGTGATGACGCCAAAACCTTATTCAGTTGTCATCAAAATAACATCTGGAGTTTTAACATACACGGCCACAGCAAGTTTTTTTTTTTTTTTTTTCTGGGATAGGTAAGTGGTGCTTGAAGTGGGAGTTGAGAGAGAGAGAGAATTGAACATTTGTCATCTTTTATCCCATAAATCTGAAGAGCAAACGAATTCATACGTACAACTAGGCCAAGCACCACCTCAATGTGGTATGGTAAAAAATAAGCAAACCACGTGACATTTTCTATAGCTGGACTGACCAACCAACTTGTAGGAGGATGCGAGAGACCAGACTATCATAAAGGCAAGGAACCTGTCAGAGGTTGCTGTTGCTGCTGCTGCCGCCATGATGAGATGGGCTACCTTGCTCGATGAAAGGATTTGTAGGATCATGACCTCTCATGGGTTGCTGCTGCATTACAAAAGCTTCCTGTTGCTGGGCCAAGGGCCCCATATGTACATTAGTTGGGGGTGCTGTGTTTTTTAAAGCATAAAATGGATCTTGGGTATAATGAACTGCCTCGAAAGGATTGGGTGCCATCTGCTACAATTGTCTGTTGTTTCTTTGTCTCTTTACATGCAAGTCTAGGGTTACACATAAGAAGAGTGTTGAGAACTTGATATATATTGTTGGTTCATTCTTTAACAATTTAAGTTTTTAGAACAATTTATTGTTTAACATAAAATATCA
The DNA here is from genome assembly GCA_008638375.1 of Nyssa sinensis. Taxonomy (NCBI): domain Eukaryota; kingdom Viridiplantae; phylum Streptophyta; class Magnoliopsida; order Cornales; family Nyssaceae; genus Nyssa; species Nyssa sinensis. The sequence goes on from CM018047.1 coordinate 2,816,881, forward strand.
TAGCATATACAACAATATCCTTTGTTATGACTTAAAAAAAAATACGAAATCTACTTTTATTATTCTAGAAATAAAAATGAGGTAAAGTAAATGGACCTTTTTTTGGGTAGGTGGAAGTAAGAAATAAAGGCATTGGTGATGAAAAGATAACAGAGTTGGACCATTTTCATATCTCGGCTCATTATCTATGTGGGTACCTAGTTCTCCGCACATTAGCTCCGCCTAGTATTAGTCTCTCATTCTTGTGAAGTTGGATGAGAAAACCACGCAAGAGAAGATAGGATAATCCGATCACCGATTGACATGTGGACCTACAATATAATAACAGGTGTCCTATTATCAAGGCGATTATGTCGGTTCCTTGTGCAAGCTAATATAAACCTGTGCCTTAATTCTAGACCTAGGCAAGGAGTACTTCTAAGGAAATTTTGAGATTATCTCCCTATTAGCATTGAGCCATATTCCCCTAGGTCGATCTCGTCCTTAGTTCCCTAGTCTGGCTAATATCTCCTCAATCTCCTGCAAGATACTTGTCTTTGGGCATTTACCCTATCATTGTGTGATAATTGAGGTTCAAGGCAGACGTCAATGAGGTCCTCGAAACTCGGTACATGATCACGCCAGGGCTCGTGAACCACATCACGTCCCTCTTATAGAATTTTCAAGGCTATGTGGTTAAGTGACTATACTTGTGTGTTCATTAAGGTTTAGCTCATGTTGGTTCTTCAGCAGATCTTGCTCCTTTTAGAGAAAGATATCATCTTAGTGTCTTCCTGGACACCTCACAGTCGTGCTTGTCACTCAATGCATCAGACGCACCAACTATGATAAATATGAGCTACTCTTACAAAACAAGATGTACTATTCATGAGAGGTACATTTGAACGGAATTTGTTAGTGTACTTTCTCAAACCAATCTTGACTTATCTGCCCATATCTCTCTCATTCTTACCTTAACCTTCACCCTATCACCTTGGGAATCCTAGTCATCGACTCATCATACATGTAATTGCCACTCAAGCATGACCACTCAATATATTGAAGAAGAGGTTCTCACACAAGTAGAAATGGATGGATAAAGTGGAGTGGACTGTGCAATCCACATATACCTATTACAAAAGGGAATGTTTTAGAAGACAGCTTTAAGACTAACCCCAGTTAATAACTCACACCCCAAGGACCACTTACCTATCCAAAAAAAAAAGTGTCAAAAGACCATAACAAAGTGTCAAAAGGGAACATCTACAAGAATTCTTTTCAACACATCTAAATAACAAAATCATTAGGGTAGAGACTACAACATCCATTTTAAAGGGAGAACAAATAAACAAAGAGAGTATATCAAGTGTGAATCTGGTAATGGTTTGGTAGAAAATCTTTTTTTTTTCCTTTTTTTTTCCCTCATGTATATCAAGTGTCAATCTAGTAATGCAAAATCTATCTAATTCTTCTTCTATTCTATTCTTTTCTTTTTTATGAATACCAACCTCTGTAATTATTTGTTAAGCAAGAATTTTGTTACCTAATAACTCTGAGGTGGGTTCCTATTAGCAGTTCTATCTGAGTCCAATGACTTCGACAATGCTGGTGAAGAATGCCTTAATCAATGTAACATGTCTCTTCATTATCAATAGTGCTTTAACAATATATATGTGCATGCATGCATTTATTCATACGCACACAAACATATGGTATTGATAATAATTGTGACAACTAAATACATGGAGATAAAGGAGTTTACAAATTAGACAATAAGTCCAACAAAAAAATAGACTCAAAAACTTTAGGCTATATAAAGAACTCCAGAAAATTTATAGAAGTCCTACAGAGAGGATCAAATTAAAATTAAGATGAGGGTAGAGGGGGCAAAAATATAAATTAAAGGGGCATATTTGAATTTTTTCCTAAAAATATAAGAAATTTTAAATAAAAAATCTGAGGGGGGCAATGACCCTCTTGGGCTAAAGTTGCCTCCATCACTGCCCCCCTCTCTTTTCTCCTTTGTGAAACCATCTGTGTCATTCAAGTACTTTAGCATGAATTAAGTAAAAGAACTTAAAAGATTAGATTGGACCGGTGGGCATAATTTGTTACCCCTTAAAGAAAATGAGAACAAATAAAGTGCTCAAGTTGACTACAACAGAATGTTGGATGCCTAAAATTTTATAAGATGAAAGCTAAGGCTTGTATATAACAATGTGTAATAAAAAGGTAGAATTGGGTCAAAATTTTCATTGAAAATTGTTGTGGATAGAAGTTTTCAACCAATACAGGAGAAATGGCAACTAAAATAATATGAAAGTTTATTGCTTACATAGAATATTTTCATTATTAAATAGTAAACAAAAAATAGTAGCTGTTACATTCTCATCATTTTATCCCCAAAAAAAAAAATGTAATCATCATTAAGAACTGTTATGTTTGTGTTACGATGGCCATTACAGAAAGCATAACTTAGACATTTCTCTCAAAGTAGATTCTTAACAGAATTCCTCCAAGCCCAGAGTACCAAAACTTCTGTACTCTGTTGACAAATGCCATCGAGACCCCATCTTCCATCACATGGTTATTTCAATCAAATGTACAAAAGTAATTAATAACAAAATGTTTGCACAAGGCAGTTACAGTCACTATTTTCTGTCCCTTGTCATTGCATTCATTTTCTACATGATGTGGTGATTAACTTATAATCTTCCTGAAGCAGATCGAGATGATAAAATAACTATTCAACAATTGTTGACCCAAAAAGCTAGCTAGATTACAAAGTGAAAGAGAAACAAACCCTTATCTAATAACAAGTAGACACGAGATGAAAAGGAAGAGAGAGAATATTTAGCAAAAAATTGGTTTGGATAATATCGCATAAAACCATAACTGCCTTGACGAACAAGAAATTGCACAGACATTGGCTATGAGAGAAACTTATGTACATATACATTTAAATTCAAATACATATACATATATCTATATATGTATATATAGATGTATTACTTTATACACACGCACATATACACAGAGAGAGATTCAAAGGGGTTTTAACAAGCCTTATCCCAATCAAATGCTACGTTAATACAGTCCAACAAAAATGAAATGATCGAGTGCCTTAAAGTACAATGCGCATATGAAAGAGAGAATCGACTCGAATTACTCATCTTGTTTGTCGTGTATATATTATGATAGGATATGTGTGTATCCGTGTATGTTTACATATATTGAAAACGATGAAAAATGGTTTACCTCACAAATTGTTCGCCGGCGAAACTGCCGTCAATGACGCCGGCAAACCACCTCAGAATGGCCTTTTTCTGGGCGTTTCACGATGACGATGCAAATATATACACAGGTATGCAAACGAAGGCGCGTCCGTCGGTACCAGCTGCTACTATATATCAGGGCAATGCTACCCTTAGCTAAGCTTGAGACACACTATTTTAACCATTAAATAGTTTAAGATTTTTATTTTTATTTATTCTATTTATTTTTATTTAATTTTTAAATCATTTAATAATTAAAAATTAAAACACTGTCACATGAACTCCAACTTGCAGTAATACTTTTAATCTCCCATTTAATTGGGATTAGAGCTACATTAGTTAGTAAAAGTTAATCACATCAACAACAAAAATTAGTGAGGGACTTTATTGTGCCTACTGTACTTGCCACACCACTTTTTTTAATCAGATATAATTATTTTCATTGGAGGAATTGTTATTTGTAACTCTTAATTATAAATAATTAAACTAATCTCATTATCCGGAACCCAACAATCGAAAAAGTTCGATTTATGACGAAAAAATCATTAAATATTTAATAAATATTTTAAATTATGACTTTTTTTCTCTTATATAAAAAAAAAAAAAGGACACATAGAAACGGCTCTAACATTAAATGAATAAAAAAAAATATCTCTGAATTTTATATATAAAAAAGGCCCAAATTGTATCTCAATAAAATATAATTCAAATCAAAAGTTTAAGTTAATATAAGTCTAATTAAAAAAAAAAAATTGTCATAAATTTTATGTCGATAGTATAATCTAAGTTAAAAGTTTAAGACTAATAAAAGACAAACTCTATACAAAGAAGATTCATAAATGTTTTGGATAAAAAATCTATTCTATTATTATATGCATACATGAAAAATACATGAATAATTATATTATATTGCATAATTTATATTTTGTAATCATTATTCAAATATTTCAATTATGTAAAACTCTATTATTAGAGTTTTATTAAACATCTGCCTCTCTTTTATTAAAATAGTATTACAATTTTGTATATATTAATATATATTGAAAATATTTATATTTATTTTATATAGTTATCATTATAATTTAATTTATATTTAAACTACCTGGAACTCTTATAGTTTAAATTGTTTTAATATTGTTTTAAATCAAATTTTTATTAAAAAATTATTCTCCTTGCATCATAGAAGGCAAAACAAAAAACCCCAAAAAAAAAAAACTAATTTAGAATTGTCAATTTAAACCTCAAATGTCTTGAGATAACTCTAAGACACGAGATGTCACTCCACTACCTAGAGTTTCACTTCAAATAAATATTCCCTCCGTCCCGAATTAATAGTCCCTTTTGAAAAAATTAACTTTTTATTTTGGACAATCATTTAATATTTTTACACTTGATTAAAAGGATAAATTTACAAAACTAACCTTTATTCACATTGAGTAGTATATTCACATTAAATTTATAAGGATAATTTGAAAATTTCACAATTATTTATACATTAATTTTTTAAACAGGATTCTTATTATGGGACATCTCAAAATGAAATAAGGGACTTTCAATTCAGGACGGAGGGAGTATAATAACATAAAGATTATTTGGGAAGATCTGACATGAATTAATTTTACTTTTTTAATATTTTGTAAATACTTTGTTAGTAGTATCTAAATTTATATTGTTTTTGAAAGATTGTCAAAACTTGATTAAAATTTGGACACAAGATTTCAAAAATTAGATAACTTAATGGGACAAACCGAACCTAATTCATTTCAAAAGATTCTCAAATAACCTTATAAATGGAGCTAAAAGCTATTATAACATAATGATAAATCAATAATGTTATTTGTTTGGTATCAAATTTCGCATTCCAAATGATGCAAAATTATATTATTAGTGGTAGTTTAAATACGTTATAAAACATTTAATCAATAATTTATTGTCACATTATTTGAGATGCAAATTTTTGTACAAAAATTTTAAACTAACATCACTCATGATAAATTGTTAGCATTACATCTTAACTAAATAAATAGGATTAATACTTACACGATAAAGACTAAATAAATAAATAACTAGTTAGAATCTTTAATTTAATGTGTCTTGCAGATGAGTCTTAACGAAACCATAAAATTGCACCATTATGACTTTTAAGTATACGAATTCAAGTTGCAAAATAGTGACAAGAGACACGTGCACTAGGTTAACCCTACCCCAAACGACAATATCAATCTCCTTCACCAGTCATAAATCTAACCCAGTGTTTTTAGAATATAAAAAACATTAAAAAGCAATGATTGAATGCTCCAACCTGAATTCTGACTTAAGAAAGAAAATCCATTAATGCAACAATGATTTCTTTTGCTTCCATTTATCTATTTTCATTTTTCAATCATACCACATCAAAGCATTGTGTTGTGCAGACGGTGGTTTTGACATTCAGAAAAACACTTCCACCCCATGAATTACAGCACACAAGCATTCCTACAAAGGCAGAGTCCAATTCAAGCCAAAGCACAAAGTTCATTCCATAGAATAAGGTCTATATTTTTGTCCATTTGAGACTATATCATTGAGAAATACTCAATAGAAAGGTTTGATAACAGTTATTAACATCATATCTAGGGCTCGGCATCTGGCAAACTTCTCTCTGTCATGATCCCACTGTTCTTTACTTTGGAAATGATTATGAAAAGTACACAGCTAATATACAACTCTTATTACATAAAATTGCTGCCATAATTGCCCAAATAGATTAAAACTTTACAAAATGATAGATTGCATTTTGCTCAATTGATATTTTCACCTTTAATTATATTTGTGTGTGATGTGGCGCCAAAACCATCAACGGGTTACCTTAACTTATATGTCACAGCACAATCTTTACTAACAACAAAGGTTCACTGGCAGAGGAAATGTTGGAAGTTTCCTGCGTATCACGCTTGAAGAGCGTTCTCATTACCAACTTCTAGTGACAGTTCCTTCTCTGCTAATGTGGCAGCATGCTGCTCTAGGTACTCTCTGCTATTTATCTCTGTTAACCTGCATTAAATTGTGGCTTTCACTTGGTCACTGATAATAATTGAAATGCAGACTAACTAGTTTTTCAAACCAAAAAACAAATGAATCTCCAAGTATATGCCCTTCAAGACTACCTTGCGTTACCCACAATGTCAGAAACAAAAAAAAAAAATATTGAACTAATAGAGGATATTGTTGAGCTAGGTCCTGCTGCTGGGGGTTGGTTTTCCAAGATAGGGAGCAAAATAAGACAGGTGCTTTCAAATTCAAGCCAATGTCAAAGTGCCCTTTCAATAATAGAGGTAACTCCATCTTGCTCCAAGCAAAAATGCAAAATTCTCCAAACATCTTTGTTTTTTATGAGCAGAAAATTCTTCAACCATATTAATCTAAAACTAGTTATGTTAAATTTCTTATATTCATATCTACTGAATAGCATGAATGGTAACTGCAGAAGCTAAAGTGTTCAGGGTTCTAAAGTTTAGAGAGTAGGTATCCATACAGTCATTTTCTGAATTTAGAGTGCACATTTTGTTGCAAGAATTAAAAATAAAAATAAAAATCTGCCATTCCATTATATTTACTGATAATAACTCGGAATAAAAGAGTTCAGGGTATGTCAAATATATCCGAGGGTGAATAATACCCATAACTGGACGATGCCCAACCATTTTTAAACCTTTCAGATGGACCAAAAGCATAAGAAACACACCCCCATCTTTCATGCCCCCTCCCAACCCCAAAATCAAGGCAATTGGTTTACAAATACAACTGTAACAACTAACAAGTCAATTTCGGACCAAATGTATACCGTGAAGGTTACTGAGAATGAGAGAGAGGAGAGAATTTCCATCATAGTATAAATTAATCGGATGGATAACTGAAGTATCCAACCACATGACAGAATTCCTATGCTACATCTGCAAAGAAGATATTTGGCATTGCACCATACCTACTAATGGTGCGATCTTTTGCGAATCCCAATTCATTGTCCACACAAAGGTCAAAATCATCATTTTTCCTCGATCTTGAAGAGGTTCTAGGAGCCATTTGTTGGGCATCAGAGATTGTCACAATCCTTTCAAAAAGTTCAAGAGGAGTCCCCTCAGCTGAACACAACAATCTAGCTCTGTTCTCATACATCACCTGTAAAAGCAATAGAAAGAAAAGCATCAGTTTCATGTTAGCTCCTTCAAACAAAAAACTCAACAATTTAGGCATCAATGAGGCTGGCAGGATTTATAGACTTTCGAAAATTCATACAAATGAATTGTACAGCACCCCCTCAAAAAAAAAATGAAAAATGAATATAATTTTTGGATTTCATAGCTCAGCTCTACAAGAAGGTTTAAAGTTTTGAGAAAATTTGAGGCATGGAGTACTAAAATCATATCATTGTATAAATTGTTAAAAGTACCATGTGGTAAAATCAATTAAGAAGAAAAGGTACTAACATCTACTAGAGTGACAAACCGATATGCTGCAGACCTATTGTGAAGCCCGAAAATAGGGACACCATCCAAAGCCAGGGTATGAAAGTTCTCTGCTAAAAAAGAACTAAAATTGGTAAGGAATTGCTTGACCAGAGAAAATACAATATTTGACTATATGCACCCCAAAAATTATATAGGTCATATAAAACCTAGTAAGGACCAAAAATTACAGCACCTACTACTTAAGAGACTGTCCCGAGCCAAATTGGCAGACTTGGAAGATCACAAAGGACAACCAATTTAATTAATTGGTTTGTACAGAGAAACAAAGAAACAATTTAGAGGTCCAAGAAAAGAAAAGTGAGTGCCCAGTTTCCAGACGGTTTGTGATATTGCAAAATATCACGCATTGTGTTGCTGGTTTTCTGGTCAAAACATTCAAGTTCTCTGGGACGTCATTTTGTGATGTGCAATACCCAAGCTAACCAAATTGAGTCTGATCCTAACTATTTGGTGTTGGCTGCTGAAACTTAATATGCAACAGGCTTTCAAACCCACCCAAGCTAGAAATGACTTACTGAACAATCCAAAATAGTCTGCAGCTCCAAGAGGTTTGTCACAGAGTTCCTCAAAAGGAAAATACGCACATCCATTAGCACCCAGTGGAACCTGAATAGGAGAAGAGGAGGAGGGTGGGCAAGAAATTTAATACACGAGCTACTTTCCATGTGCCCTACTACAGCAACAGCCAACAGTGAATCTGAGAGAATTTTTTAGCATGTACCTGCAATGTCCTCCCCATAACAACTTCCACTTCTTGTGGACCCGCTTTATGTTCCCCAATTAACTCTTCAAACTTTTGCTTAAGAAGGCCTGACAACCCTTTCCCAACAAAGTAGAAACCTTGCTCAGCCTGCAATTCAAGCGAAAGCATGAAAATTAGTGCTTGAATCTAAGTAAGAAGGAATGAGCATCTAGACATGGCATTTTAACAAATTTCAGTGGAAAGAGGATATAATACCGAAGTCATTTTCCGATAGTCTACCGATGAACCAATTTCCTCAACTACACATCTTTCCTACATGATAACAAGTTCCAAGGCATTAACTGAATTCAGAAGGGAAAAATAACTATGAAAACATGGGCATGCTGGCCATCAAGAGTCCCATATAACACCAAATACAGATCTAAAAGTGTTCCTATAGATTGCCAGCATGTGAGAAGTGTCTTGGTACGAATTCAGGACTTGGGAGGCCAGAGAACTTTCAGTTTTTCATTGCATTTAAAGAAATGTGCAAAAGTTGGCCTCGAGTCCATCTGATCAACACTCTCAGTGAGAAACATCCACAAGCATACCTTCAAAGTGGAAATGAATGGCATGAAAAGATCTCTCTGCAGTCCACCTTCATAAAGGTTATCCGGAGCACGATTTGAAGTAGCAACAAGAATCTGTAATTGCCTCCCATCACAAGTGCAAACATAAAACACCACATTATTTAACAATAAACATCCATACGTCGATAGAATAGGCGGCTAAGAACACAGAAAATAGAGGAGGTTAAATTACTTACGGAACCATTGCTGAATAAATGTCTAAATAAACGGTTTAGTATCAATGCATCGGCAACATCATTGACCTACGAAAAACCACAAGAGAAGGAAATCAACAGCCGGATATGATCTATAACCAAAATTAACAAAACTATGGTGCTATTTCTAACATACCATAAATTCATCAAGACATAACAAAATTGATTCATCAGATATCTCTCCAGCAACAACTTCAAGGGGATCTGCCACACCTTTGTGCTTCTGCAATGATATAACATTACATTCAACTTAAACTTGTGTACAATAATACAAGTACTAGTTATATCACTTATTGCCATGTAGAGTCAGCAAGAACAAGATGAAACTAGGCCCACAAGAGAGATTAACTTGTACGATCTTCTGTTGTCATCATTGAGATAAAGCCACAGATTTCAAAGTGCAAGATTTAGTTAGCTTGATTCTTGACCATCAATGCTATAGGATAAATGAGAACACACCAAGTGACTAGAAGAGGAAATTAGATATCCATACAACCATCAGCTTTGAAAAGAATATTAATTTCTCTAGCATGCGTACAAGATAAAACTCATCCAAAAATGCTGACTTTCCCATTGAATATTCTAGCCTGGTTGTCAAGCTAATGTGAATTGTTCAAAGTGCAAATAACCAAACCTAATATATAGTTTTCAGTTAGAAGAACTATGGATAATGATCTTACTTGCAATCGGCTGTGAACATTCAACATGAAATCATGGAAATGGATCCGCTTTTTCCTCCAGCTGCAGGGCCTGAGAAAGTGGAAATAAGTATTATGAGATAATATTATAATAACCACTGAATGGTAATTGGTTCATGTTCTCTCCAGGCCAGATTACGCCTATTGTTTACATTCAGTGAACAGGTTTCTCAATTTCACATCAATATTAAATAACTTGTAAGTTTATAGCAAATAAAATTTGAGGATCAACTTACAATTGATCAAAAAACAAGTCCATCAACATAGTTTTTCCTGTGCCTACTCCTCCATAGAGATAGAGTCCTTTCACGGGTGAGTATGAAGACTTGTGGCATGAGACGAGACCACAACCACCTACTCCTGAAAATGAATTAAATAACGATTAAATGATGTAGAAAGCAGAACAAACTGAAAATTTCTCAACCCCGAATCACAAGGTAAAATTCAAAAAGCAAATTTAAACAAGAAGGATATCATCCAGATATAAGCAAGTAATTCAGAGACTAAGTGAACATATACCTCCCAGCTTTCTCAGAAGCAGCATAACGATCCAACCGGCAGGCATCTGCTGACTGGACAAGCTCGTCATAGAGTCTCTGAAGTTCTCTCAAGGTGCCTACCTGCAAAATCACTGTCAGAACATCCTCTGATACTGGAAAACCAAAATAGATACGAAACATGGCCTAGTAAATCTGTTAAACAATTCGGACATCCTTTAGTTAACAATCTAAAAGCATTTTTCTTGCTTGCCAATAACTAAACTTGCATTAAACTTTTGTCTTAAAAGCAATTTAAACACTTCCAGAATGCTAAGCAAATGGTACCTAGTAAATAGTGCAATTAACCATTACTCCCCCAAACTTGTTAATTCGAACCACAGCCCGCCAATAATGGAAGCTATCTAAGGAGTAAGATTACAATTTTCTAAATATTTTCAAGCTAAAAAGGTAAATTTCCATCCAAGATAAAATAAAAAACTAAACCATCTGAGCCAGAAATTTAGCAGTTATTGGTCAACTTTTGAGTTTCAGAAAGCTATATATCTATAATTAGATACCATCATCAAATAAAACATATGGGCTAAAGGCACATAATATAACTAACTACTCAATTTTCATATAAAGTTCCATACACGAACAAACCTGGCAAGTATCACCATCCAGGAGTTCACCTGCAGCAATTCTCCGCTCATACTCAACCAGAGGCCCTGCTCTGCTTACTTCTGGGAAGGAATCAACGGAACCCAAAACAAATATGAGAGCTTTATGTTCAAGAGGGTATTAAATAATTGAGAAGGCATAAAATCATCACAAGAAGAAAACCTCCAATCGTAACTTTAGCAGCATCAGCAAACAGAGCTCTTGAGATCATACAGGAAGGCTGTGTATATCTACAAATTTCAGCATTGTAGGCGAGTTTGTAAACAGACCCAAGATTTGTTTCTACCAAATACTTTTGCCTTCTTGCTAACCCATTAAAAAAGGTATGGTCTTGATGCTGGAAAGCTGATCGAAATTGACGAATAGACCGGACTATTGTTCTTCTCATCTTCAATCCAGGGCTCCTATAAAATTGCAGAAACTAAACCACCCCGATGAAGAAGAGCTTCAGGAGTGGTTCAAAAGGGTCCGAACTACAAAAAGCTCCTGACTGAAAAGGCAGAAAAAATACATTTAAATTAGAATATATTCTCAATTAACATAATAATTTAGTTTTTTTCCTGTTATACAACCCAGAGAATATCACAGTGGAAAGCAATAGGAAGAATTAAATATACAAAAAAGGACATAGGACCTAAATTTATTATAATTATTTATTAACATTGGGAAAAAAATTGGAAAAAAAGATTTTGCTTACCAAAAAAAACATTGGAGAAAAATAATTTCGTCAACAAAATCATTGATTTTCATCATCAAACCACAAAAAAAAAAAAAAATTAATAATCTCAAATTGGAATAATTGTGACTTGTAAAAACAGTATGTGAAGCACTATCACATCGTTTCCTTGCAATCTAAATGTAAACTAAACAGCCAAGAAAACAAAAGATTAAAAAAAATATTTTGTAAAATTAAAGTCAAGGCAATGCATGTACAGATGAATTGAGAGGAGTCAACGTTCGAACCTGATTGGCTGATTCAGCAGAATCGCTCTCCAAAATTGGAACTCCCGGAATTGTGCTCTCCTCAAAGAAAAAAAGCTGATCTTCTCTTTCAGAGGTAGAACAACTCTCTATCTTTGAAGAAATTCACAGTAAATACGCGTCCGTATATATATGTATATAATTGTTTAAAAGAAACAGAAACAATTTACGAAGAAAAGCAGCTTATTTTTTACTGTGTGTATCTCCTTTCAAAGCACCAAAAACAGCGAACCCTAATTTTCAGGGAGTCCTCGAAAAGAGGAGAGATAGAGTTAGAGAGAGAGAGAGAGAGAGAATTTGCGTCTCCGATACCTTTTGAGCCTTTGTACAAACGTGTGTATATTCGGTGTCTGACTCATAATACAATCAATATATATAGCTATATATATAATATAATTCTAAACTAATCCGGTGTTGATGAGTCACATGAACGTCGTTATATAGAGAGAGTTCTTAAAATTTTTATTTTTTGAGTTTGATGAGAACGCGAAGACTGCGTCACCTTCGCTCTCCTCTGCGCGATTGGAAAAGGAAGAGAGATTATGGGGAAGGTGGGCCCCACACTTTGATTATATGATACACATGAGACCATTCCGAAGCCCTACCGCCACGAACAAACGGCCTTTACTGTGTGGACCCTACTCAGCCCTATCCATGTGGGCAGTTATTAAGAAAATAAACATTAGGTCACATTGTGGCTTATCCGAATTCTAAATCAACGGTGAAGAATCGGGCTTTGACCTTTGAGTGGTCACAGTCAGTGGTTCACTAAGAACAATTAATAAGTTGTGATAAGGTGCAGTTTAATTGCATGCCATACTGTTACGGCACCATGTGCAATTTGTTGGGTTGGAAGCATTTGACTGAATGCTGGCAGCAACCCACCTTTCAAAGTGTACATAAATATATATATATATACACACACACACACATACATATATATATATTTTACAATCAAATTTGTAATTATTTTCTATCATCTTAATTTAATTAATTCAAATTCTGTAATTATTTTCAATAATGTGTAATTCATTTTTTTAATCTCTAATAATTTTTAAAATTAAATTAAAATCTATGTGAATAGTGGCAGAGCCACATGGAACCTAAGGGCAATGCCTCCACCAAAAAATTTAAAAATTCACTTTTTACTCTTAATTTTAATAAAAATTTAAAAAAAAAATTAGAATTTGCCCCACTTAAGATTTCATATTTTCACAAAAAATCCTTTAATTTTTTTAAAAATTTTTGCCCCTCTTAAATTCAGAGTCTAAATTCACTGATGTATGTCAGAAATAAAAATAGCTCGAGTGTTTTATTATTATTCTTTTATTAAAATATCGATGAATTCTTAAAAATAAAATTTTTTCAAAATGAAAAGATTTATTTACTTCACATAATATAATTCACATGTGATGAAACCTCCGTATAGTGGATCACACAAATGTAAAATAAATGGACCTGTGTGGCACAAACTACTAACGGTAGTTGGTGAGTTCTAACAAGTTTGGAAGTTGCTCTTTGCAATTTAAAAAAAAAAAGCAGGAAAAGCTATGAAGGACTCCCCTTTGCCATTTTACAATTGATCTCAATTTAGTTATTGTTTTAGCATAGCTTTGTTTGTAGCAGAAACTTCTCTACTATTTAGAATTGTATAACTTGATTTTATATATCTTTGTCAAAATAAGTTTATAATTCTAGTATTTCAATCTGTATGCAATTTTATTTTTTAATAAGTAATGTTAAACTATAATGAATTTTCTTACCTTCTTTTCTTACTCTTAAATATAAGATAATGATAGTTCACATACATTTATTATAACGAGTCTCACAATTTTATGTTTAGAATAAGAAAATGAGACTGAAAAAATTTATTATGCTTAATTTTTTTTTATATATATAAATCAATCGTTCATTGAAATTATAAAATCTCTCCAATTGAGACACGGGCCCAAAAGAAGGTTATCTCTATATTCTCTACTTCTCAAAAATTATTATATCAAATTTGGATAATAATAAGTTTGACGACATCTCATATTTAAAATTTAGGCTAGCTCAAGACAATTTAAAATTTAAAGTGACAAGTTTAAATATTTTTTATTTATTTTTTTCAATTTTTGAGATGTAAGAATATAAAATTTTAATTAGAATGCAATTAAAACAATGATATAGGAATTTTAAATAATTTAAATATAAATAAAATTCTAATAAATATATGAAATACATAAAGACACTGTAGTATGAAATTTATAAAAATATAAACTAGGTATTATAAAAAAAAATTGTGTCTATTTTAAGTAGACATATAGCAATAGATTTTTTTTTCTTGAAGTATTTCTAGACATTCTTTGTGTAGAATTAAACTTTTATTATTTTTAAATTTTTACTTTGAATTATATTATACACACACAAAAAAAAAACCCTTTCTTTTATAGCTAAATCTTTATTAGGACTTTTATTTTAAGTTATACAAAAAAAAAAAAAATCAAATCAACGTCATTAAACAAGTTCCAAAGCTTTTCTGTGTTTCGGGTCGGCTTGGATTTGGCTTAAGGTGTAATGGAATCTAATGATTTGAAAAGTAATAGGCCACTACCCCGGGTCACCTTCACTGTATAATCGTCCAAGAGTGCGTGACAAGTGGACCTAATTTAAGCCAGTAACTTTCGATTAATTACAGAGGTGGGTTGTGAATTAATCCCAATTCGTAAGCCTCCGTTTAACTTGGATCCAAACCAATCAGTGATTTTATTTTATTTTATTAATTTTTAACCTTATTTAATATTGGCAATTTAACATGTTGCTGTTTCATTACACGACGTGCACGCTCTCTCTCTCTCTCTCTCTCCCTCTCTCTCTCCATGACTACACGTTGGAAACGCATTGTTTTCACTATAATATGACTACTGTCCAGTAATTTTGACACGTACGGAATTCACGTGGAAGCTATTCATAAAAAATAAAATAAAATTCAGCCGCACCGTGTTATCCTCTTGGTGTGACAAAATATTTGACAAATAATCTTTATAAATTTGAAAAATTTATCTCACACATAAAAGAAAATTCTATGTGAGTATTACAACCCAGTAATAACTATTATATTATTATTTTGAAATCTTAAAAAAATTAAATGTAAATAATTTTATTCTCGGTAAAAATATAATTCATCCTTTTTACCATGATTATCTTAATAAATATCATGTCAAGATTTAAAAAAGTTGAAGTATCAAAAGATTTGCCATGCATCCAACTGTATTCTCTTCTCTTTTTTTTTATTTCTTATAGATCGAATGCACTTGAGAAAATTTTGATTTGAAGATTTTTAATTATTTTAAGTAGGTAATTTTATAATTATCACATCCCTCTAGTTTAAAAAAATACTTACAAATTTGTCGAATTAAGAACAATTGTGATACGCTTTTAAGTTCAATATATATATATATATATATATGATGCTGCACTTTTTGGTCGGTAGGGGCTCCAAACCTACTCCGTCACTTAAAAAACACTCAAAGAGAAGGATCAGAGGACCATCGGATTGACTCCGGCGGTAGCCGCTCCGATGCTTAAGTCAAATAAACTGAATTGAAAGACAATAAATGTAAGTCAAAGAATGAGAATGAAAAATAAAGTGTACCTTTAGAGTTTAATTTATAGGTTGTGACTTTCCTAAGTTGATTAGGATTTGGAGCCATAGAAGTACGGATTTGATCATCGAAGAATAGTAGTTACCATGTTGGATACTGCGCTTGAGAGCAATGTTTTCAGACCCAGCCCGTTCATCAAACTGGAAAAATGTCCTAGTTACGGGTTATCGGTTAAACCGTCGGATCAACCGGAATCAAACCGTGATGTCATAATTATGTAATTAATAAATTTAATAATACATATTATTGATATTTTAAATTTAAAAAATTATACAAAAATTACTAAAAATTATATAAAAAAATTTATAAAATATGAATTTTCTTAATATGTAAAACTTCAAAAAAAAAAAATGAAAAAAGTATAGTAGACATACCTTATTACAATGTTGAAAGTTGAAACTTCATTGCTATTCTTCCATAATCGCTAGAACCATAACAAAAATCATTTTAACATCTAATCCAAGCATAATCCAATAATTTAGTCTTCAACTACATGAAAAAAAAATTACAAAAACTAACAATCATGCATAAAATAAAATAAAATACCACATAATACAAATATATAATACTAGAGTTTCAAACTTTAAGGGTTTAAAATTTTAAATACAATCCAAAATAAATTCAGCCAAAGACTAACTCAACTCAGCCAAAATTTAGCCAAAAAATTACATGAAATTTGAGATTTTGAATATACAAAAAAAAAAAAAAAAAAATTACAGCTAAGAACCGGTTGAACCGATTGACCCAGTACCGGGTCAACCGGTTCATCGGTCGAACCGTCCGATTTTACCGATTTTCTATTTTTAGAACGGTTTTGAACTTAAAACGGGTTTATGAGTTAAACCGGACCGTGTTGTAGACCGGTTGAACCGATCGGTCCGGTCCGAGTTTTAAAACATTGCTTGAGAGATATCCGTGAGTGGCAATTTCCTTGTTGAAGATTATTTCCTTATCCTTTGCTCGGTAGAAGGTTTGAGGGGGTGATGAGCTTTGAACCTTGAGGGGTATTCTGATGGCTTTGTACTTAGACTTGTGAGTTCTAAAGGCTATGTGCCCAAGCCTGCTCTGAATCTCTGAGTCTGTTCTGTATGACTGAACTTTAACTAGTCTGTATTACACGTGTCATATAGAGACTGATTTGTTACTTTGTGGTATATCAATATATATATATATATATATGTCTGTATGTATACATTGAAATTAGACCACCAAGCACCTTTTCTACTTTCACCTTAATTGCATCATTTGCGAGGAAGCAGAACACCAAACAAAAACAATAATGGACTTTATATTAGATAGTAGGGAATAGTTTGTGTCATTGAATTTAACCATCCCTTAAATTTTTTGTTATATATTTTTTATTTAATGGATAGGAGATGAATAATGGTTTTATAACTTCTTAAATTGTTATTTTTTTTAGTTAAGTATATTTAATTATGATTGTATATTTTTATGAACATATATATATATATATATAATCCAAAATAGTAAGCTGAAGCACACAAATGATGGAATGCTCCACTTTAAAGGGGGAAAAAGAATGTTCAAATGAATGAATTTCACAAGTATATATTCAATTTGAATGGCCATACTTTTATTTTAAGGGCAAAATTCCCACTAATCCTTTCTTGCCGATAAAATTTTATTGAAATCAAGTGATTGTAATGGTTTAATCAATTGGATTCTAGTACGTCAAATATATTAAATATAACCATTCTATGATACATTACAATCTCTTTTTTTTGTTGGGGAGGTTATGGGAACTCTTATTGGGACTTCTCATTCATCCCTCTACGTTCCAACCCAGAGCGCCGGAGGGAAAAAATCCTCCCAACAGTGTGAATACAGCTTCGTCAATCACCATGATAAATATGATTTAATGGATTAAATTTAGGTTAACTTGACTCATATTTTATCTTTTCATATTTAACTCATTAAATTTGAATTAAATATATATTAAATTCATATTTAATCTAATTCATTTACACCCACTCAAATCCATCAAAACTTACCCATTTTGTCAGACTTAAGTGCAAGCATTTAATCCTAAGACAATTGGTGTAAATTGAACTCCCTCTCCCCATCGCCCATCATTAAATAAGAGGGTCATCTTATCACGCAAAGTCTAATTCAAACAGTTGACGTGTATACCGATAAAAAAAAAGTTGACGTGTCCCCATATTATTGCCTCTTAATAACTAAAAAGAGCTCTCAAAAATTTTATTATATTTTATCTTTAAAAAAAGAAGAAGAAGAAGTTCTCATATTTTTGATACAAAATTATGAGAAGAGGAATGAAATTTATATCAATTGCGTATAAAATTAGGCACTTACATTCGCTTCGGTAGAAGGCCTGGTTCTTGAATATTGAGTGAAGTTATTTAAAATCATTTTCTAATTCAGTTAAAAATCTCATTTTATTAAAATTTCAAAATTCCGTCCCATTTCCTGGATACGTTTTTTTTCAAATTTCCTCACATCTTTTCTACCTGGACAGTTAGTTTGATGTAGTCAACAAATTAACGTAGGGATTAAGACTAAATAGTCAACAAATCATCTTGATTAATTGCCATGACCAAGACATGTAGCATAAAAGTTTGAAAATGGTGTCCTTGAGTTGAAAAAGGATACGTTGTTAGAATTATTCATTTATTAGATATTTGGTTCATTTTATGAATTATATATATTTTTTAAATTATAATAAGTTTAAAACAGTCTTATCATTAAATTTATATCCATCACAAATTAAGAAGCACTGATATAGATACGGAACATAGATACAATATTACACAGGCACGTCATTTGTCAAAAAAATAAGACAGAGACATGTCAATGACACGTTATTTTTTTATTACCATATAATAAAGACTTAACGTTATTTTTTATATAACATAGACATGTCAATGACATAGAATGTATATAATTTTTTTATATTTTTTTATTACTATATAATAAAGATTTAACGTTATTTTAATTAAAATTAGTATAAAAGCACAAAAATCATAAAAATATTATTAAGATATTAAAATAATAAAGTTATTAAATAATATTTAAAATTTTTTTCATTTAATCATCAATATTCAAGATTAACTATTACATAAAACATGTGTGTGTATAAAACCAAAAATGAACCAATGAGAAGATGAGACAAAGAAAAAAGAAAATGTGTTTATAATATGTTTAGAATTTGTCTGAAATTCAAAAGCAAAAAAAATTAGACTTTTTTTTTTTTTTACATGTCCAACGCATGACCATGAAATGTCCAAAGATAGATGTAAGGAAGGGGAAGAGAAAATTTGGGGTAACACTTATGTTTGGTAGGAAATAAATAGGGGAGGGAAAGAATGTTAAATGATCTTTTCCCATTGTTGGAATATAGAAAATCATATAGAGAAATTAGAGTTAAAGTCTCTAGAAGCCAAACAGAGGGCTTTTTCTGTAAATAGGCAATTAAATTAGTTAAGTTTGTTACAAGTTTGTTACAAGTGCAATCGACTAAATCAAGTGTATAAATACATCTCTGTACAGATTTTCATTGATACAAAAGTAATGAGAAATGTTTAAGTTTCCATTCATACAATTTTCTGTTTTCAAAGCATGCTAGTTCTAGAAATTTACATGGTATCAGAAGAGTAAAGACAAGACTTCCGCTCAATTCTTTCCTTTTTGATTCTGTTCACAATCCTTCTTGTTTCCTATTTCTATGGCACCTTCTGAAAATTCTGAGAGAGCTTCTATGGCGAATCCTCCTATGGTGAATCCTTGTGATGATTCCTCCACTCCATACTATCTTCATCTTTCTGACAATCCAGGAGCACTTCTAGTATCTGAAGTTTTTACAGGTGAGAATTATATTGCATGGAGTCAGTCGGTTTCAATTGCACTCACTGTCAAGAATAAAATCTCCTTCATTGATGGAACTCTGCTTCAACCTAGAATTGATGTTGATCCTAAGCTTCGTATTGCTTGGCTAAGAGCCAATAATCTGGTACTATCATGGTTAATGAACTCCATTTCCAAAGAAATTGTGGCAGCCTCCGTTATTTTACATCTGCTTTGGATATTTGGGAAGAACTTAAGACAAGATATCTTAGAAGTGATGGTCCGAGAGTCTTTTCTCTGGAAAAATCCCTCAGCACTATTTCTCAAGGTTCTAAAACTATTACTGAGTATTTCAGTGAGTTTAAAGCCTTGTGGGATTAATATATTAGCTATCGACCTATTCTAAGTTGTAAATGTGGAAATCTTGGCAGGTGCACATGCAATATTCTGAAGAATCTCATAGATCGACAAGAATCTGATTATGTAATCAAATTCTTGGTTGGATTACATGATTCATACTCGGCCATCAGAAGTCAATTACTCCTTCAATCACCTCTACCATCAATGAGCAAAGTATTTTCTTTGCTACTACAAGAAGAAAGTCAAAGATCTTTGACTAACAGTGTTGGAATCTCCCTAGATTCGCATGCCATGGTTGCTGCTCAACCACAAAGACAATCATCTACTGGTGCAAGATACACGAAGCAGAAAGGAAAATCAGATTTGGTCTGTTCTCATTGTGGCTACTCTGGCCATCTTGTAGACAAATGTTTTCAACTGATTGGATATCCTCCTAGATGGAAAGGTCCTAAAAGGAAAAGATCTATCAATGTGCAATCTGCAAATTCAGCATATGCACAACCCACTGCAAACAATGTATCTTTATTGGAGCAAAATTCGAGCATTCCCAATATGGTATTTCTCAAGAGCAAATAAAAAATCTGCTTACTCTAGCAAATAGCCTATCCAATTCCAATCTTAACACTGATTCTACAGCTAATATTGTCTCCACTTCAGGTATATCTTTTTCCTGTAACATTGTTTTTTTTTCAAAGAATTCATACACTTGGATTCTTGACACAGGAGCAACAGATCATATGATCTGTTCTCCTCATCTTTTTGATTCCATAAGCGCCCTCAACAAACCTTCTAAAGTCCATTTACCAAATGGACAATCTGTTCCTATTCTTTTCTCTAGAAATGCCACACTTTCTTCTGACATAATCCTACAAAATGCATTGTTTGTTCCTTCTTTTAATATCAACCTGATTTCTGCTTCAAGATTGACTAAAGATAATTCTATTGGATTGTTCTTCATTCAATCCAAATGCATTTTGCAGGACTTGAACAAATGGAGGATGATTGGGCTTGCTGAAGTCAAATATGGTTTATACCACTTATCTTTTCCTGTTTCAAATAAGAGTGAAATGCATGATCAGATTCGTTATTCTACTGTATTAGTTCAATCATGTAATAGCAATCCTCATATATGGCATCTTAGATTAGGACGTGTTCCATCTACAAGATTACAGATAATTAGTAATCTTGATTCTTCTGTAAAAGTTTCTCCAAATCGTGTATGTGAAATCTGCCCCTTAGCTAGACAAAAGAAGCTTCCATATCCTGTATCAAGCAGTCAATCAAATAAAATTTTTGAGTTAGTTCATGTTGACATTTTGGGTCCCTTTTCTACTGTTTCTTATTCAGGATATAGCTATTTTCTTACAATCTTAGATGATCATACTCGCTTTTCTTGACTATATCTCATGAAAGCAAAATTTGATACAATATCTATACTTACTAGCTTCATCAAATATGCTCAAACTCAATTCAACACAAATATTAAAACTCTTCGAACAGATAATGGTCAGGAGTTTAACATACCTATTTTTTATCAAGAGCATGGAATAATACATCAATTATCATGTGTTGACTCTCCACAACAAAATGGTAGGGTTAAGAGAAAGCATCAACACCTACTAAATGTTGCTAGAGCTCTATTATTTAAAAGCAACTACCTTTATCCTACTGGACAGATTGTATTTTAACAGCTACCCATCTCATTAATCGTACTCTTTCCCCTATCTTAAATAATCAGTCACCATACTATCTTTTATTCCACAAACAACCAAGTTACAAATACCTCAAAGTATTTGGATGTTTGTGTTTTGCAGGCACACTTAAAAATAATCGAGGGAAGTTTTCACCTAAAGCTTTAAAATGCATCTTCCTTAGTTATCCACCAAATGTCAAAGGATACAAAGTGCTTGATTTACTTACTCTTAAAACTTTCATATCCAGAGATGCCATATTTCATGAATCCATATTTTCATCTATCCCTAATTCTATTCATACACCCTTTGTCTTCCCTAATTTTCCTCAAATATATGACTGTCCATTACCTACAAAAGATTCTACTTCAGTTTCTACAGAAAATTCTACTTTAGCTTCTACAGAAAATTCTGCTTTCTTACAATCTTCAAATATTACAAATCCTATAAATCTGAGAAGATTTGAAAGGATTATGCATTCTCCTCAATATTTGAAGAACTATTATTGTGGTAATTTGACAAAAAGATCTTCAGCAGCTCATGAACCTCCTGGCTGTCCTTCTTCAGGTAAACCTTATTCAATTCTGTCTTTCATTTCTGATTCTAAACTTTCTAACAAACACAAAGCCTTTGTTCATGTTGTCTCCTCCATATCTGAACCTAGAACTTTTAAACAAGCCATCAAACAACCTGAATGGCAACAAGCCGTGGCAAATGAGATTAAAGCTCTTGAAACTAATAAAACTTGGGAACTTGTAATTTTGCCTCCTAACAAAACAGCAATAGGTTGCAAATGGGTTTATCGCATAAAATTTAAAGCTGATGGCACATTAAATAGATATAAAGCTAGGTTGGTAGCAAAGGGCTACACTCAACAAGAGGGACTTGATTTTTTTAATACTTTTTCACCTATTGCCAAGATGACAACAATAAGACTTTTGTTAGCTACAGCCGCATCAAACAATTGGTATTTACATCAACTTGATGTAAATAATGCCTTTTTACATGGAGACTTAAATGAAGAGGTTTATATGTAGCTTGTAGAGATTCAAAAAATGAGGGCAAATTTTTCATTTTGCTGGTAGGACATTTCGCATTCGCAGTTTTGCCGGTTTTATCGGTAAAACATTTTTTTTGCATTGTTTTCACCGAAAGACCCACTTAGAGACATAATTAGAGTGTGTCATAGAAGAGTAAAGTACTTATACTAATGTGAGGTATCCGCTGTATGAAAATTAGCTAAAACGGAAATGATTTCCGAAATTGGACAAAAAGGGCACCCGGGTGACCCGGGTGGAACGGACCTAAGCCGACCTCAAATGAAAATGTTTTATTCTAAGAATTTTCATTTAAAATAATTTTATGAACATTGGCTAAAACATAATTTCAATTTGAAGCGTTTAGGAATGAGCTGTAGAGTAACGGGGTTCATGGCCTCATTAAGGGCAAAACGGTCATTTGCCCTTGCTCCTTTGATTCCCCAATATAAATACAGCTCATCTAGTCCATCCTTATCACATATACATTCTGAAATTTCAGAAATCTCGTCCATATAGAGAGAGGGAGAGAAAAGCCCTAAAATTTCACATTTTCAAGCTGCCGGAACACACATTTCAAGCGTGAATTTGGCCAAACTTCCTTCTGAGAAAGTGTTCAGCTCAATGAGTAATATATAATCACCTAACATTTTAGACATCCAGAAAGTACAGCCTTCTCTGTTTAAGAAAAACTGATTTAGGTATGGTTTCTTGCTAAGCTAGGAATAGGTTTAGTTTTTCTTACCTTGTTACATGTTGATTGAGCTGATTTAGATGTTTATTTCATGCTAGGAAGTTATCTAGGAGGTGTTACTTTGAAGAGCTTAGAGTTGGTAAAATTTGGGGCTTATGTGTTCTTTGGTTATTTGATGTTTTGTTGCTATGTGGAAGGTGTATTTTGTCTTTGAATTGGATTGTTATATTTTGATGTGTAATTAAGTTGATGTTCACTTGCTATCTTGGAAGAAAATTGGTTATGTGATGTGTTAGTACCTTATGAAATTTTGGTGTTCTTGTGAAGTTTACTATGATCTTTGTCAATTGATAGAATTGTGGAATTGTAGTTTGAATGTGTATTGATGTGTGTAGTCATGGTATATGTTATGTAAAGGGTGTTTTGGAAGTTTAAAATCATGAATTGTGTGGGAAGGAATGCATGAGTTGAAAAAGGACACCATGTGTTTGATCATTTGTCACATTGAACTTGCATGATGAAATCATGGCATCTTGGTATAATGTGATTCCTTGGAAACATGGTGTGAGTTGAGCACGAGGTGCTATGCATTATGAGGGTGTAGATCCTGTGGTGAAAAACCCAAAATTGGCCATTAGGTACTCGCATGCCTACGGGGTCCGGACCGTAAAGCGAGGCATATATTGGTACTTGCATGCCAACGGGAAAGAACCGTGAAGCGAGACATGGGTGACATAGAGTTTGCATGTGTGAGTCACGCATAGTGTATTTGCATTGCATTGAACAACGGGAGAGGAAAGTATGGCTTGAAAATGTATACTTGCACATGCCACGTCCTAAATTTGTTGCTAGTATTAGTGAGTTATCATACCAGCAGTTGAGCTGACCTATTCGTGGGACATTATATTTCAGATGAGGCACCAGCTGCTTGAGACTTCCTTGAGTGTTGAAGAAAAAGGAAGGAAATGGATTTTGTGGAAGATTTGACCCTTGGGAGCATGTTTTGAATGTGTGGGCATGAGCCCAACTTGTTGTATTTACACTTATGTAAATTGTGAACATTAGGCCTTGGGCCATTTTGTGATGAATGTATAATAATTCTATTTGAATGTATATTAAATTGATGTATTGGAAATATAATGGATGCATGGAGTTGTGGCCACCGGGTGAGGGTGGGTTGTTTACTTAAATATGCATGTGATTTTTTTGAAAATTTAGGTGGGAAAAACACTTAGAAAATAAAGGAAGCTAGGTCAAATTTTTTAGAAAATTAAAGTATTAAAAGAGTGAAAAACACCTTGTAACTAGGTGAGATAAATGCCCAAAATGAGGTTTTAGAAGTCTTGAAGAAGTGGGTTATAAATGGGAAAAAGTGGGCTTGAAAGACTTGAAAAAAAAATTCGGAAATAGAAAAATTAACTCGCAGCCATGAACAGTAAACCTGAAAGAAAGAAAAAATTAGATTTTAGCTCTCGGTGCTATAGTAACTCGAACTGTGCAGGAACCAGCCCCAGCCGCCACAGCCCGTGCGCGCGTGCCTGCTCGCCCCGCGCCCGTGCCTGCTCGCCCCGCGCCCGTGCCCTGCCTGCCTGCCGCCCTCGCCCTCGCCCTCGCCCTCGCCCTCGCCCGCGCGCGCGCCTGCACGCCGCGCGCGGGCCGCGCGACAGCCCTGTTGCCCACCTGCTGTCCCGCCACCTTACGCCACCTTTTTGGCTACCTTTTTCAACCATTTTTGGGACACCTTTTGATCCCTATTTGGACATTATTTTGGGCCATGTTTGGGCCCTATTATGGACTGTTTTAGTGACCTTTTTGGGCCATGTTGGACCACTAATATGGGTTGTGTTAGGCCCTCTTCCTTAGACGATATTTGGTGGGTTTCTTGGCTCATTTATTGACCATGTCTTAGAATATTTTTGGAGTCATTTGAGACATCATTTTAGGAAAATATTTGGGGAATGATTTAAAACTGTTTTAAGGACCAATTTTGAATATGACTTAAATTAATTGGAACATTAATTGAGACAAGGACTTGGGCGACATTTGGGGACCTTTTTGAGTTAAAGTGGGATAGCAACTGTTTAATTTTAACCTTGGGGGAAAATTTGAAGAAGAACAAAGGATATTTCAATTAAAGTTTACTAAATTGTCATTTCATTTCTTTTCTTTTAATTTTCGTTAACTCGCGCCTCGGGTTCGTGGAAATCCGGAGCGTGACATAGCTACCACCTGGTTTCTCTACACCTAATGACCCTTGAGTATGCAAACTCAAAAAGAGTTTATATGGCCTAAAACAGGCCCCCAGATAGTGGTTTTCAAAACTGTCCACTTCACTATTTCATTTTGGTTTCACTCAAGGAAAGTCAGATTCATCTCTGTTTGTCAAGCAAACTGAAAATAGTTTTATTGCTCTATTGATATATGTTGATGATGTTATTGTTGCTTCCAACAATATAGAGCTTATATCTGCTGTGAAGGATTTTCTGCACAAATCTTTTACAATAAAAGACTTGGGTGAATTGAAGTATTTTTTGGGGATTGAGGTAGCTAATTCAGCCAAACGCATTGCTTTATGTCAAAGGAAATATGCACTCGATATTCTACAAGATAGTGATTTTTATGGATGTAAACCAGCAGCTTTTCCTATGGAATCAACCTTGAAGCTTTTCCTATGGAATCAACATTGAAACTGACTGCAAATGACTCATCAGATCTTATACCTGATCCAGCATCTTATAGAAGACTAGTGGGTAGATTGTTGTACCTAACAATTACTAGGCCCGATCTTGCTTATGTAGTACAAGCACTAAGTCAGTTTATGGCTAATCCTAACACCTCACATCTCAAGGCAACCGAGAGAGTACTCAGATACATTAAGGCAACACCTAGGCAAGGGATTTTTTTATCTACTGATTCTCTATTGCATCTAAAGGCTTACTCAGATAGTGATTGGGGTGGCTGCATAAATACCAGAAAAAAGTGTTATTGGCTTTGCAATATTTTTAGAAGATTCTCTCATCTCTTGGAAATCAAAGAAATAACCCACAATTAGTAGATCCTCTGCAGAATCTGAGTATAGAGCATTGGCATCAACTACTTGTGAGCTTCAATGGTTACACTACCTGCTGTGTGACTTACAAATTCAACATCCTCAAGCTGCATTGCTATATACAGACAGCAAACCTGCCTCTGAGATTGCATCAAACCCAGTACACCATGAGAGGACAAAGCATATCCAATTGGATTGCCATTTAGTTCGAGAAAAGTTGCAGGAAGGTCTTATAAAGATCATCCACATTCCTTCCAGATTCTAAATAATAGACATATTAACTAAGCCTCTAGGTTCTCTTAATTTTCATCACCTAATCCGCAAGATGGGAATGCTTAATATACATTCTCACCTTGAGGGGGGGTGTTGGAATATAGAAAATCATATAGAGAAATTAGAGTTAAAGTCTCTAGAAGCCAAATAGAGAGCTTCTTTTGTAAATAGGCAGTTAAATTAGTTACAAGTGCACTTGGCTAAATCAAGTGTATAAATACATCTCTGTACAAATTTTCATTGATACAAAAGTAATGAGAAATGTTCAAGTTTCCATTCATACAATCCTCTGTTTTCAAAGCATGCTAGTTATAGAAATTTACACCCATCCCCGCGCTCCATGTTTTGCATTGAGTTTATAAATTTAAAATGTCATATTATTATTTTAATATTAAATTATTATTATTGATATATATATATATATATGAAATAAATAAATTTAATTAAAAAATTTAATTTTACATGTCAAAGTATCAACTATCAAGTAATGATATAAAAACAAGTGCATCAAGAAAAGGGACTCGTGTAAAGGAGAGGAAATGCTCGCTTTTATAGTTTGAAGACATTTTTAATACTTTCATTGGTTTTTGATGTAAGACAAATATAAAAGAGAGGAAGGGTTTATTTCAACAAATTATTCGAGACTAGGTGAGGATTTTTCTCCTAATATTGAATGCACTTTGAGCACATCTCAATTATATATAATTCTTGTTATAAAATATATATATATATATATATAATTATTTTTCATACTCACCTTTACTTTATTTAACTATTCTTCAAACCTAATGATAATGAGATTGGATTGGTTGTTCGAAAAATCTATTCCTTTAACATATTTAGAGATGTTACAAGTTTCTAACTTCCTAAATGTGTTATTTTTATTTCTATTACTTATAATAAGTACAAGAGTTGATTATCTTGCTAATTTGAATTTTGTACATTAAATCTAAAACATGCATAACACATGCCAATACTAATATATATATAATTTTAATGGAAAGAGTATAATGATAAAATATACGTGTAATATCTATTCTTTCCTTCACCAAACAGTGGAAGGTAACACTCCTTTTCTTTTCTTTTATCTTTTATTTTCAATCCAACAAGAAGAGGGAAAGGCTCTCCCATTTTTCCGAGACTTACTTCTTTCATATATATATATATATACTCTCTCTCTCTCTCTCTCTCTCTCTCTCTGTGCAGCGAAGGAAACATAAACAAACATCATTCGTGGCCTACCAACCTACCTGGCCCAGTATCAAGCGCCCCCGATTTGGTGTTAGGGCTGGGCTACAATTTGAGGCCTCATTAGTTTTTTCAGCGGGGCTTCGGAAAAGAATTTGGGGTGAAGTCTAGCCCGATGAATATATGATATATATTTTTTATATTTATTTATAGATATGAAATTATATGTGAAAAATATATAATTCTATCAAAATAATTTCCAAATATATAACTTATTTTATTTTACTTACCCAAAAAAAAACTAGACCATTAACCTTTTAATGGTATCTCGGGCTCGATATTGGGCTGGCCACCACTTATTTTGTTATTTTATAATATAATAGTGGATGGCTTAAGTGAACCCGGCTCGTGGTAGTAAGTAGAAACAAACGCAAGCGATCAAAATACTGTAGATTGCTCCAATTTCTTCGATATTCTTTCGGGCTAGCTGGAGCTAGGGCTAATACAGTGTCAGTAGAGAGAGAAAGAGAAGAGATCAGTGATCGGAGATGGCAAATCAGGGAGCCAAGAAACGGAAGGAAGAGAACAGTCGTCACATGAAGAACCTCCTTCGCTTCATCATCGCCTGCAATGTATGGTCTCACTATCTTATCATTTCTCTATTTTTGATTGAGTTTATTAAGTTTGTGATTAATTTCATTATGATCAATTTCTTTATAGTTTCGACTCGTCGTTTGTTTGATTTCTGAGGCAAAATAGAAGAAAAGATAAGTAATCATTTTAGTATTATGGTTTCTGTTGATTCATTCCCAAAAGTTGGAAACTTAATCTCAACTCAATAAATGCAAATATAAGAAAAGATAAGTAATCAATTTATGATACGAAATTTTAATTCATTTTCGGTTATCTCCCCGCAACCAAATGGAGCTTTGAGCCTTTTGATCGGCAAATGGAGCTTTGAGCTTTTGTCATGAAATTGAATATAATCGAACTGAATCACGAATTGATATGAAGTTACGACTGTGCTTTTTTTTTTTTTTTGGTTTACTGCAGTATTAATGATTTTATTGTCTTGTTTTTAAGAAAATTGAAAAACTCAATTCGATTAAGTTAAAATTCTTATGTTTTCTCAGCAACAAACAGAGCTCATATATTTTCCCCCCTCTAATTAAACTGAACCAGGAATCACAATAATTGCACATATGATATTTATATGATTATGTTTTGAGTTTTATGTCCACTGAGGTATTAGCTACATAGTTTCTCTGTCATTACTTCTCTTTAGTTATCATTATCAGTCTTTCTAATTTGATAGTTTTCACTTTATATGATTTTCTTAATGAGTCATAACCATGTATGATACTATTGATTAGTTTATTTGTTTTGTTCATTAAATTGATTTACTGGTCAAGTTGGCTATGTTGCATGATTTAGTTTTATTTCAGAATCAAGGCATTGTGTTAATGGTCTAAATTTGTGATCATTTAGGTTATATATCTCTTGGTGAGGGCGGGGATCTTTCATTCTACATTCAAGTGGAAGCACTGGGTTGGCTTTATGTTGACTTTTTTTGCCTACATTATTCCGTATCAACATCTTGCGCTAATGGCAAAACCTACATACTCTGATGATGGAGATCTTTTGGATGGAGGGTTTGATATGAGTACTGGTGGAGTTTGTGGGTATGTCTCCCCAATTTTTGTGCTATTATTGTTCCTTCCAGTTTTTAAGCTTGGTCTGCCTTCCCTTTCTTGATATGTTAGGGGCTGTTACGTCTGAATCAGGATCATACTGCTCAATTTTGAGTGAAGCTTTTGGATAGTCATGAGTCAAGATCTAGGATCGAGGTTTCAAATCTTGGAGAAGTTGGATATTTATGATGGTTGGAAGCTGGCATTGTGGAAACAAGTCTAACTCAACCAACTTCTTAATCCCAACTACTTGACATGATCCTTCTATGATTTTCAATTTCATCCTGTTTATGTTCAATTCTTAGCTATCATGTCTCCTTGCCCAGCCATGGCCATGATCTTTTTAACCTTCTCTTGTCCTTTTCACACTATTTGGTAAGAGGAAAGATGGGGTGATTTTTTTTTTTTTTTTTTAAATCTCCCTTTTGTTTTATTTTGATGTGGAGAGAGAAGAAAAAAATTGAGTGTTTGGTCACATGGATTTCCTTTGGGAGGCTGTTTGGCACTAAAGTTCATACAAAAAATGACCTTCTGTTGGACAACAGATCTTGGGAAGATCTTAACAATTGACAATATGCGGAAGAGAAAGCATGTTTTGGTGAATTGGTGTTGTATGTGCAAGAAGTATGAAGAGACCATGAATCATCTTTTGCTTCGTTGCAAGGTGGTTAGAATTTATGGGCATCTTTGCTTTTGTTGCTTGGCATGCAGTGGGTGATGCCTAGAGGGGCAAGAGATGTTCTTGCAGATTGGTTGGGTTGTTGAGGGGATAGGAGAGTGATAAATTGGTTGGTGGTAATGTTGTGCCTTTGGTGAGTATTTGGAGAGAGATAAAGAGAAACAATAGATCTTTCGAAAGGCTGAAGCTTCTATTGTTATGGTTTTGGTATTTGGGTTCCTTACTTTTTTTTTTTTTAATTACTGGGAATTCTTCTTGTGGATAGTGGATAGATTCTTTTATAAAGTTCTTGGGAGAGATAAGGTTATAGTCTATAGTTTTTGAGTGTATCTGGCATGCATACATGGGTTTTCCCTCCCTTAAGGGGCCTTCTCAATGAAATTTGTTTACTTGTTGAAAAGGAAAAATTATAAACTTCCTAGAAACTATTTCCTTTCCCACTCTTTTAGCATTGAGGTGATCTGGAGGAGCGGCTCAAAACCCCTAACCTTGTTCTTTTGGGCTTCCATTGAACTGTGCACTGCATATATGGGGAGATCCAATTTATTGTTTTTTTATTGGAGATCTGATTTGTTGTTTTCTATTTTTAGTAATTGGATCCTAGTTTTGTGATCACAATTTTGGGAGAGCTCTGTCACATCTTAATTTGAAATATAAGATTGAGTGTTCTTTATAATTTGTCCCTCAACGAAATGCTAAGATTTTCTGTTTGTTATATATGAGTCATGGGATTTGTTATGGATCTTACGCAGGTAGGTAGCATTCTTTGGTGTATGCATACGTGTCTTTTCATTTTGTAGTCTTCTGTCAACTTTATTAATTTCATTCTAGTTGTAGTTGATATATACTTTTTATTTTTCATTTATTGTATGGAAAAGTCTTACTACACTGCTGGTTATATCTTGCAGATATTTACATGATGTAATCTACATTACAGGCTTCGTGCAGCTTACGTCTATCATCTCTGAAAAATTTTGGTACATATATTTAGTGGTAAGATCCGTTTCCTAAATTTACTTCTAAACATGCATTTGTCATGCACTTCATAACATAGTCATGCTTACGGAGGTCAGCTTATATATGTCAACAAGTAAGGAGTTGGCATCCTTTAAAACATAATAACACAGAAGGATAGGATCAATACATATGTTTTTATAGTTATATATTTAGTGGAAATCACCACATTGCTGGATTGAATAGAAGAATGTTTTATTATGTCTTTTTCAGCTACTTAATGTGGTGGTTCTCAAGCAGTTAGATTGCCTAAGAAATAAAATTGTGTCAACAATCTTATCCCTCAACCTATTATTTTCATCATTATTATTATCATGATAATTGATGCATGCCCTAGGTTCTCCCAAACACTATGGAATTGGGTGGAGAATTTCGTGTGAATAGAATATAAAATACCAATCAATTAAGCATGCTAGAATCAGCAGACGTGAGGAAAACAAAGAACAATTAAGTTGCAGCTCAAGTATACTTCACAAAAAGTGTTTTTTTTTTTTGCTAACAAACTTCACTTAGAACTTCGTCAAATCACAACAAACGTTACTAATCTTCCAAACAGTCCATTACATGTCATAAGAAGTATATACAATATAAGAGAACATTATAAGCTCAAGATGAAAGGCTAGTCGTAGGTGAAGTGAATGGTTAAAAAGGGAAAGAAGTGCCAAATGGGCAGTAAAAGTTAGATCCTTCTTGGCGAGCAGTGCTGACTTTTAGAGCTAAGAAAAGGTGCAATGATCTGTCCAAGAAGTTTTCTAAGCCTTAAACAGTCCAACTTTAGAGAAAGAGAAGGTACAGGAGATGAAAGAGAACAAGGCTAAATTGTACGGGAGATAGAGCAGAAGAAGATTCTCTAAACTTTTTGATCTATTTCTAGCTTGGCAGTTTGAATCAGCATATGGAGTATGGGTTTGGAATAAAGGTCTTCTTGTGGCACTCAAAATTTGTGTGGGCGTGTGCTGTTTTTCTTTTTTTGTTTTGGGGGTGGGTTTGGTTAGTAGCTCCATTAGAAAATTGTTGTTCCTTGAAACATTATTTTAAGTGGATACTATTCTGTATTCTAGCAAATGAATTATGATTTACTGTAGGCAGCCATAATTCTGTCCCTGCTGAACTTAAAATCCACCCAATTGCCACTTGACCGAGGATATTGGGGTGGAACATGCTGGATGAATATCATTATAATTTGATAGACACAATTCCACTTGGAACCTCTTAAAATTCATTTTTATTTATGTTTTCTTATTCCCTCAGTCCCTTTATTAAGAGTCCCTTTAGGAGAATCCAACTATTTAAGGGCATAACATTTGATGCTCTCACACTTGAATAAGAAGTCTAAATTTATGAAACTAGCCTTTTTCACATTGATTTGAACATTAGCTAAATTGAAGGATAATTTGAAAATTTCATAATACTTAGTACATTGATTTATCAAACTAGACTCATTTTGGGACATCCCAAAAAGGAAAGGACTCTTAAATTGAACTAGTGTTATGCACCATGATCTGCTATGCAATTGGCATACAAGTTTGCTGATGATGGCCTTTGCATTCGTGGCAAGAGTAGCATCACAATTAGTGCCAGTGGATCATGGGACTTGTGATGAACTGGCCAGGTACCACAATATCTTCTTGCCATCAATTTCAGCTAGGCAAGTGATATTCCCGCCTAACGTCAAGGCAGCCCTTAACAAAGGACTCCTACTGCTGTTTGTGGCACTGTCAGTTTCCTAGCCAAACTGATTATCCATGATCCATCATGGATATGACCTTCTATCGTAGCTTGGTGCCAGATTTTCTTTAGAGCATCTTTCTATATTTGCTTATACTAATGTGAGCAAAAGGATATTTATCTTGAGGGAATGACCAGCTTGTTACTTCTAGTACATTGGAAGGTCAGCTAAGCTCTTATGCGGGAGCTGGAATTTTGGAAGATAAGACTGAATGGTTTTGACTTGTGATTTTGATAGATAGAGCACTGTGGGAAAGCCCGAGATGCTGAAATGTGGGGATGAAGAGAATTTTGAAGGGTTTGTTGAATGAGATGCATGTGTTACCCTAATGTGACTCAATCCAACAGTGATTCATGGTGGAGGAGATACCATTGCCTTTTTGGGCCAGGAAAATGTGGGTTGACATGGCACATGCCCTGATGCATTTCCTTTGTGTGATCAATATCCTCAACTGGCAAGTCACATCAAGGACAGTGGTTGTTTTAAGATGATGTTGCCTGGGTGAAGCAAGGTTCATGTGGGTAGCTTTCCATGAAGAGTGAGCTGATAAGAATGTTCTGATCTTTGTGGGAATGGAAGGTTTTTACAATTGTGCCTTGGACAAGCTGTTTGCCCCCTTAAAAGGCAGTCTTAAGGTGGATTGTAAAGTTACTCAACGTTTGTAATTAACAATTGACCTCGATGCAAGTATTTGGGTTGAAGAGTTCTAGCCTGCTAGGACAAAGAGTTTTGGAAGTCTGCCAAACTATTTGGGCAACTTGGTTTTAGTCTAAGAAGCATGGATACAGGCATGCTGCCATGACATTTTAAAAAAAAGTAAGATAAAAATATATTAGGAACACGTTGAATATATATATATATATATATATATATTATATGATATATTATAAAAACCTAACACTATTTCCTTCAAAATTGGCATAAAAATATATAAATTACAAAAATATTATTAAGATATCAAAATAACATAGTTATTAAATAAAAATTTAAGAACTTCTTCATTTACATCACCATCCATGACTTAAGTTCCAAAACAAATTTATTAACACTACATAAAACATATATCTGTATGTATATAACTAAAAAAAAAATAGAGGAGAAGAGGAGAAAAGAGGGAAAAATCCAAAAGAAAAAAAGAAAAAAAAAACATGTCCGGGATGTGTCCGAAATTCAGAGTTTTTTAAAAAATTTGGACACCTTTTTTCGCGTGTCCAATACATGTCCGAGCATGTCTGGTGTCTGACATGACTCTGACATGCACATTTGAGCTAAAATAGAGTTTTCGTGCTTCATAGAATTGTAGTAACAAACTTGTGAAGGCTATAACCTCAAGTGAGGTAAGTTGTCATATGTTTTCCAATCGAGAAATTGCAGCAACATTGGGGTATTTGCCATGACCTTGCATTGTCATAGTGTTGGTCACAGACTCACAGAGATACTTTTTATGTTTCAAGTATGTCATGCAGTATGTTTATAAGATCGCTGCAGCCAACTAATAGAGGAATTAATTTTAGCTTAGACTCAAAATTTAGATTAATTTTGTGTGAGTATTGGCGCAAGCACACATCAAATCTGTATTAATTTTAAAAGAGGGTTGAATATACCTTTTATGTGTCAGATTTATTTAATCACTGGTAGCAAGATATAAATGGTAATGATGAAAATTTGTGGACATCTTTTCTTAGAACAGTTTTGCTTTCTTTATAATGAGTTATTACATTGCAGGGAGGATCATCTGCCTTTTTTTTTTGGGATAAGTAAAGATACTATATTATGACAGGGAAGGTACTGTTGAATTTGGTTCATGTTTGCCACTTAACAACCACTTACAACTGATGGTTGTTTTGGACCTCCACTACTTTTTACCTCAAGCCACCTTAGAATCTTCACATGATATGAGGGCAAGTGCAAGCTATATATATATATATATATATATGTTGACAAATATCTGCAAATTAAAGCACATGAGGTAATATTTGGTCTATTAGTCGAAGCAGCAAGTGAATTGCTGAAGAAAGGGGAAAAAGAGGAGAGAGGAAATAAAGCCTCAACTGAATTATCTTGTATTCTGCTTTCCAGATACCAGCATATGCAACATTCAGACTCTTTGATTTCTTGAAAGGATTTTTGTCGTCGCATGGCTCAGAGGTACCCTCTCTCACCCAGATCTCTGTTCTATTTTTGTTGCATTTATAGACTGGTATGATAAATCAATTTTACTGTTGTGCGAATAATGCTTCATAGGAAGCTGAAGAGGATGAAAAGTCTCGAAAGAAGAGGGAGAAGATGGAGAAGAGGGCTTCAAGAGCCAGATTTGTGAAGACAAGAACTAGATAGTACACTTGTGAAATGGCTCGACTAGGCCTTGGTTGTAATCAAAGAAATAACAGACTAGCTCTTGGTTTGAACCTTGGTGTCATGAACACAACCAAGACCTCTCGTATCACAGAGTATTGTGAATACAAGTTTGTCTGTCTGGTTTTTTAAGGAACTGTATCTTATTGCTATGGATTTATAATACTCGAATTCATCTTCAATTATTTTTTTTTTAGCTATTTATTTAGTTTTCCTGAAGCTGCCAGAAGGCTAGTTGGTTCCTTGCTAGATAGACACTTTTCATGCCCGTTCCCCCTTCTCATTTTGGTTTGTCTCCATCATGCTTCTGACAAAAGGATCCGTATGCAATATTTGATTGTTCCATAAGGGTTCGTTTGTTTTAGCTTAACGAGGCCAGTTTATTGAGTTGAGAGAGAAATCAAGTACATAATTTATAAGTAATTGTTTGGATGAAATAAGGTGGAATCAGCTTATGTAACAGGGTTTTCACTTTTTTAAGTTGAAATTAGTTTATTTTAGTAAGTTATATTTTAGTGGTTATTTGGTTAAGTTGATTTGAGAAAATAATTTGGACAAGACTTAGTTGAGTTGAGCTGAATAAGTGTTTGGTTAAGTTGAGAGAGAATGAGAAAAGCTAAAAAGGAAAAAGAACTCTAAAATTGAGAAATTGTCTTACTCACCCCCCCCCCCCCCCCCCCCAAAAAAAAAAAAACCATATTTCCCCTATTTTTTTAATAACTAAATAAATAAAATCAAAAAAGTTAATAAAGTCACATGATATTTTGTGATTTAAATTAATAATGCATAATGCTAATGAAAAGTAAATAACAATTTCACTCGTTTTTTCTTCTTTATGACAGCTAAAAACAAGAACTAAAACTTTTGCTATTCGTGCCTAGATCTTTCAAGCTTTAATTATAAGAAGCCAAGAAGGTTTATAGTACAGTGAAAAAAAAGAGCAAGCTAGAATGTCATTCAAAAGGATTAAAGGTTCAAATAAATAATAAAAGAGAAGTTCCAAAGATAAGTAGCGTTTGCAAGAATAAAATATTTCAAGATGCCTCCAAAACAGTACAATTTCAATGAAACAGATTGAATACTAAATTTAGAGCTCCATCTCTTTCTATGTATGTTATCATTTACAGCTAAAATAAATTCTTTTATAATATTGAAGTATAATGACATATCTCATAGTTCTAGCTGGTAAAGTTTTTATAAATAAAAATAATTTTTAGTCCGAAACAAGAAGCCCAAAAGATAAGTCAACTAAACACATGAAACAACTGTTCATTTCAACTTACAATTTGAATTAGAATTTCGAACTAAGATTATTATTTCTAAAAGTTTATACCAAGTATTTGAAATTGAATTCCATAACAACATATCTCCTATTTATATTTTTAATGATATTCTGTTGCATACACTTTCAATCAAATTAAAGTGAACTTGTTCCAAATGTTCTATAGCAAGTATATTGTCACATGCATGCATAGAGTTATACACTAAACAAAGGGTTATAAGCCCTCATTAATTCGCTTACATATTTTATATTTAGAGGCCAGTCAGGCCCTCGGGTTCTTCAACTTTTGCCTAGGCAGATCACTCAGGACCCCAAAATGTTCTCAATTTTTGGTGTCTTCACGGTTTCTGATAGGAACAGTTGAATACAAACAAGCTGGAATTTTTATCCATCTGGTATAGCATGCCGATTGAGACATGAGAAGTCCTTAAAAACGGGCTCTAGAGATGCGTTAGACATATCAATGTTGATCATGAGCTGATGGTTTTCTACTTTCTAGGCCATCACTGTTAAAAGATTGAATTCATGCTCCAAAATCCACGAAGACTCGTTCTTATGGTTGATAGTTAAGATGTACTCCTGGAAGTAGCCACTGTACGTGATTATGGATATACTGGCCCTGAAAATCCAACATATGGACAAGTTAATCCAAAAGCTTGATTTTTACAAATTTATTTTGAAAAGAAATAAATTAACCATGCCAAGAAAGCAAAGCTCACAAAGTGAATCACTAGGACAAGACAAAAAGCTAAGCAGCTCGTCTCTTTCAAAGAAGAAAGCAAGATCTCAGAGGTGAAACACACTAGCAAATGTTGCTTCTTAACCTAGTGGGCATATCATTGACAAATGATTAATTATTTCCCGATGGTTCATCAAGTAGCTCGTGACAATAAACAACCAAAGGATCATGGAATCGAGCCGCAATATAAATTTTCTATGCTATGATTATGAGTATGCCAACTTCATACACAATCCACCAATGCATGAAATCAGAAATGGTTAATCATGATAAATAAATGTGGTGAACATGATCTTTCATGGAACACGGCAGATTGTTTAAATGACATCAAGACCGAGGTTTCAAAAGTAACTTCATCCCCACGTGTTGATACTGTTTGGCAAATGAACTTGTTGAAAATGTCATTGTCTCAGCACAGCAACCAGATAACTACGTCAATGACTGGCAAGAAATTCAACATCAAATAGGAAGGATGACAAGGAAGTATCGAATCCTGTCAATCTACCACATTAATAATGCAAATTCGGAAAATATCTGCGGCCCAAGAAAGAAAACGTAAAACAAGGTGTCCCAACTGATCAAGATGGAATCCAGCCATGAAATCTTTCCACTTTTGAAATTTGCAAGACACCAGTGAAGCAGAGACCCTATACTAATTACACCATTAAAGCCACACATCAGTTTGAGGTGCGTGTAATAGCAATTGAAACCACCACAAATATAGTATCTGTCACCAAATGACTCATCTGTACTGCATCATGTTAATATGTAAAAGACCATGTTTTGTATTTTTTACCCCAACAAAACAGATATTGTACATGCCCTCCCTTATCATCATTCTGATCATCAAACACGTACTAACCTATCCACTCTGGTAAGACTGATATCATTTAAAACCCTAATTATCATATCAGTTGGATTGCAGTATGATCATCAAACATCATACTCCATGCTGTGAAACGTGCAGAACAGGGGCCCCATTGTATTTAATAGAACCATGGCATTGCAATTGGTTGCGCCCAACCAATCAATATTGCACGCAGTATGGATTTCATGTGTAACTTTCCACAATTTTCAATATGATATATAAGAAATTATGTGGAGGAAAAGTGAAATAGAAGTTGGAGACAAGATAAAAAAAGAATAAAAAAAATACAAGTGTAGACAATTTTCAGTGAACTCACCTACATGGCAGAGAGTCAGATGAAGAAGTGTCAGCAACTTTGTCCACCTTGCGAATCACCACATAACTGTACCAGAACACCTGATTTCATAAAAAAAGCTGCTAAAGAAAAAAATGAAACCAAGTTTTCTTTTTCATATAAAAAATGGAATAAAACCTAAACCTAAAGGATAATTTATTAAAAAATCTTGATGCATGAGGCCTTTTTGACAAGTCTATTTGCAGGCCATCACCAGCAGATCTCATAATTCCAAATAAAACCTGACTTGAAGAACATAGTAAATGAATCCATAGAATTTATAAATTACCCTGGTGTTCTATTGTATCTTGCAGTAAGAAAGTTCCATAGTCCCCCTTCGGTCTTTTCATTTCTTTTAACCAAAGATTTGT
This sequence comes from Nyssa sinensis, assembly GCA_008638375.1. NCBI lineage: Eukaryota > Viridiplantae > Streptophyta > Magnoliopsida > Cornales > Nyssaceae > Nyssa > Nyssa sinensis. The sequence continues at coordinate 2,855,828 of CM018047.1, forward strand.
AAATGAAATGATGCTTTTCAACAACTAGTCAGAAGTGCCAAAATGCTGAATTTGACTCTTCTTTGAAGATTAAACCTAGAACTAAGGGTGCCTAAACAGACCTTCCAGGACCAACAACTTTTAATTGCACGGGATCAGGATTCAAGCTAGACCAACTATGGTTAAGTCAGGTAAACAGAACCATCTTACAAATTTAATCATATTTTGAATAACTTTTGCAGTTATTTAGGATAAATATTACTATGAAAAGAATGAAAAATACAAGGGAGAAGTTGAAAAATACAAGATACAAAATTACTTTTCCATTTACTTGACCTAAGGAACATTTGGGACAAAAATGTAATAATCAGCTGACGATATCAAATCTCAGTGAAGAAGATATCCAAAATAGGTCCCTTCCCAACCATATTGGTATGCCACATATATACTGTTATTGAACCATCATTAACTAATTGGGCAGTTACATAAGATTTATAAACTGCTTCACCTTTTCACTCCTGCCGGAACAGCATTATGAAGTACATGATGATGAGCTGGATCGAATGCATCATTAACAGAATCGGGTATTATTGATCCAAGAAAACTAATTGATCTTCTGCTTCTGATAAGTATCAAAATCAATAAGAAAACAAATCAGGTGATTTTGCAAATCACGAGAACATGCATGAAGAACAGCTCAGCAACAGAGGTGCAACAGAAAAAAATGTAAATAATGATAAAAAGGTAATGACATAAATTTTTTTGGAAGTAGATAACACAAAAGGAATAAAAGAAAAGAAAAGAAAAACTCATAAAAATGCAATCTATAATATTGAAGGTCCAATTATGTCTGCAACATATTAGAAGCTGAAGTATAAGAAGGGAAATCAATTTTTTTTTCTCTTTTTGATAATTGAAAGTAAACACTACAGATGCCAAGGGGGCGCAACCCAGGTATACATGGAAAGAACTGAAAATCCAAACGCTAAGATCGGGAATCTATTACGTTATAACCAAAGGTTTTGGCCTAACAAACTTAAAATCTCATATTACCCAAAAACTCAACAAAAGAAACTACAAGGGCCTGGGCCTCCAAAAGCCAGTAGAAAAGGAAGCTAAAACAAGAAGGATTTCAACTTTAAAAACGACATCTCTACCCCTTCAAAAGAAGACTGGTTACGCTCTTCCTAAATGCACCAACACAGGGGCACACACTGCTGCTTGCCAACCGAGTGCACTTTCTTGAAATTTTCCCATCCCCTCTTCGAAGTCTCCAATCGTCATGAATCCCCCACCAAAATAATTAAATATAAACAAATCAATAAAAGGAGTCCATCGACTCCAATTCCAATCCTGTAACACCATGAGTTTCCAAAATAGGGGACTAGGAGAATTGATTGTGAAATCAATAATTTGGCAAGGTTACCATTTTTAATGACAATAACAATTAAGAGTTTCTCCAAATAAATGAATTAAAACACATTTATCACAAATTATGAGAAATGATGCAGCATACTGGGAAAATGCTGAAATGTAGTTCCCACCTTTGATTTATAGCAAACCCCAGATAGAAAACATGAACAGAACCTGAAGAGCTTGTGGCCAGAAGAAGATCTGGAAGTTGCAGAGATGGCCCAAACGACAGGGAAGATATAGTGGATGGATATGTCCCCCTTCGGAAACTATAAGACTGCCAAAGATAAAAGTAGATAGGATCCATACATGAGGGTAAAAAGAGAGAGTTGGAAATGGCGTGGATCATTATAAAAGTCAGGCAACGGGCATGGGGGTAAAGAAAGGGTGGTCCTGCCATTAGATTTGTCCACATATAAAATCTACTGCAGTGGTTGCAAGTAAATTTCATAATTAGTTTAACTTAAAAACCTGCCCAACTAATAAAAAGGTTATGACATATAAAATATTAACAGCAAATCAACCGGGTCATTTTGTATCCTATCTAAAATAGGGGGCTCATCAAATGGCAAGTCCACCATCCCTTCACCTTCATGTACCACAGGTGTGACGGTATGTGATAGGCTGTAGGTTAATTCATAGGTAACACAAACACTCTTATGTTGAAAGCTCCATCAAAGGCATGTGGTGATGATTCACCTTAGTTGCTTCTGAGACAAGATGAACTCTGATTATGGTTCCTTGTTCAGATGCTGTTGCTATGTACATCCCATTTGAAGAAAGGACTATTGCAGCCAATGGTGATCGATGAGCATCTATCTGTATTTTAATTAAAATTTTAGTAAATGAAATGAAATTGTGGATGGAAAGTAAGCGTTGCCTGATCACATACAACACAAGTCAAATAAGAGATACAAATCGAAAAAAAGATAGCTCCATTGTAATTAAAGGATGAAGTTCCTAACCACAATCTGGAAATTATAATTAGGTAATAAAGATATATATCCAATCTAATGTAACAAAAAACACAATATATATCACATACAGTACTAGAACAAGAACTCTCCCCCCCTCCCTTTTATTATTAAAAAAAAATATACATCTTCCCCTTATTAGATCCTCCTTATGGATTTAATTGTTACACATTCTTTGCCCCTAAAACTTGAAGAGGATCTGATGTAGCGGATGACAATATTTTTAGAAAGCATAAAAAATTTATTTTTCAACCAAATTAGTTCCTTTTTTTTTTTTATATACATGCAACCAAATTAGTTGTTCCTTGCAGTCCCCAAATAAATAAATAAATAACTAAATTACTTAACAAAAAAATCTCAAACCCATGTAAGAAATTCAAGCTAAGTGGAACACGCCTTACAAAAAGAGACATAATTTTCTTTGGTTTCATATGCTGCGCTCTTACAAACCTCGTTGCAGGGTACCTCTCTATAAAAAGTTGATGAAGCACTGCATTAGTGGCAGAAGTTTTACTTGCTACTCAGCAAGCATTCATAAAATTATGTACTGGATTATTAACGTTCGGTTGAGAAAAGAAATTTGGAAACTACAAAAGGGAAAGGCAGTCTATCACTACTCTATCATCAGTTTTTGTAAAAGTTGAGATTGTTACTAAGGTCCTCTATTTAGGTTCAAATGAAATTTAAATATATTTCATAAAACTTAAATAAATACATTGAAAATGAATTTTTGAATTCATATCATGTACCAAGCATTTTATCATAAAAGAGACAGAAAATGTATCATAACCTCACAGTGTGAATTGAGTTCCATAACATTGTAGACTAACACAGATCCTTTGACTGTACTTGCTGGAAGAGCCAAAAAGCAACCATCCAAACTTGGGGAGAATGCACAAAGTCCTGTGAAGGAGAAAAAACCTAAGTAAATACAAAAATGCTACAGTAATGCAGAAGTCAACACTATTATTCAATTTATTCAGCTTTGAGGTTTATTTGAAATGCAGATTAAGAAGTAGTGGGTTATATTGTGATAAACCTAAATTGAAAGTAGAAGATTGGTGACTTCACTCCAATGGAAAGATGAGAAGCGCTTCCTTCTTAAAATGTTGGGAACAATGAAGGCAAGTTAGGAAAAAGAGTTTTCTACAATAATCTCGGAATAAATTCCATACTTTTTCTCTTCTTTATTTTTATTAAACTAATTAAAATGCTTAGAAATGTAAAGCAGATGTATGATTGGTGACAATTTAGCAATAGTTATGCAACAGTTATCAAGTATGGTATCCAAATTACATGATTGCCAGGACAATTCAGAAATCTATCATATAGATGATATGAAAATTATGCTTATAGGATACTAATTGTAACTAAATTAGTATCATTGCTGAAGGGAAGGAGGAAAATCTAAAATTGTTCACAAATCAAGAGAAATTAAAAGCAAAAATTCTGTCATAATTTTCCTTTGCAAAAGAAAGATATTCTGACCTGACCTTTAAGATTTGGCACAGTATCAATGGTGTCCAAGATCACGAGACTGTTTATGTCATATATGTATGCCTTTTCTTGCAAAATGACAATGAGTCTGCATGAACCAAGACAGTATTTCAAGAAGAATTACAAACTGAAGCTTTGGAATGATAAGCTATCACATCCAGTGGCTAAGCCAGATTCCTATTGATCACAGAAACTGTTTACAATGTCAAGATCACAGCTATCTTTTACACTCATACCATCATTGTATTTTTGTTATCTGCTTGTTTTTCATTAGTTTCAATGTGATAATGACATGAAACAGAACATTTCTTTTTTGCAGCACCAAATGGCAACATCAAATCTCTACAGCAATTTAGTAGGTATACACCCTAATGGAATCAAACACAAAAAGAAGAGGAAGGAAAAAGAAAAGAAAAGTTTAACAACACTAACATGAAGTCTATAAAGCCAGCCACGAGTTAAGCCTATGAAGGACAACAGACATGGAAACAATACCACATGGAAAAAAAAAAATAGAATTTTATATATATAAAAACTATACTATCAATTTGTAGGTTTTAATGATGTAGAAGACATGGCAGGGATCAATCTCATAAACTCCTTAAATTTGTCTAGTCACATTCTTTCCTTTTTGGAGATTGCCCCAATAAAAACATGGAGATCCTTTTTGTATTCTCTTGTACTATGTAAAGATTGCCTGGATAAAAATTCCCCATGTCCTGAAGTAACAAGATCACTTATTAGGGCCGTTTAAGTAAAATAGATTTTATTTTAAACAGGCTAACCTCACCACCGGTTGCCTTACCCAAGGTGCTCAACTAAGTGAGTCTGACTCCTTAGTAAACTTGCCTCACCTAGGGTATTGCTAGTCACTACACCTGATCCTCGCCTGACTTTATCACCCAGGCGAGCGCCTAAACACCTTTGACCACATTGATTGGAGCTAGGTTAAAATTGTATGGTATTGAATTGAAATACACACGAAATGAAATTTAGGTTGTACCTAGTGCAGAAGGCTCCTGCAAAAATGTTGATAAAAAAGTGACTAGCATTTGTAGAAAATGGAAGAAAAAGGAACAGCTGTGATGTGATTTTTTTAAGTCCACATTCAAAGAGGAAAAAGGAGAATTTCCTAAAGGATTCTGGCTTTTACACCATGAAGATTCAATTGCCAACAAGGTTCTGCATCTAGGACTCAGTCACTGCTAGGAGTAATTCATATATGAATATCATTTTTTTCCCTTTTCTGTAGGCGTTGGGGTATAAAATGTCTTGTTGATATAATGGCAATGTCTTCAGATAAAATAAAAGTCTTAAATCAACAAGAATTAAAATGTCCAGCAACAGATTTTTAGATTATAGAGATATGATGACAATGGTGATCACCAACACACAACATTATTTTATTAATCAATGCAGCACCCGAATCGGAATTGGCTATGAACAACTTAAGAAATCCTTAGTATCACAACTCACAATTAGTGGGCAAAAGACCATCCACCCCAGCAACAACACAGACTAATAATAGAGAGAGAGAGAGAGAGAGACTCCCATACTTTTGCATCCCCATTCTAATGATTCTGCTATAACATTCCTCATTTATAAGTTAGCACTCAATGTACAACTCCTATCTTTGGTTACATTTAAGAAGCAGGACAGATTTCTCAGGAACACCACCATATCGATTTATTTCCTCACAAGTTCCATATATGCCTTGACAATTCAGGTATACTTAATATGTTATCACCAATCAAAATTTAACTTCAAACATAAAAACAAAATTATATTAAACCATGTACTGTCCTGAATCTATAACAGAGTGAGCATATTATATTATGTTTTACCTTTTCTTATTTACACGAACAGCAAGGATAGAAGTTAAGAAATTTAGTTCTTTCACTTCTTTGAGAGCAGTTCCAGTTTCCGTATTGAACAAACATAGACGTCGTGGGGATAAAGACGGCTGTTTAAATCAGATAAACCATCATAAATAAATAAATAAGATTCAGAAGGAAATCATATTTTTACTGGAAGTACTACACCATCTCAAGAGGGCGAATTAAAGACTGCACACGAACCTGTTCACCAGCTCCGACAATGGCAAGAAAACTTGATCTATAAAGCATTTCAACAATACTGAATGCTCCAATAGCTAGCAAAAGAGAGAAGATTCAATTAGGATTATTTTAATAGACAAAATCAAGTTAGTCCTTCTGCATCTCAAATGCACAATGCGCACACAGCATCGAGTTCAATTTAATAATGCTTCATAAATGGATTGAGTAACAGATCATCCCTCAGCATGATATATGCCATACTTCATGATGAGTTTTCCATTTCTCTCTCTCTCTCTCTCTCTCTCTCTCTTCCTGTTTCTTTCTTTTCCCTTTTTACTGTCCCAGCAATAGATTTATGACTACAACATGATGTCTTTTTTACTATCTAAACTCACTCTATTTCTGTATTTGTATTTGTATGTAATTAATAAACCTGATAAGTGTGCCAAAACCTGCAGTATACTTTACTTAGAGAGTCTATAAATATAAATGTTCTTCTAACTTTGGCACGAAATTAGCACTTAAACTTTAATAATACAAAATAAAAATCAGAATGTCATGCATGACTGCTGGCCAAAAATCCATAAAACTGGCTTGGAGAGAGAGAGAGAGAGAGACAGGGGCTGTTGACGTAGTTGAAATCTATTTCAGCATTCATGATAGAGGCTGTTAATGTAGTTGAAATCTATTTCAGCATTCATGATAGCATCTTGTTCCATGATTTTGCCGTCTTGTTTGTTACCCAATTCTCTCTCTCTCTCTCTCTCTCTCTCTCTCTCTCTCTCTATATATATATATATATATATATATATACCATGCTATATGGAGGCTGCTTCATCTTTTTTGACTATGATTTACTACTTTTTAAAATTCCATTACAAAAAAAGGCACCCAAAAGCATAGGAGTGTGGACCACCTATGAATAAACTCTCTCAGTTAAAATACACTGCTGTGTGCACCACTATGTCAATAATATGCCAAATATAACAACCATAATAATAAGGTACACAAGAACTCCTTGATCAATGGTTTAGCAGCCCCGAGGGTAAATTTTATAAATGAAATTTAGTATGAATGAATAAGAGCAAAAGAGACTTACTGCCACCTGATTTCTAAATGGATTAATTTGTTCCAATAAGGTGGACAACACGACGGTCTCATGTATACATCTGCACATTTGATGAAATCAATACACTGATTCCATCTTGGAATTGTTGAGGCCGCCTAGATTCCAAGTTTTTGTCTTACACATGGCTTCAAATCCCTCAGCCCAACCCCCCTGCACGCACCAAAGAGCAGACAGTTACCCGATCCAACAAATGGTATTTGAATTGAACTCTCCTAACCCTCCCAAAGAAAATTAAGCTGAAGCTTTTCCAACCTCGTCATCGCTGCAGCTAGAATAGGAAACACAGACATGTTATAGGTGGGAAAACTGGATGGAGTGCTCTTGATAAGTGTACTTCTCACCCCTTTTGGAGATACCACCTCTTCCAACCCATTAGCCTTCTTTCAAATTGTTCAATCATTGCATCCTACACACTACAAGCTCTCACCAAAGAGCCAACATGGAAACCCAAGTAAGATGCTAGAAGTGTCCCTAGCTAACATCCCAATATGCATGCCAATTTGCTGGTCCCCTCAATCTAACCCATAGGGATTATCACACTCTTCTTGAAAGCGTATAAGAATACACCTGAGAAACCTCAACTGCATCTCACAAAACATGATCATATCATTAGCAAATAACAAATGTGAAATTGACAACACCTTTCCCTTGAAAACCTCTATCTGGAATCCTCTAAGCATACCACGATCCAATGCTCTACTCTTCATCCGACTGAATGTCTCCATGACCATAAAAATAGGAATGGGAATAATGGATCCCTTGTCTAAAACCCCTTGAACTACTGAAGAAACTTGCTAGTGATACATTAATAATTATAGAGAATCTTAACAAAGATATACAAAACTTAATCCACTTCCACCAACACCGTCCAAAACCCTGTTTCCATAATGGAAAGCAAAATCCTAATGAACATGATTGTAGGTATTTTCTACTTCTAGCTTGAAAATTACTCCCAGACCAACGTTCCCCACCCTCAAAACCAAACAATTTTTTGCTACAAGGATTGCATCCATCTTGTAGCCTCCACTCACAAAAGTGTTTTGAGATTATGAAACGATTCCACCCATAATCCTCCAAGTTCTTAAGGCCAGCACAATATCAATGATCTTGTATGGGCTCCCCACAACACTAATTGAATGAAAGTCCTTCAAACACACCACTTTTCCTTTCTTGGGAATTAAGATGATGAAAGACTTCTCAAACTCCCCCTTGCTCCAAGTAGACATGCAACACGAATCACTAAATATACCCATGTTTATATCATATTGAATAAATTGAGTTGAAGTGTTCACATAGGTAGTTGCCATGGATATCTTTCAAGTTGTCTATTACTTTATTAGTTTCATTTCATGTCTTTAAAGAGGCTTTTGGGAACATACTTCCAATTGCACACTCTTAAGAAATTTCAATGTGTGTATCGCAAAAAGTAAAATTTTTTCTATCAATGCTTACCCAAAATTTATTTCACTGAATCCCCTATTGCAAGCTATTACTGGAATTTTAAAATGTTCAATTGCTAAATTCAATGTACATAATTAAGTTATAGCAAACTAATTGCTATAAGTTTGTTACTTTGTTAGTTTCATTACATGTCTTTAAAGAGGCTTTTGGGAACATACTTCCAATTGTACGCTCTTAAGCAATTTCCATATGTGTATCGCAAAAAGTAAATTTTTTTTTATCAATGCATACCCAAACTAGCCCAAAATTTATTTCACTGAATCCCCGATTGCAAGCTATTACTGGAATTTTAAAATGTTCAATTGCTAAATTCAATGTGCAAAATTAACTTATAGAAAACTAATTGCTATAAGTTTGTTACTTTATTAGTTTCATTTCATGTCTTTAAAGAGGCTTTTGGGAACATACTTCCAATTGTACGCCCTTAAGCAATTTCCATGTGTGTATCACGAAAAGTAATTTTTTTTTTTTTATCAATGCATACCCAAACTTAACCAAAATTTATTTCACTGAATCCCCTGTTGCAAGCTATTACTGGAATTTTAATATGTTCAATTGCTAAATTCAATGTACATAATTAACTTATAGCAAAATAATTGCAATATAATCGCAACAACAACAATAATATTAACAATTATTTCTACACATATAAAATTGGATAATATACTTGCCTCTTTCATACAAGAGTCTCCCGGAATTCGGATCGAATATTTTGAACCCATCCCTGGTCCCAATTGCAAAGCAGCTGTGAAATTCACAAAATTAATTACTCTCTTAAATTAACAACCAAAGAAAATTATCAATTTACGAACCAGCTAGTAAAATCCTAATTCTGAAAAAATAAAAATAATTCCACAAACCCCACACACATTCGGGTGTCAATATATATAAATTACCTGTTATCCTGATTGAAGGACGCGCAGAGAATTGGATACGACGAGGACTGGTTTGCCATTTTGAGCGTTCCAGCTACCCTTTTCCGGAAAATCGATTCATCGGTTCCAAATTCCAGTTTGTTTGCCAAGAAAGAAAATTATAGTTTCTCTCGCAGGCTTGAGAGAAATTGAAGATACTGAAACAGTTCTCACAGTTAGGAGTATACGACACTGCAAAGGAGCAGTAAAAGGGCCTTATGGGGCGGGCCCACTGGTTCCTTTAAGAAGCAAGAACCAAGACTAGATGGAGACCCAAGCGTTCTGGGCTCAAGCCATGTTAGTAAGCCCAAACAACGTTCTCTTTCAAGTGGGCTTATTTGCCATGCTACTTGTTAAGCTCTTGCGGCTTTTGTTGGGTTGACACTCAATTATATTTAACAAGATTGCCGCATCAACAGATTGTTTATTTTTCCTTCTCTTTTTTTTTGGAAATAGACAGCAGCCTCCGATTTCTTTCTATCCCACTAAGTTGCACTCTACTCCTGTAACGAGAGGATTATGCTAGATTAAACTTTTTTGAATCTACGTGAAATTAGTATTAAACCCTTTTGAATCAATGTAAAATCGGTTCTTCACGTAAATCGAATAAATTTGAAATTAGTAGTCCTATAAGAAGATACGTACTAGTGAGTTTTGAATTGAAGATTTTGTGAGATTAAGCACTTATTATCTTAATTTTTTTTTAATTTTTTATAATTAGATGTCTGACCCAATTTGTTTGCATTTTCACTATTCTCAGACCTAAAATTAATGGTCAGACAAATCTCCAATGACTTCAAAGGAAACTCGGTCTTGAAATCTAGAATTTTAATTCTAAAGTGTTTACCATTCCACCAATCCCTTGGGTTACTTATTACCTTAGTTCTACCACTTGAGCTACCCTTTGAGTTTGTTTTTTTTTCATTGTTGTTTTTTATCCCCCTTGTAGAGAAATTAATGGAGAAGTTACAATCTAGAAAATCACTATTGATGATATTTTATATGGATTTGTAATCTAATTATAACTAACAGATGTCAATCGGGTGGCTCAGTGAAATTCTCTTTATTCTCCTTGTTGTTTTCTTTCACTCGATCTGTGAAACAAATGACAATGCTCATGAATTGAACAAGGGATGTGATATAGTGAGACGAATGAGAACATATATATACAAACTTACATTCATACATACATACATACATACACAGATGTAAAGGAACAACTGGACAAGAGGCGCATGAGCCTGCAGCCTGCAAAAGCATCAAATTGAAAATGACCCTTGACAGCTCAACACTTACCCTCTCTGCAACACTTCCACACACCACATGGCAGCTAAAACAGTGTATTGCCCAACTTTTAGTCAAAACCCTCTTTGCTTTCTCTTTCACTCACTGTCCCACACTTTTGGGCACAGAGCATCCGATGATTTTCTCACACCCCCTACAATAAGCCCCTGTGCGCAATGCACACTGCAAAATCATCCCTCTGTCTGTAATATATAAAATGAACTTCACAATACGATACGGATGGTATTTCCATTACCATCCCATACGGCCAAGAACCATTAATAACAAGGCAGAAGTCACTACTTACTGAAGAACAACACAGTAATTTTCGCTTGAGAAAAGGATATCTACATTACAAACCCAAACTTCTTGAGAAAAAAAATTGACAAAGAGAGGGTTAGCTAAGCCCTACTTTTTCTTCTCTAACAAAGTTAATTTTCACTTTAATAAAAAATTAAAAAGAATTCACTTCTCTAGCCTTTTTTTTTTTTGGGGGGGGGGGGGGGGCAGTCTTTTCTACCTTGGACCTGAGAGTTCCATGGCATGGGTATCATAGTCATCATCCATCATCATGTCTAACATGCTAGAACAGTCATGATCATTGTCATCATGTCTTGGGGCCATGGTAGGGTGGGTTGGAATTTTGCTGTTGGTGGAGGGAAGAGAGAAGTTTGTGTTGGGATTAATATGGTTATGGGAGGCTGCCCATTTCTCAGCAAGGCCATCCCCTTCAAGCATTCGGACCACTTCGGACATCTTGGGGCGGTGGACTGGCAAATATTGAGTGCAAAGTAGAGCTACTTGCAGCATCTCCCCAACCTCAATCCGGTCATAGTTGCTCCCTAGTTCTCTGTCCACTATCACTTCCACTTTATTTCCTTGCTGCATTTTCTTCACCTGCAACCAAATAACCATACCATATTAATATTCTTATTGGTTTGTGCATAATTACCATGTCATGCTAGAAGAGGTGTGTCAAAGGCTCAAAGCACCTCCCAATCTAGCACTAACTAAATAAAATAGAAGGCCCTGTTTGTCTTATTGTCTATACCTTTGGGCGCCCAAATGCACAAGTGCAGAGATTGGCTGGTCATTCAAGTAGCCCTTTTGGCTCCAATCTAGTTTTCTTACTTTGCCCTCTAGTGTTCTACTTTATTATAATATATCCCTACTACAATTTTTTCAGTTTAACCCTAATAAATCAATAAAATTTCAAGGGAGCTCCTTCTGGGCTCCTCTTTATCCCTCACACTCCAACCCATAGTGCAGAAGATAAAAATTCATCAGCGAGTGCAAATAGCACTCCCTGATTTCAAATATATCATCATAAAAATATTATAAAACTAACCTATCATTTTTCCAAAATACCCCATATATTTATTATATATTTTTAAAATAATTTAATTTTTATAATATTATATAATGTGTAATCCTATATGATATTATACTAGTTCTATTATAGAGTAGTATAATTAAATTTCATATATTTTATATTGAATATAATTATTTTTAAAAAACATTAATTACTTTATAATATATATTTATATATATATATGTATATAACATCTACTAAATAAAGGGAAAAATAAAAATTTATATTCATAATCACTTTTAAACAATATTTATTAAACACCCAATAATCACTTTTAAACTACTTCCGTCTAAATATCAAACTGATTGTACCGTAATCACTTTTGCCAAACTGACTATCAAAGATCATTTTTCCATGATGTGTAAGCAATCCCAAAGAGATACAAAATCACATAGAATACCCCATATATTTATTATATATTTTAAAAATAATTTAATTTTTATAATATTATATAATGTGTAATCCTATTTGATATTATACTAGTTCTATTATAGAGTAGTATAATTAAATTTCATATATTTTATATTGAATATAATTATTTTTTAAAAACATTAATTACTTTATAATATATATTTATATGTATATAACATCTACTAAATAAAGGGAAAAATAAAAATTTATATTCATAATCACTTTTAAACAATATTTTTTAAACACCCAATAATCACTTTTAAACTACTTCCATCTAAATATCAAACTGATTGTACCATAATCACTTTTGCCAAACTGACTATCAAAGATCATTTTTCCATAATGTGTAAGCAATCCCAAAGAGATACAAAATCACATAGAATTAGACGAATAGATAGTTTCAGTTCCTCAAACCATGCAGCCATATGCCACGTATCACTGTTCTTTCTTCCATTTTATTGCTCTATGATAATGACCAAAGAAACTAATAGAATCAAAGAACAAATTCCTATTCATTTCAGGTTTCCTAATTTTCTTTCTCAAAGAAATAGCAAATGAGGACATTATTATACTTATACATAGCAAGGATTTTATCAACCATATATATATATATATATATATATATATATTTGTGTGATTAACATCTTTAAATTTTATGTTGGAGAAAAGTTCATCTGCATCATTTTGGAGTCTTCTGTTAACATTGGGTCAATTTTAAGTCTGATACACAGTTTGTATAAGACAATGGTTACTACCATTCATTTTTCTATTTCATAATTTCAAAATTTGAATATTTATTCTTATAACTAGCATTGTTTTATAACCACAAACTAAATGCATTCCTAAAAACTAATAGGTTTATCATATCAATGCGTCTCAAGGTAATTATCCGAGCTCTATTCTAGTGATGAGAAAACATTGGGAAAGGAAAAAAAAAAAAAAAAGTAAAGAAAGGACCAACTCATATAAGGTAAGGTCAGTGGTGCAGCTTCTCTCACAAATTATCGACTATTGAGGCATATTCCTATCCATCATCTTATGATATAAGATGACAAAAAGTCTTATACATGCTGTTGAAATTTCCCATAGGAAATGCATCAACTAAATAATATTTCCCATCATTTTATGAATATTAATAACAATGCGCCATGCCACGGTAAAGTGAAACAGCATAGAAATATTTTTTATGCATAAAGCAGGACCCAGATATATGATAAAAACTTAAGTGAGATAACAAGGAACAAAGTAAGATTTTGTGGTCAAATATCATTTTATCAAACCAAATTGTTTCCAATGAGGTTGGGTAAGACCCATAATTGGGTCGCAACTGGAACCTGTGAAGATCTCGCAAACATGACAGATAGTACCTATATTGGTTCAAGTTGAGTCATATCCCTTGTTAATGCAATTACAGGTTTAGCATATAATAGTTGTGAAAGAAACTTACAAATTCTAGCATGGCACCTTTCTGATTAACTGTTTTGCCAAACTCCAGAGCCCTCATCCCTGTTATGAGCTCTAGCAAGAGAATACCAAATCCAAACACGTCAGTTTTCTCAGATGACTGGCCAGTGGAAAGGTACTCTGGCGCAATGTGCCCAACAGTGCCACGGACAGCTGTGGTGACATGGGAATCAGCATGGTCAAGGAGCTTGGCAAGCCCAAAGTCACCAACAACGGCCTCACAGAAGTCATCCAAGAGGACATTAGCAGCCTTCACATCTCTGTGGATTATCTTTGGATCACATTGCTCATGTAGATATAGAAGACCCCTTGCAGCTCCTATTGCAATTCTCTTCCTAGTATTCCAGTCTAGTGCTGGTTTTGCTGTCATATCACAAAACAGTGGTTTTTTTTTTATTTAAAGAATTGCAAAATGGAACTTCCAGAGAAGATAATGTATCAATTTTTGCCTGCAACATCAAAAGAATCAATAATTTTTTTCCCTTTTATTTTTCAATCAACATACATCCAGTGTGATCCCAACACTAGCCAAATTCTCTAGTGCACAATTGGATGCCACAAGGGAACTGAATCTCCCCATTGTGTTTCATATATATAATTTTACCAACAAATCCACCATCATTAAAGGAACTGTTACAGAGAATGGAAAACCAAGCAAAAATGACAGCATTCCTTAAAAGGCTTAAGAAAAAAAAGGGCCAACAATAAAACAGTGACGTGTCAAATTTCCTTTTATTCTCCCATTCTAGATGGGGGATTAGTACCTTTGTTACCTTCATCAAATGCAGCTGCTCAATTAAAGATGGTCTTCAAACAGGCCCCTTGTAGAAATGACATAATTCAATTTCTCATAAAGCATTAGTGAAAATTTGACTGATTAGTGATTTCCCTAAGATTTAGCCACTTTATTTATTTATTTATTTACAAATCTCATTGGAATTGAGATTTGATTAAAATCGAGAAATTTTGATTAAATAACAAAAAATGACCGTATTGTTCCCCAAAATTTTGGCTGAACATTTTTTGTCAGTAACAATGTATTTCCCCACACCCTGCAGTGACGAGAGTCTCGTGCACGGGATTTCCCTTTAACAATATATTTCCCAGGTCATTTTGATAACTTAATAACAATCATAACAGTGGTAAAATTCAGAAAAAAAAATCAAGTAAACATGTTATTCAGAATTCATCATTTGAAAAAATTTGGGCAAATATATGAGGTCCAAAAAGAAAATCATTCCCCGAATCTCTGACATAAAGATGGCCAGATATATTTCCAGCCATAGTCTCAAAATGCTACGTGATGCTGCCTGAAGTTGTGCTACACTCAGATTGAAGATAAAATTGTTCTAACATGATTTCGCCATTTACTTGGAACTTAAGCTGAAGACAAAAGAGCAGAAATTCAAAACTTTGCCATTTAATAATGAATTAGTGCATGCTCATTTCAACTAACAATTATAATAGAATTTCCAGGAATTCAAAAGTCAGAATACAAAACTCAACCACAAGATTGGCAACTTGGGACAAGTTTAGATTGGAGCAATAAGACACACGGAAAGAAAAGAAAAGAAAAGAAAAACCCAGAAACTAAACATACTTCTTAAGCAGTTATGCATGGTCCCAGGCTCCCAGCTCCCAACCTCTATGGATTGGAAGTTAGAATTTGGAATATCTGGGGCTCATAATATATGGTGGTCCATAGCAAGGTTCAAACATGGATATGAACCATAATTTAGTAGGCCATGTACCACCCTAACAAGATATTAAAGGAATCATACTCATGCCTTGTGAATATGAGAGGTGGAAATAGAATTGACAATGTGAGTGACAGTAGTTGCAGGCAAGATTGATACCAACCTCTAAGCCTTGAGGCCACACTGCCATTGGACATGTAAGGATACACCAGAAGCCTTTCATATGGGGTGGCACAGTATCCGATTAACCGGAGTAAATTCCGGTGGACTGCAAGGCTAATCATCTCCAATTCGGTCCGAAATTGTGATTCTCCCGCAGTTCCAATCACGTCCTTTAACCGTTTAACTGCCACCATTGTGCCATCCCCCAACTTTCCCCTGTATACATTACCAAAACCCCCAGCACCAAGTATCTTCTTGGAGCTGAAATTGTCTGTCGCAGCTTGGAGTTCTCTAAATGTGAAGTTTCTGAGGTTTCCCAGGCTGATTAGATCCTCTTCTTGCATGTCTGCAACAAAATTCATAGACCCATTAAAGTTTCTTTAACACTGATAGACGTGTATATATACATGTGTGCATTTTAAGATGGGATTTTGAGTTACTGACCATTGATATTCAGGATACTTTGCCTTCTCTTTCTCCGCCAAAAGAGGAACCCAATTGCTAAGAGGATTAGAGAGGCAAAACTGAGGCTGACCCCAAGTGCAATAGCTAGTTTTTTGGAGCTGGATTTTCCTGGAATATTGGAAGATAGTTATAGCGAGACAAATTGGTTTAGAGAGAGGCGGAAGATGGGTGGGTGCAGAGTTTTACCAGAGGATGAATTTACAGAGAAAGAAAGAGGAACGGGGGTTGCTGATCCAGAGCAACCTTCAGTGGAGTGGCTTCCACAAATCAGAGGGTTACCCACAACACTATATGAAAAATAGGGAGAAAAGCACAATCAGAAACCGAGAGGCAATAGAGACATGCATATACGCACACACGTGCCCAGCACCCAAAAAAATTGCATAGATAGAGAGAGAGAGAGAGTTCTGCAGAGAAACTATACTTGAATGTTCTGGCAGGAAATTTGGGCACAGGTCCACTGAGATTGTTGTAAGACAAATCCCTGAATGGCCAAAAATTTTTTACAAACAGAACACCAATTAATTACATTTTGAAACAGACTCCGTGAATCAGAAAAGTCCTCCAAAAAATTGTGTTATTTCGATTTTCAGGACACTATAAAACAGCACAAACAAAATCGATAGTCAGAGAAATCATACTCACAAGAAAGCAAGTTGAGGGACTTTGGTTAAAGACAGAGGAATAGCTCCAGACAAGCTATTGTTGTTCAACCTCCTTACTCATTACATGACAAAAACAACACGGTACAAAAAAAAGATGACAACGAGAGACCAGAATTGAGCAATCAATAGAGCAAAGAAAAACCATGAGAAAACTATTTTTGAGAGAGAGAGAGAGAGTTTTAGAGAGCGCATTAGTAAATTATCAAAATACTCACAGGTATTGAAGAGCATTCAACAGCGCCAGAGATTCCGGCACATGACCGGAGAACCGGTTATTGGACAGATCCAACGTCTGAAGATTCGGAATGAAGCCGAGCTCCGGTGGGATTTCACCGGAAATGTTGTTGTTCTGCAATAATCTGCAAAAATACACACAAACCCGCGTAAGAAAATGGAAAATAAAATTTGAGAGAGAGGCAAACAGAGGGGCTGCAAAAAATCTTAATTAAAATGCTATATACATATGCAATAGCCAATATACATTGATGAACACATGTATGCATGTTTATGATATATTTTCACTGTTTTTTTACACTTGTCGGAGATTTGTGAGGTTTGCGATCATCCCAGACAAAGTTCCCGATAAGCCTTGGCTTGGGGCTCCTCTGTAAAACCCAGAAATTGATGGGTCACTTTGATTGAACTGTGGAATCAAATTTTTAACATTCCAAAAATAATCAAAATTAACATCCATAAAGATATATATACGTATATATGTATGTCGAAGAAGAAAATACTCACAGGCCAGTGACGACATTATCAGGGGAACAAGTGATCATAGCCCAACTACATGGGTCTACAGAGTCCTCATCCCAGTTGTTCAGAACTCCATGAGGGTCGTTTAAAGCACTTCTTATAGTAATCAAAGCTTCAACTACAGTATTGATAACACAAACCGCAAATTAATACAACAAAAATCACTGCAAAGAAAGGAGCAAATGGGTTGCTGTTGATGAAGTGGTTACCTTCATGGTTGCGAGGTTCATATGAAACAGAAAGAGTTGCAGAGAAGAGAACCAAGAATAGAACAAAGAGGTGGAGACTGAGGGACATGATCATTGAATGCAAGTGATGAACATGTTGCACAAACACCATGAATGTATAAATAATTTGGTCTTCCCTAATCTTCTAATCTGTTGCTTCCTTTACTTTTTCTGGGTAATCTACGGTCCGTCTTTTTCAGTCACCATCTTTGAAGTGGAAGAAAACATATAAAAATAGATAGAGAGAGAGAGAGAGAGAGAGAGAGAGAGAGAGTAGAGATGGAAGAGAAACGAATCAGGTGGGATGATACGAGTTGTCAGTGAGAGTGGAAGCTCAGAATTTGAGAGTGACAGGTGGATATTGTGCGCCCTCTCTCTCGTTACATGGTCTAGCCACAAGCACAACACGCAGAGAGTGAAGCCCAGCAAGCAAAGCAAAACTATCGAGGGACGGCAACACTATTTTAGAGCAATTTCATGTCTTCGGTGCTATCTTTTCCTCCCTTTTGAATTATTCCAATTGACCCTACAGATAAAATATATATATATATATATATATATATATTTTGATTACAGCAATAAAGAAAAGAAATTATTCTAAGTGTATAACGTTTTATAGAATTTTAACTTTGATCTAAAAAAGAAAAATTATTCTTAAGTGTGTAATGTTATATGAAATTCAAATTTTAACTTATCATATAAAATAAAATTTTAACCATATATATATATATATATATATATATATATATATACCATCACACAATGTCACTGTCATATCAAATAACTTTTTCACAAAATACTAGAAGCAATGGATTTTGTTTACCGGCTTACATGGTAATTGACATGTATCCACATCTTCACAATTTTTTTCCTAAAAAATGAAAAAGAAATGTTCTCTCAAATTTTCCGTGCAGTCAACATGCAAACGTTTCTATTTTCTAAGCAGACTATGCTAAAAGAAAAAGGAAGGAAAAGGAAAGCAAAAGAACAAAGAGGAGACAGATAATAAAACAAGGACATGATAGATTGATAGTGCACCACTAAAGGGCAACCATGGTGATAAAAGTGAATCACTGTAAGCTTAACAAAGGTTGTGGACACAAATTCAGCTCTGAAAAACAAGAAAAGGATTTCTTCTACACTAATAACAATAATTGACACACAAATAATTGAGCTCACCTCCATCAGAAGAGGTCATGGGTGGCCAAATAGGCTGACCCAGTTGCTTGTTAACTTTATATTAATCACAAGACATTTATCTTTAATCATGAAAAGAATATTAGTTGAAGTAACCTATGAAAAAGTCTATGATGTAATACCATTTTAATGGCATGATTATAGTGATGGGAACTGTTATAAAATCTTTCTATTTTTATGGAAGTCTAAATTGATAAAACAATTAATTTAATTATATTTCTTCCCTTTCCCTTTTTTTTTTTGTTGAATACATAACATGAACTCTATCATATCCCAACAAAAGGAGTCTCCTATCTCTAACACTACTATCCAAATTTAAAGATTATTTAAAAATAAAAATAAAAAAGGTCCAATAAAAATTACACACATAATATCTCATATGGAATAATGGGGCTCATTTGGCTTTAATTGCTTTAGAATAAAGAATTATTAGTGTATCTTATTATTTTATGATTTGAAAAATATCATTTTTTTTTTGAATATTTTAGATAAAAATTCTGTATAAAAAAATCATATTCTTATAATATTTTTATTAGGCTGCATTCAGTGGCGGACCTTAGACTATTCTTTTTAGGAGAACAAAAATAAAATTTAAGATAGTCTTTTAAACAAATATATATTTTTTTTTATGGATGGGACTCCTAATTTTTTTAAACAAAAAAGTTATAAAAATTAGTAGTAAAAAAGTTAATTTTCAAAAGTTTGGGGGGAGGGGCACAACCCCTACTCCTGCATGCATTTGATTAGGTAGATAGTGATGAAAAAAAAAATATATATATATATAGATAAAGAAAATTATTCAATTTTTAGGAATTTGGTTAAAAAAGATGAAAAAGTATAATAAAAAGAATCCTGTAAGAATTTTTCAAAAAATAGCCTATTATTTTTTTCGTTAGAAAAAAAAAAGAAATTTAAAATTTCATGTGACAATGGTATGTACATCTTAAAATTCTAAAGTTCCTTAACTGTTCATTCTATCCAAACACATCCCCCGCCTAAAAAAATGGATTGTATTATAATAAGAGATGTTTTGAACACTCAAAAAGGTTGACTTTTTGCATATTTGTATATTTTATTTGAGAACTATACAAAAGATTTTGGATTAAAAGTACAACATACGATCTTTACGAGTATGATTGGAGGAAAATTACATGTGTAATAATATACTATATATATATATATATAATATCATCTAATTGTTAGAATTTTTAAATCGAGATGTTGAATAATTTTTCCACCATTTTACTCATATATATACAACTTTTTTTTTTCTTTACGGGTTAAAATAAACAACATTCTTTTTGTCGAACACTATCTAATTGTATAATAGTGATTATTCAATTCTTCAGTTGATAGTGTTAGTTCTTTGAGAAGGATTGTCATAGATTGATATTCAAGATGGGAAGAAGTTAGACATTGATAGAGATTCAAAGCTAATTACTGATATAATGTTGAGAAACAAAAGATATTATTGAAAAATAATCAATATTCTTACGGATTGTATTAATATTATAAAGAATAAGGATTTAGAAGTCATTTTTAAGAATGTATATCATGAAGTTAATTTTGCGACTGATTGGTTAATAAATAAAACTCATGAATGCAAAAATAAAATGATATGATTTGATAATTTTCATGATAAATTTATTACTATTTTGTTTGATGATATTAGAGATTGTAGTTTAAGAAGAATTATTTAAATTTCATCCAAAATAAAATAAACAACGTTTTTGTGGCCCATTCTGTTCAAAAGGAAAAAGTAACAGTGAGAAAAGAGGGAGTAGTGACACGAGTGACCTCCTTTTTTCACATTCTGAAATACACAGCTTGTATAGAGATGTGTGTGTATATATATATATATATATATACACGCACTGGTATATAATTTGATGTGTATGGGAATGTCCAAAGCCAAATCTTTATTGGAGTGCGTTTATTCTTGCGTGGAACTGATTCTTGCCATTGGCTTTTTGCTGTTTCAAGTGCTAAAATTGTTGAAAAAGCTAGAAAGCCAATGCGGATGGTTAAAAGCAAAAGTAAACGTTAACGTCCGTGCCTTCACATTTTTCCCCCTATCCTTTGGGAATATCTTGTATCTTTTCACTCGTGCCCAAATATTGTGCTCTGTAGATCATAAAACCTGTCGGATCATCGATCCATCAAACTATTGTAATTGTAATTGTTAAAATGCTAACAGAGAATTAGTGATTCCTCCTCCTCATTCTTTCTTACTCAAAAGTTGAGAGGATAGAAAAATCCTCTCATTTTGTAAATTCAAAATTTTAATATGATGATATTCTTTTAATAGACGAGTAATGTTGCATTAGTGGTTTCAAATGATATGGTATGACCAAGCATAATTAGGATTATTAGTACTTGGGCTAGATACAAGCATAAAACGCTCGTTAGCCTAGGTTAAGAGTGAATTCAGAAATTTATGTTGGAGGAGTTTATAATCAAATCAAAATGTAATACATCAAAATTAAAATGTAACATCATAAATATATTTGTAATAAAGTATTAATAATATATCAAATTATTAACAAAAATATGAAGAAAAAATAATAAATTCTATCAAGGATTCGCCTAAACTTCTAATGGGACTAAAAAAATTACATTGTAAATATTGATTATGCAATACAAAAATTTATTTGTTATTTTATTCTAGGTAGCCTAGACAGGATGGGTAGGATGCTTTCACCCCAATCCCGTCTCAAATTCGACCGCCATCAGTAATTTTTACGTTTTTGTGTTTACAAAAATGCACACCTATTCTAGCCTTTTTACTTCATTATAAGAGCGGCATTTAAGCTTCTTCAAAATTACTCTTCCATTCCTCCATCTCTCATGGGACATAGAGAAGGATGTATTTAGGTTACGGATTCATAACTTTTTTGTAATTGGTGTTACATCACTACTGTCTAAAGTTTCATGGGTTAATTCCCAAGTATTGAATTCATCATGTGAATGGTAGAGTCATAGGGCCAAGATATTGTTTTCGGTTTAAAAGTAATCAAACTCTTTAGAAGTTTTATCATTGAAAGATTGAAAAAAAAAAAAAAACTTTTGTTCCCAAACTTCCAATTGATTTAAAAAGATTGGGAAGGTATTAGAAATTGATTTTTAATGAGAATGAAACCAATTATGTTTCTACAAAAAAAAAAAAAAATTAAAGAAAAAAATGTTCCAACTTATATAGGTTATGACTTGTGAGGTCATATTGGCTACAGAAAAATTTTAACATCTCGTATAATAAACATTGTACGTAAACTTGTCAATGAATCAGATTTTAATCTATTTAAATAAAAGTAAAATCAAATTGGATCATATATTTTTGTTAATAGATCGAATTTGAATCACTCCTAATTCCATTCATATTCACATCGAATCTTTTTACAAGATGCCTAATAGTATGGAACCAACACATGCTTAAGAACCATATATGCGGGGCTAGTCTTGGAGATAAAATATAATTTTTTACTTCTGGTTGGAACAAAATTCTTTGTGCTAGCTATAGTTCTTGAATTTCTCTGATGAACAAAAAAAATGGAATTACTATTCTATGATTTTAAAAGGTTCTGGGTCTTTTGTTTTTTCATCTTCAAAGTGAAAAAAAGATGTAAAAATATCCCACAAGGAGGAGAAAATAAAGGAAAAAAGACAACAAATGTGTACTAAAATGTCCGTAATGTTTAAAATTTAGAAAAAAATAAAAAAATTTGATCACTTCTTTTTTGTGTGTCCATACGAGTCTAACATGGACACGTGAAAAAAAATAGTGTCCATAATATGTACTAAAATGTCCACAATGTGTTTAAAATTTTTAAAAAAAATAAATTTAAACACTTCTTTTTTTGGCATAGTTCCGTGTTGAGCACGTGACAAAAAATGAAATTCCTATTTTTCATAGATCACCGACCTCATTCACAAATTTAGTTTGACCATAGCTCCAACTTCTTTTTTGTGTGTCCACCACAAGTCTAATATGAGCACGTGAGAAAAAATAAAGTAAAAATAAAGTGTCCATAATGTCTACTAAAATGTCCATAATGTGTTTAAAATTAAAAAAAAAAAATTTAAACACTTCTTTTTTTGGCATAGTTCCGTATTGAACACGTGACAAAAAATAAAATACCTATTTTTCGTAGATCACCGGCCTCATTCACAAATTTTGTCCGACCATAGGTACAACTGTCCGCACAAATAAAAGGTACCGCGAGAGGTTAATAATGCCCCCACAGGGGTCACAAACTCACGTAAACGAGTTCGGCCTGTCTGTTGTGTGGGATAATACAGTGATAAGAGTAGGTTTGCTCTTTAATTGTTCGATGTGGGACTTTTATTAGACTCCGATGTAGCCAACACGAAGGGGGAAAAAGTCTCCTATAATTCTTACATCAATTATGCTGGGGACACCATATTGTGCATTATTTTTGGACACCTCCTCTCTCATGTAAGATAAGTCTTACTTGGAATCTCGTCATGATGAAATTCACTTCATGTGAGAGAATAGTAAGGACAAAGTCAAAAATTTACTTTAAAGAGTGGGATAAACTTTGTTCTTAATATTTGATTTTTAATATTCAATTATAAATATAAAAATTTAATATTGATTGATAATATTTTTACTAAATAATTAAATTTATTGGAAAGTCCTTTTCAATATTAATCTACAAATTAGATTAATGATAGATCATAGAGACTAGGATAGGAAAAATTATCGAGTCATATAAACGTGTGAATGACCATAAAGCCTTATTTAGCGACAAAAAAAGATCAATTGTTAAGATCAATTGTTATATGCTATAACAATTTTTTTTTAAATATATATAGTACAAGAAGTTAAAAAAATAAAAACCTACCCATACCCAACAAACCCATATATATTACATTATACTATTGAATAAAATGATCAAAGAACAAGTCATGGACCCCTGTAGATGCAATTTAATTGAAAATTTTTTTTGAATAAAATCACACTAAAAAGAAAAAGTTCGAAAAGCAAAATTCTATATCAATTTTGCATACAAACATTTTACAATTTTGAGTAAATTTGATATCATAGCTTAGAATTAGACTTCTTTCGTTAGAATCGGGACGAGAAGGATGGCATAGTATAAGAGGCTTTTATCCCAAATCCGTCTTAAATGTTATCAAAGCTTACAAAACTTTCCTCAAATCCCATTTCAATAAAGATGAAGTATCAAGTATGGCAGATTCCCAGTAGATTGGGTCAAAATTGCGATTTCTAGCTATGTTTTTCCATCCCCTCCTAAAAAAGTGAACCTAATGGTATGGGTTAATACATAATGAAGTTGCTTTTGGGCCATATTTCCCTTGGTGGGACAGTTTTATCATGGCTTCCAAAAGCTGATCCAAATATCATGTATGTAGTTAAATACTTGGAACAAAAGATTAAAATGATTTACATGGGGTAGGGTTCATCTTAGAATGTTGAACCCAAATAATATTTGAAAAATTTAGCTCATAGGTTGAATTATCAAGTACTACAAATTCAAGTGATTGCAGAAATTAAGTGCTAACGTCTCTTTTGCTGTTTACAAAAATGCATACCTGTTCTACCATTTTCACTTCATAATAAGAGCGGTATTTAAGCATTTTCAAAGTTAATTAACGTTAGAAGGATGTATTTAGGCTACGGATTCATATCTTTTACAATAACTTTTTTTATAATCGGTGTTATATCATTACTGTCTAAAGTTTCATTCGTTAATTCCCAAGTGTTGAATTAATTATGTGAATGGTACAGTCATAGGGCCAAGATATTGGTTGCAAATTAGAAGTAATCAAACTCAATATAGAAGTTTTATCATTGAAAGATTGAAAAATAATATTTGTTCCAAAACTTCAAACTGATTAAAAAGATTGAGAAGGTTTTAGAAATTGATTTTTAATGAGAATGAAGCCAATTATGATTCTACCAAAAAAAAAACAAAATGAGTAAGAAAAAAATGTTCCAACTATTAGAAATTATGACTTGTGAGGCCATATTGGCTATTAAGATTTTTAAAATTGTATGTAAACCTATCAATGGGTCAAAATTTGATCCGAATTCGGTCCATTTAAGTAGAAGTGAAATTAGATCGGATGAGAGACATTTTTGTTGACGGATCAAATTTGAATTACCTCTAATTCGATTCATATCCATATCCGATCTTTTTTCAAGACGCCTACTAATATGGAACCAACACATGCTTAAGAACCATACGTGCATGTAGTCTTGGAGATAAAATATAGTTCTTTACTTCTGGTTGGAACGGAATTCTTTGTGGTAGCTACTGGTTCTTGAATTTCCCTGATGAACCATAAAAAATAAAATGGAATTACTATTCTCTGATTTTAAAAGGTTCTGAGTCTTTTTTATTATAATCCTTTTTTTCATCTTCATAGTTGAAAAAAAAAAGAAAAGAGAAAGTAAAAAGACATGGGATCTGCTATTTGTCAGCTCCAGCACACAGAGAGTGAAGTTTGCTAAATACAGTTATAGAAACAAGATACAAAAGGTGGACCGTTAGTCAAGACGACGAGCGATGGTGGTCACAGCGAGCCCCTTCCCAAAGACAGGCTTTAATGGTTGCTCTGACAAGCCAGCCCTCATTCACAAACTTACACATCTAAGGTAGACAGCGAGCCCCTTCCCACCAAAGCAGTTGATCGGGCGTGTGAACTCCCACTCTAACCGCACAAATCAATGGTGTAGCCTTGATGCCCCCCCTTGGATCACAAGCTCACGTAACCGAGCTCGGCAATTAGTATAGTGGGATAATACAATAATAAGAGTAGGTTTGTTTTCTAATCGTTCGATGTGGGACTCTCATTAAAATCAATTAGGTATACGCTGATGTAGCCAATACGGAGAAAAAAAAACAAAAAAGGTCTCCTATAGAATTCTTACATCAATAATGCTAGGTAAACTGTACACGTCATTACGTATCACACTACACTTTCAGATAAGTCTCACTTGTAATCTCATGTGAGAGGGTGACAAGTCCAAGCCACAAATTTATTTTAGGAGAGACAAATTTTGTTCTTAAAATCCAATTATAAGTTTAAAAATTAATAAAATATAAAAATATAATATTGATTGATGATATTTTTACAAAGTAACTAAATTTATTGGAGAATGCCTTTTCAACATTAATCTACAGATTAGATTATCAAGTCATATAAACATGTGAATGACTATAAAATCTTATTTAACCAAAAAAAAAAGATAAATTGTTATATGTTATAATAGATTTTTCAAAAAATAAATGCACAAAAAGCTCAAAAAATAAAAACCTACTAGTACCTAAGAATCCCATATATATTACATTATATTATCAAATAAAATGATCAAAGAACAAGTGGTGAATCCTTATTGTTCAATGGATTTACAAAAAAATAATGTAGATGCAATATAATTGAATGAAATTCTTAAATAAAAGCACGCTAAAATGAAAAAGCCTTAAAAGCAAAATTATATCAATTTTGCAAACAAACATGTTACAATTTTGAGTAAAATTGATATCATAACTTAGAATTGGACTTCCTTGTTATAGTGGGGCAGAAGACCTTTGTTAGATTTAGTGTATATGTTCAAGAAAATTTTAAAGGTTTTCATATTTGAGAAAGAATTGTGAAAATTAGATAAAAATTGCGATATAAAGAATTTTTTTCTTTTTTAAAAAAATAAATAAAAATAATAATATTAAACCTTGATAAGAATAATTGTGAAAAAGTTTAAACACAATGAAAAATAAAAATAAAAATAAAATTTAAAAGGATGTATTTGTATACATTGAAAGCTGATTGATTATAATATTTAATTATTTGAATTCATAGATTATAATAGCAAACGACAAGGACAAAGGGCGGGCTGGGCCTCAGTAGTCTTGAGAATGAAATTACAAAAGGCGGCCAAGGGTTGACAGGGTAGTTAAGCGGGAACCACAGCCATCATGTCAAGTCCTTCATCGGACTCAATGCTGCTCTGATAAGTCAGCCTCATCCTCCCACATTGGAGATGTAGAGGGGAAACACGGAAACTGTAGCCTAATTAACCCTTCCATGACCCAGCCCATGACCACCTTGCTTGGTTGGTCTAAGATAGCATTATACGAAGACAAGGGCGCTTGTTTAATTATTCGATGTGGGACTTTGTCTTACAAGTGAAATTCTTCCAGGATTGTGATAAACATAAAAAATTTCCACCATATGAAAGTATTTGAATAAAATTATGCCTCTAAAGGTCTCAACCTTTACAGTTTTGACATACATAAATTTTCAATATTGGGTCCCTATTGCCTCTAAAATACAGGCCTACTTAAATGGAGAAGCATAATAAACTAGTATAATATAACGTTCTAACTTTACTAATCCAATGATCTAAAGAAAGAGTTTAACAACATGACTTAAAAATTTAAGCTCATTAGTAATAACACATTTTAGAAACTCCTATCTTTTGATAATAAACTCTGATATTATTTGTAACATCCAAAACTTACTAATTCAATAACTTAAAAAAAAAAAACATATCAAAATGGCCTAAAATGTTTAAACAATTTTTTTTCAAGTATGTATAAACAAAATTATTAGTAATAAAACTTATAACATCTTAAGAATCCCATGTATATTATATTATATTATATTATCGAATAAAATGATCGAAAAACAAGTAGTAGATCCTTATTGTTCAATGGATTTAGAAAAAAATAATATAGATGCAATCTAATTAAATGAAATTCTTAAATAAAAGCACACTAAAAAGAAAAAGCCTTAAAAGCAAAATTATATCAATTTTGCAAACAAGCATGTTTCAATTTTGAGTAAAATTGATATCATAACTTAGAATTGGACTTCCTTGTTATAGTGGGTCAGAGGACTTTTATTAGATTTAGTGTATATGTTCAAGAAAATTTTAAAAGTTTTCATATTTGAGGAAGAATTGTGAAAATTAGATAAAAATTGCAATATGAAGAATTTTTTTTTTCTTTTAAAAAATAAATAAAAATAAAAATATTAAACCTTGATAAGAATAATTGTGAAAAAGTTTAAACACAATAAAAAATAAAAATAAAAATAAAATTTAAAAGGATGTATTTGTATACATTGAAAGCTGATTGATCATAATATTTAATTATTTGAATTCATAGATTATAATAGCAAAGGATAAGGACGAAGGGCGGGCTGGGCCTTAGTAGTCTTGAGAATGAAATTACAAAAGGTGGACAAGAGTTGACAGGGGAGTTAAGCGGGACCCACAGCCATCGTGTCAAGTCCTTCATCGGACTCATTGCTGCTCTGACAAGTCAGCCTCATCCTCCCACATTGGAGATGTAGAGGGGAAACACGGAAACTGTATCCAAATTAACCCTTCCATTACCCAGCCCATGACCACCTTGTTTGGTCAGTCTAAGATAGCATTATATGAAGACAAGGGCGCTTGTTTAATTATTCGATGTGGGACTTTGTCTTACAAGTGAAATTCTTCCAGGATTGTGATAAACATAAAAAATTTCCACCCTATGAAAGTATTTGAATAAAATTATGCCTCTAAAGGTCTCAATCTTTACAGTTTTGACATACATAAATTTTCAATATTGGGTCCCTATTGCCTCTAAAATACAGGACTAATTAAATGGAGAAGCATAATATAACGTTCCAACTTTACTAATCCAATGATCTAAAAAAAGAGTTTAACAACATGACTTAAAAATTTAAGCTCATTAGTAATAACACACTTTAGAAACTCCTATCTTTTGATAATAAACTCTGATATTATTTGTAACATCCAAAACTTACTAATTCAATAACTTTAAAAAAAAAGGCCTATCAAAATGGCCTAAAGTATTTAAACCAATTTTTTTTTCAAGTAAGTACGTATAAACAAAATTATTAGTAATAAAACTTATAACGTCTTAAGAATCCCATATATATTATATTATATTATCGAATGAAATGATCGAAAATAATATAAATGCAATCTAATTGAATGAAATTCTTAAATAAAAGCACACTAAAAAGAAAAAGCCTTAAAAAGCAAAATTATATCAATTTTGCAAACAAGCATGTTTCAATTTTGAGTAAAATTGATATCATAACTTAGAATTGGACTTCCTTGTTATAGTGGGATAGAGGACTTTTGTTAGATTTAGTGTATATGTCCAAGAAAATTTTAAAAGTTTTCATATTTGAGAAAGAGCTGTGAAAATTAGATGAAAATTAAATCGTAATGTAGAGGACTTTTTTCGTGTTATTTTCACTAGAGTTAGTTGAATAATATTTTAACATTTTAGGAATTTCATATTTGGGTCAAACACTTGAAGGTGTGACAATTTTTAATTGCACACTGATATGCCATAAAAGAACAGGCCAATCAATACTTGACACGTATGACCATAATCCAACTCATGCTCGGCCAACATGATTCTCACTCAGCCAATGACTAAAAACTCAAGCATACAGATCATTACATCAGGTCGGAAGAGACCGAATATACACCTTCAAAACATATATATCCAGAACTGATCACGGGGTCCAGACCAACATTCCAGAACTCGTCACCGCCTTAGCAGGTGCCGAGCAGGAAATAAGGAAACAGTCTTCAACAAGGGAACTACCTTCTATGGTTATTTCTATGCGACGCTCTACAAGGTAACTGCAATCTCTGATGATCAAATCCCTATATTCATGGCGTTGAATCCTAATCAACTTAGGAAAGCCATGGCTTATAAATTAAACCCTAGAGGTACGCCTTATTTCTTATGCTCATTCTTTGACTTTCAATACAGTCTTTCAATTCTTTTACTTACTTAAGCATCGGAGCGGCTACCGCCGGAGCCAATCCGATGGTCCTCTGATCATCTTTCTGAGTGTTCTACAGGTCACGGAGTCCATACTTATTGCGAGCCGAAAATGCAGCATCACACACAATAACCTTTTTTAAAAACAATAAATAAAAAAGGGTAATATTAAACCCTGATAAGGGTAATTGTGAAAAAAGTTTAAACTCAATTGGGGGGGTAAAAACAAAAATTAAAGGGATATATTTAAATTTCTTTTTAAAAAATATGCAAAAAATTTAAATAAAATAAGTCAAGAGGGACAATCGACCCCTCTAGGCCTCCACTGACTCCATCCCTCAAGAGTGATATTTAAAGATGTTACATGAAAATGGTATCCTAGCATTGTTCTTCTTACATTCTAGGATTGAACTTTGAGGTTAAGGGGACGCTTGAAGAAGTTGATACAGAAGAAATTATGGTTACAGTTTGTAAAATTATAATTTTCAATCCTTTATATTGAGAGCTTCCAAAAGCTGATTGATTATAATATTTAATTATTTGAATTCATATACTACAAAAGGTGTACAAGTGTCGGCAAGGGATGATACGGTCTTGTGCTGCTGCTCTGACAAGACAGCGTCATCCACCCACACTGCGGGTGTGTGGAGAGTATTCCCCAGTGATCAAACCACTGGTAAATGACTGTGGCCAGTTAACTCATCCATAACCCAACCCACGACCACCAAGATTGGCCAACTTAGGATAACATTATATGAAGACAAGAACGCTTGTTTAATTATTCGATGTGGGACTTTGTCTTACACGTGAAATTCTTCTAGGATTGTGATAAACATGAAAAAATTTCCACCATATTAAAGTATTTGAATTAAATTATGCCTCTAAAGGTCTCAACTTTTACAGTTTTGACATTACATAAATTTTCAATATTGGGTCCCTATTGCGTCTAAAATACAGGCCTAATTGAATGGAGAATCATAATAAACTAAGCATAATATAACATTCTAACTTTACTAATCCAATAATCTAAAGAAAGAGTTTAACAACATGACTTAAAAATTTAAGTTCATTAGTAATACCACACTTTAGAGACCCCTACCATCTAATAGTAAACTCTGATGTTATTTGTAACATTCAAAACTTACTAATCCAATAACTTAAAAAAAAAGGCTATCAAAATGGCCTAAAGTTTCTAAATCAGTTTTTTTTTTTTTCAAGTAAGTGTGTCTAAATAAAATTATTAATAATAAAACTTATAACGTCTTATATACTAATTAAACCATCCTTACTTAATTGATTTGGGATAGGAGTACGTAACACAAAACAATAATTTAAGTACTTTTTATAAACACTTCAATATGCTGATTTGATCTCATCAATATATTTATTTATTTATTTATTTATTTTATAGATAACTTATATGTTATTTTGTTTATTGGACACCGGATATATTCATCCCATCCTAAACTAAACTAGAAACGAGCCTCATCTTATTTATATTTTTTTTTGAAAAAATCAACCCTTTTGCTGTGTGATTCAATGAAAAATATCTAGTTCATCAATCAAACGGCTAAGATCAACTGATGAAGGAAATATGTAGTTCATCTATGTGCTACTAGTTCTTGAAATTTCTTGATGAAGAAAAAAAATTGGAATTACAATTTTCTGATTTAAATAGGTTCTGTTTTTTTTTTTTAATATTTTTTTCTCATATTCAAATTGAAAACAAGGCAAAAAATATATATCAGATTCCCAATTTAGATTAATTTGCTAAACTCATCTTTAAAGAATTGGTCTGCTACTATGAGTCAAGCAGAGGAGAGAGAGAAAAGGTTACAAACTATACGAAAAAGATGAATAAAGGTCGACGTTCAATTGAGAGAGGTGCGGATACAGTGAGCCCCTTCCCAGTGATATAAGCAGACAACTGAATGCTGCTCTGACAAGCCAGCCATCCACAACTACAAAGAGTATGATAATTCAAAGCCCCTGCCGTCCTATACGGCTAGGCTAGTGAACTTCCTCCTGTCTTCCAATTTAAGGAGCGCCACCACCAAAAAGCGATATACTCGGTCGACTCCACAAGGGGTCAATACTACACAACACCACCCCAACCTTCGATCGCCTTAATGCCCTACTCGAGTCACAAGCCCGACATTTCATTCAACTAGGACAAAACTATATTATCAATGGGTTTGTTTTCTACGTTTTTGGTGTGGGATCTTACTAGTGTATCCCCAAAAGGACAAAAAAATCTCAGAATTCTAATATTCTAAGGCTGCAGTTTAAGGTAAAGAGTGATGCTCGAAGATGAATTTAAGTAAAAATATGGACGAGAGTTGAAAGCCGAGTTAAACAGGACCCGCAGCTGTAGTGTTTCGCCCGTAATTCTCGACACCAGGGACACAACAATACGAAAAAGATGCAAAAAGGTCAACGTTCAATTGAGAGAGGTGTGTATATAGTGAGCCCCGTCCCAGAGACATAAGCCGACATCCACAACTACCTAGGGTGTGATAATTCGAAGCCCCCGCCAACCTTTGATCGCCTTAATGCCCTCACTCGAGTCACAAGCCCACGTTACCCGGCTCGGCATTTCGTTCAACTGGGACAAAACTATATTATTTTGTCTTATTTGTAGATAATTCAGAGATCTCTTAAGTCTTTTTAAAAGACTAACACATCATTTTTCTTTTTCATTTTTTACAAAAAGATAGATAAGATCTTTCAATTTCATCAAGATATCACACCCATTTCAAACACTAATGTATTCTAATCCATTTATGAATTGAGGGTATCCAAATCCGGACTGCCAAAATGGGCAATTGTTCATCTAGCAGAGTGTGCTACGGGAGAATTACCTATATCAAATAAGAGTGATGCTATATATAATCAATTTTTTAAAATTAATTTTCTTCATCAAAACATAGTAGAATTTACTATAATAAATGTATTGGATTTTTTTTTAAAATTAATTTTCTTCATCTAGAAATAAGAATGTGTTGGATTTTTTTATTTTGGTTAACAGGAAATATGACAAAAGGAGCACGTAGGCTCTAACAAAAGCCTTATCAGCAAGAAGAATGGTCTTTGACTCTCTAGGCGGTTCATTTAGATTCACCATTTTATCCTTTTGGGTCACTCCTATATAAGCCAGCATATTCACGCAGTAGTTCTCCACCCTCAATGTATGGCTGAAGATGCAACACTGAAAGGTTGTTACAGTCTATAAGGACTGCAACACGGGTGAGGGGTGGTTAGGTCCAAATCCGCCTGGTTGAAACTTGACCTTCAAATCTAATGACTGAATTTGACTCTTACCACACTGCGAAAAGAGAGAGAGAGAGAGAGAGAGAGAGAGAGAGACTTGTTTGTAATATTCTGAGAAGAGGAGGGACAAAATGGGAAACCCCCACATTAGGAAAAATCACTGCAAAGTAGCCCACTGCTGCCTATTCAAAACTTCATATTCAAGTCCAAGAAGAGCTTATCTAAACTGCAGCCAGTACACCCAAACAGCCCAACAATAACGTCCATTCTAGCCTCGCGGCCCACATGGATCCGCATTGAGAATTGGGTCCTTAGACTTTGAATGGAGGAATAGTATTGTAGCTTTTTATGTTGCTTACGTATAATAAGACTCTTTGGCTCATAATGGGGATAAAAAGGCATTGCTTTGCTCAACAACCAATAAAAACCAAAAACAGGGAGTTTATTGGCTTCTCGAGCTGCCGCCATTTTGATGACACAGACGCTGCAGGTTCTGGGCTTTTTTTTTTCTGGGGGGTGGGTGTGTTACTGACAGTGTCTTCACTCTCTAACTGCATAGAGGGATTGGAAGTTTGATTTTTTTTTTTTTTTAGTATTTCTATAACTCGGAACGAGCCCACCAACTACAATCCATGGCCACATCATAAATCAAGACCTTTTTCACAACTATTTTCACGTAAGGTTTGTTTGTGGGAGGGCGGCCCCAAGGGGACTTTGTACTCTTTTAAGTACTTACTCCTCCTCGTGTCTCCAAATGAGCTATACTTGGCGGTTTCTGTTCCCTCCTGATGTATGCCCTTGTATGTCTATAGCAGGGGTAGTGTTTTAAGGCTAGTGTTTTGTGCTGATTGAAGCTCTATGTCTTTGGATTCTTGGGTGCTGTAAGCTGTTGAGCTAGTTGGCCAGTTTTCTCCCGGTTTTAAGGCAATAAAAACTTGAGTTACTTACCCAAAAAAAATCCTAAATTCCAACTGTTTTTTTCAAATCAATCATTCAATACCTTAGCATTCTCTCTTCCTGATTTTGGATATTGGAATGCTTCTGCTTTGGATGTGCCAAAAGTCCTGTATCTTGTAAAAATGATAGGAAAAAGGGTTGTACTCTGTTAAAGGTTTTTTTTTTTTTTGAAATCTACCTATCTCAATAATTCAGCTACATGATGTTATACATATGTACTGTGTGTGTGTGTGTGTGTGTGGTTTTTTATTTTTTTGGTGGGTTGGGGGGAGTAGTTCTAGAATCTAGACCGGCAATTTTGCATGTGGAACTGATCGAGAAGTGAGAACTGAAATAGGTAAACTGCTAAGTAATGAGCCTAGGCCCTAGCCATGGAAGGGACCACCATGATCTGAAGGGTGCAAGAAATGCAGATATAAATTTACATATCTATATAGAAGATATGGTTCAGTCTGCTAGGATAGGTCCTTCCCCAAGCTCATAAAAACTTGACTGCCTAATCCTTATCACCATTATAAAAACAGGTCCAACATTACTGACAACATATCTAACCAACTCCAGTCATTTAATGCGTTCGAAAATACAGAGTCTTCAAACGTACATACATACATAAACATATAACCAAAAAAAGATAAGTAAATGTGTATGGAAATTGTGGTTTGTCCTCAATTTACCATCATAAAATGTGGCAAAATAATAAAAAATATTGAAAATTATAAGAAAGCAACTACCTAAGGTTGATGATAAATTTGGAAATTATGCAATTGTTATTTTATCATCATCATCATTATTGTTTAATGAGAGATGGATTAAAATTTGATATCACTAGTTATGAAAACGTTAATTTTCAAACCAAGAAAAAGCCTTGGAGATTGCAAATCCTGATGAACCAAAAATGGCAATAGAACTAAGGTTTCATTTGGTTTGAGGCTATGATCATAAGGGAAAAGAAAACGAATAGGGAGGGAAAAAAATTTCTCATGCTTTTTTTCATCATAAATAAAATTAAATTTTTTTGTCTCTTTATGATATTATAGTTTATATATATATATATATGTATGTAGATGTTACATTTCAATTTCAATCCAAAACCCTTTTCCGCGAAGTAACAATCATTCGTAGGTCCCATCACACCAAATAAAATAATCCATGTGAAATGAAGCTGAAAAGAAGCAACAGATACGCCCAACTTCACGTGCCTAAACAAACCAAAAATGAAAATCAATCATCCAAATGAATTGCCAGAATTGATTGGACACTACCATAGACCCTAACGAGGTCACCCATCACTCATTCAAACCTCAACTTTCTTGTCTTTGCTTTTGTTTTTCATACCCAGGCATTCTTTCGATGCA
Source organism: Nyssa sinensis (assembly GCA_008638375.1). Lineage (NCBI taxonomy): Eukaryota > Viridiplantae > Streptophyta > Magnoliopsida > Cornales > Nyssaceae > Nyssa > Nyssa sinensis. The sequence goes on from CM018047.1 coordinate 2,891,339, forward strand.
CCTATACATGTATCTATATACAAAGACCCTATGATAGTACCCAATTCTAGGGTACCCTCCTGCCGGCAGTGTCATTGTTACACAGTTAACTGGGCACCCTATAACAGGCAGTGTCGTTTGCTACCCACTTACCTAATTGTTGCCTCGATCTGTTACCTCACTTGAACTACCCCACACCCAATTGAACATGACAAGCCAATCACATGGAACACTACATACATACAGATGTGTGTATATATATATATATATATTTGTAGTATAAGAAACATATTATTAACATAAAAACATGAAACTCCAAAGTACAAAGTCAGTTAAAATATCATCAAATCAGCATAGAGATTTCAAATGGGCTTCATTTGAATTGTACATAAACTAATTAGTCCCACTTTCCCATACAACGAAAAAAGGAAAAAAGAAATGGCATAGAAAAGGGTAAAGAAACAAAAAGTGTGACAGTATGCTTGAATTTAATCATATAATGGGATTGTTGAACATTGAAGTTTGCATCTATAGGGAATCACAGTGTGTGTGTGTGTGTATATATATATATATATATATATATATATATATAACACTCAAGAACTGCTTCAAAGGATTAAATTAACTGTTCCCTAATTACTGTGTAACATAGACGATGTCCAAGGCCAAAATGGGTAATATCTCTCCCTCATTCACTCCTCTTCTCCTCAAGAAATGGGTTTGTTTCAAGAGGATTTGAACAAACACAATAGAAAAATGGAGTTCTTTGTTTCCTATTCACCAAAAAAAAAAAAACGAAAAATGGAAAGAGAGAGAGAGAGTTTCATCAGAAAGTAAAAAGAAATGTAAAGAGACCAACCTGTTGCGGAACCTTTGCACACCCATTCCATATAAACATCATGTCATGAACCAGATGAAGTGACACATATATAGAAATATATATATGTAAACAATTGATTGAGCCATCTCGCCAATATCACCACCACCACCAGCACTACATTTCAGTCCATAACGAACCAATGAAACATATATAAGAGGAAGAATGGAGAAAGTTGCAAAGATTTGAGTTGGGAAGTGGGGTTTTTACAGTCAGCCCAACCCACACAAAACCCTAAAAAACCCATTTGCCTCACCAACATCCTCATGAAAGCCTCACTAGTGGTGCCACCCATAATCAATCTCCACTATATTCCAATGCCCTTTGTAATTTTAAACCAAACCCTCCTTCAGCTGCCACCGCCGCGTTGCCGCCACCACTAACACCAGTACTACAACCCTAGCATCACACAAACACCAAAAATGAGACAAAGGTGGGGTTAATTTCTTTTTTTCTCTCACTTGCATCGGTCTCCAAGACAACTCAATGGGGCTTTCTGGATTCATTCTGGTCAAAATGATCATGAGCAGAGCAAGAGCAAAATATGGGGTTGGGAGGGTTTGGTTGCACCATTTTTTCTTCCTCCCTTTTCTCTCCCGTGAGGAAAGGTTTGATGGGTATTCTCGTCTTATCTTGAAAAATGAAACAGAAAAATGTTTTGGAGTACTATAACTCTATAAGTTCAGGACATGAGGGCATAGCCTTCTGTTAGTTGTCGAGATATATATATATATATATGTGTGTGTGTGTGTGTGTGTGTGTTTGTGTGTGTCCACTATTTACATTGTGGCTGTCTTAATATAATGAGGCGTAAGTAAATAAAACAAATATTTAGTGATACTTTGGACTATAATTTCAAAAGTTAAAAAGGATAATCATATTATTAAATTAGATTTTAAAACACAACCAACTAATATTTCTCCAAGTAAATAAGCATGGTAATCGGCTTGAAATTGATTGCTTTAAACCTATTCCTCACCATTTCCCTTCACAATCTACTTGCCCCAAGGCCAAGTTTTGCTAGATTTGCGCAAGCAATCTCTGTTGGTTTTTTGTTCCCTTGTCCACCCTTCACAATTTTAAAAATGCCCCTTATATCCCTCTTTATATATATAAACACACATATATATGTAAAATATGAATCATATGATTCAAACTCTTATATAATGCAAGTTTTTCAATGGTGAAACTGACTACCTGACCAAACAGGCACCAACTTCGAGTGTTTTTTCGAGACTCCCACCAAAGAAGCCCTACCCCTAGCAGCTACTTTCTTCAATAAATTGGTTTGACCTCTCAGTCAAATATAACACAATTGGTTGGGGTCATTTGGAATGTTGGTCCTGCACAATAAAGGGTAATTTGGTCATTTTCTGTCCTGGATGGGAAAAACTACCCCGGATTTTACGAGTTACCGACAGCATGTGACACGAATTTCCTTATTTGGGTCTCTGCTATTTTCTTCTATGGGCCACTATATGCTGTATGAGTGCGTTACTTACTTCTTGGGCTTGTAGGGGTTAAAACCCTTAGATAAACCAGTCCTTAAGCTCATTTTAGCTGCGTGCAAAAGACACCTAGCCTAGGTTAAATTACCATCCTCGGATGTAGTCGAGTGACTAAATTACCCTTCAACGCGAGAGTAGAAAAGATCAAATGAGTAGAGATTATAATTAAATCAGATTAGTTAGAAATGTCATATTTCATTTTAATAGGACGAGTTTGAAAAAAAATTATGTTAATCTTGTTAAGATTTGAGATAAGTTTAATTGACTCATCTAATACTAATTATATAAAATATAGTAATAACGGAATTTAGTGTTGTATAATTAATATTTATAATAATATTTCATAATTCATATTAAAAGTTTATAGAGTAATACATTAAAATAAATAATTATTTTAATTTTCTATTAACATACATATTTTTATTTTAATATATGTAATATCTTTTTTTTGAAATATGTTAATTATAATTAATTTTAAAAATAAATAAAAAATAATTTTAAAAATAAATGAAAACCAACTTTTAAAAGAATTTTTTTTTTTTTGCAGAATTGAAAAAGGTTTTCCTCTCCCCAACCTTTGCCCTTGTCATTCCTACAAGTGAGAGATATTTGAGTCATTTTGTAATTCGATTCAGCAAGAGGAGGGGGCCATCACATATGATTCTTTCTTACTTTGATGCCCCGTACAACATGGAGAATTTGGTATATTGAACACAAGGAAAGATGGGCCATGTGTACGGTGATGGATTTAGGGTTCATCATCAGCAATGCACCTCTAATATAACATATTATTGTTTGGTCTCTAAATCCAGGTCGAGAGGCTCGTAATAGAGAACAGCAAGAGACAGTATTGTCTGAGGAAAAGTCAGAACTCAGAAGTCAGAGAAAGAGCTATCCGTTTTTCAGGCAAAATAGCATACGTAGTTTTCCAACATATATACATAATACATATATATATACACACACACACACACACGTATACGGGCAGAGAGATGTACCTGAATATAACCCAAATCCAAGATAAAGATGAATCAAGAATCTCTCAGATCGGACGGTCACGGTTCTGATTAAAACTCTGATCGGAAAAAGCAAAAGAATTAGAATTTTGTTTATCATATTGTAGACCCTCACACATGAGATTGTGATTTGTGAAGAGTGTTGGGTGGTTGTCCAACCAAAGAAGCTTTAAGACATTGGTACTCTTTACCAAACAAATAAAGGCTAGAGACAAGGAAAGGCAAAAGAACGTTAGAACACAATATGAGAAATGTGTTTTCAGATCTGAACTAAGTGACTATTAAAAAAGTGCAAAGATATCAATCGTTTTCACTACAGATCTTCAAAGATCAAAACACTGCTTTTGTGGGTATATATGACTGTAAAAACCCTGCCATGTACTACAACAGTACTACAGGTTTCTTTCTTCCTCACTGGTATAATATATACATACATTGAGAGAAAGTGAGAGTAGAAAGCGTAAAGATAAATCATGGGGTACCTTTCAGTTTTCCAGGAAATTGCGTATGAAGCCATAGTTTGCTCTTAATTCAGACTCCAGTAGAACCTAATGTGAGTCTCTCTCTCTCTCTCTCTCTCTCTCTCTCTCTATACATATATATATTATATATATATACTGTTTATAAGAAAACCAGCTGGAAGAGTTAATTTGTAAACAACAAAACATGAATTGAGAGAGAAACGGTAGCATTGTCATAGTCATAGCTTAGTAAATATGAATAGTTCAAAGAGATGATGTTAAATGTCGTCCAGTAATATATCAAGTCATTTGGAAAAGCAAAAGCAAAAGGTTGTATAACTCTTTACAATCACATTTGGATATTTCAGAGAAAGCTTTTGTTTACGTCATCATTGGATGGTCTCTTTAGTCTCGGGATGGTAAATGGGCAACCTATTTTTCTATTTTCTTTCTTCCTATAACAACACTTCACTCCATAATTAGACGGCGCATTACTTTTATTTTTTTTTTCAAAATTTCCCTCCAACCCAATTAAATTCGACTTATTTTGTATTTGAAAAATCGATAATTAATCTTACAATTCTAATCTAAAAGTCCTCTTTTTTCTTAGAAATTTTTCGAAATAAACGTGTTTGTGTTATGAAATTTTTGAGTTGTCTTTTTTATTTTTATTTTTCAATTAAATGGAAGTGCTTCACTTAATTATGACATTAAATGCTTTGTTCCTTTAAAAAAAATAAATCAATTTCTTAAAGGAACTCTTAATATGGAAGAAATAAATTTTCTTGGGGCAGGCAAATGCTGAAACTCTCTAATCGTGACTTGACATGCAACTGGCATGGGTTGCAGCTTGCAACATTGAATAACTTTAATTCAGAAATGACTCATATTTCATTAAAAAAATAAAAAACATGTATATAAGTGATTTTTGGAGTGAGAGTTGAAGCAGAAATATTAAGTAAATTAGCCAAGCTTTTTCACAATTCATTCAATCTTAATTAAGAGTTTCATAAAATTGAGTAATTTTATGATGGAGTAGAAGTTATGAACATTGGAATCCACCAACAAAGAAAGTACTATTCTCAAAAGAAAACTTAAAACTGTTTATTATTTATCAACTAATTAGCCCTAAGTCTTACATCCCTATTTATAATAAAATACTAAAGTAGACTCAACTGAATAATATAAAGTCCTAAAACTATTTTAAAATAGAAGGAATGACTTTCTTAATTAAAGTTATAACTAAAACAAAAACATTTTATATATATATATATATAGCTCAAATTAACCACAAATGACATGGTCAATTGCATTAAGCCCAACCACACTTGAATTTCGTTGTGGGCGACTATTCAACTGAGATCCCACCTTTCTTCTGGTGACCCTACCACTAACAACCACCGACAAAACCCAGAACGCCACCTTCATTTTTAAAGTCAACCAAGCATTGCCATGGGCCACCGGTAGCCCAATTACCGACTACAATTAATGAAAAGTTTTTAACGGGCTCTTTTAATAATAATTTGTATATTTGTTAAGATTCATTCAAAAAAATAAATAAATAATTATATACATGACGTATTATTAAAATAATATATTAAATTAGAAAAGCAGTAGAGTGGACCATTAAAAAAAAATTCACTATGAAGACCTTGAAGGACATAGGACTTAAAAAATGAGTCATTTTTTCAGGAATTTTGACTATAAAAAGACACTAGCGGGGAAAAATAAAAGTATGAACCAAAAAATCCTTTAATTTTAGTAACATGGATGGCAACAAACAGAACGGGTTCTCAGAATTGCCCTCTTTTTCCTCATTTCTGTTTCTTTTAAGTCTAATTGGTGTTAGAGTGTCACAGCAACACACTACTATTGGTTCCCCTCTCATATAAATATAATTAATATATAATTTGTAGAATCTGTAGAAATATTAATCATAATAAAAAAAAGTTAATTATATTTTAGTATCTGAATTTTGTTCGTTCAAATAACTCTCGATATTAATTGTACATTCATCAATTTTAATCAATTAAGGCCATTCTAACGGTCGTCTAAATTTTAACGAAAAATCGGGTAATAACAATATTCTCGATTTTAAGGGCTTTTTGAATTGACAAAATTTTCAGGTCTAAAATTAATTCTAAAAAAATATTTATATAGTTAAGGCCAATAGGATATATAAACTCATTCCTGCTTTCAATTCATATCGAATTTAATCTTTTTTTCATACTTATACCTGCACTCATCTCCTTGTCCATCCTATTCTATTTTTTATCTCTCCAAATTTATCTCACTAGGGTTCCGTTTGATTCAATTTAATGTCGTCAAGTTATTGCATTTGAGGAATAAAATAAATATTTTACTCAAAATTAATTATTTGAATGCAGTAAGTAAAAATCAATTTATGTAATCGTCTCGAACTTTTTAAATTAAAAGTAATTTAATACAATATGTTACTCGTATTTGTGAAGTTAAAAGAAAAAAAATATATGATATTAACTAATTATCTTCTCTTTTTCAACTACTTTTTATTTTTTTTAACCGCTTATCATTAACTGTATGTCTCTATTAATTAGTTGTACTTTTATACAAATCAATCAAACGGACACTTGGTGAGCTGAGCGTTACCATCATTAGCAGTTTAACCGGTAGCGCGTGGATATCATGTCAACTTAAGCTAGCGTTGCCTTGCCTTGTGCACGCGGTTAGGAAGACGCGGGTATTTTACTTCCCAAAGAAACCGTGTAGTCGGTAGTCTTACATTATGGAAACAATCAAAAAACAGTCTCCTACTTTGTCCCCCAACCTTTTCACATGGCCATGAGTAAGCTTTTCACTCTTCTCAGTCCTTTCTCAGCAATAGGATTTGTAATTTAATACTACTGTATGCAAAGCTCCCAATTCATGCATGGAAATTTCCATTCTTTCTGTCCTTGCTCCTCCTATAGAAGGATCATCGCTCCCTCAAAACATTTCATACTTAAAATCATAGTTTCTCTTTCTCTCTCTAGATCTCTCTCTGTCCAATTTTCTTGCACACATTCTTTGACTTAATTAAGGATGAAGGTAGAAAGAGAGAAGAGGTATGCACTATTACTAGCAGCAAAGGACTCGGAGTATGTGAAGAAGGTGTACGGTGGGTACTTTAATGTGTTTGTAGCAGCCTTTGGGGAAGAAGGAGAGAGATGGGACTTGTTTAGGGTTGTTGAAGGAGAGTTTCCAGACATGAATGAGCTCCAAAACTATGATGGGTTTGTGGTTAGTGGCAGTCCTTATGATGCTTATGGAAATGATTATTGGATTCTCAACCTTTGCTTTCTTTTGCAAACCATAGACAATTTGCAAAAGAAAGTTCTTGGTATTTGTTTTGGTCACCAGGTAAGCTTTTATTATTTAGACTATACATATATATTTCCTATTTTCATTATAATTTGAGCAATTGATAATGAAATTCTTTTTTTTTTTTTTATAGGTTTTGTGTAGAGCATTGGGTGGGAAAGTTGGGAAAGCCCAAACTGGTTGGGATATTGGGCTAAGAAAAGTGAGAATTTTGAAAGATTTCTCTCCATGTGGCTTCCCTTGATGGCTTGGATGAAATCCCACCAGCCCTTTCAATCATTGAGTGCCACCAAGACGAGGTATAATATATATGTATATATGTATATATGTATATGTACCAGTATAGTTAGCACTAATAAACACTTGGGAAGTAATTCTAACAATTAAAAAGAAAAATGGAACAGGTATGGGAGGTCCCTATGGGTGCTGAAGTGATTGCGTTTTCAGACAAAACAGGTGTGGAGATGTTCACCATTGGAGACCACATTCTAGGAATTCAAGGTCATCCAGAGTACACCAAAGACATTCTTAACAGTCTTATTGATCGCCTTCTCAATAACGACTCAATAGAGGTAAATTGAATTGTTTTGTTTACTTCATCTCCTCATCCATTTTCTTCTTCAATTTACATTCTTCACATATACATAGTTATAATTTTGGTTACTTTTTAATTGATTACAGAGAGGTTTTGCTGAAGATGTGAAGTCTAAGTTGCAGATAGCAGAACCAGATAGGAAGTGTTGGGAAAAGATATGCAGAAACTTTCTCAAGGGGAGATAGAACTAATAAATCAAACAATTATTCTTTTACTTAGGGTCTCTTTTTTCCTATTCTTTTGTATACAGTTTTAACTTTTATCTGTTTAGACTAACCCAAAATAGATAGAAAAACCAAATCCAATACAGTGTACACCCCTGATTTGATAATGAAATAATAAATATTAAAAGCTGCATTGTTTTTACGATATATTATTAGGTCAATTATATCTTCCTAAGTAGTAGGAATTGGAGAATCATTGGAAAAGTTTCAAGCAAATTCTAAGATGTACTTCAAGTAGTACGATTTTACTCTATATAATTTTTTAAAAGATAATCATATTGTGGAACTTGGTGAATCATTGGAGAAGTTTCGAGCAAACTCTAAAATGTACTTCAAGTAGTATGAATTTATTCTATATAATTTTTTAAAAGATAATTGTATTGTGGAACTTGGTAAATCATTGAAAAAATTTCGAACAAACTCTAAGACATACCTCAAGTAGTAAGATTTTATACTATATAATTTTTAAAAGATAACCGTATTGTGAAACTTGGTGAATCATTAGAAAAATTTCGAACAAACTCTAAGATGTACCTCAAGTAGTAGGTCCGACTTGAAATAAGCATCTAGAATTATTAATTTGGTGCAAGTAAAATGAAAATTGATCACATAGGACTAATCCGGTCAAAGCTCTAGATACTCTACGTTATATATATTACGAGCAAGTTGCTTGGCTAATTGGGCATATTTTGACTAGATTAAATCAGTAGAAAAGCTTTTCTATTTTATTTTATTTTTATCAGTAAAAATATAGAAAATATTATTGATGCATAAGGATGGACAAGAAATACCTAACAAATTACATCAATAAACATAACTGCAATGACCTTGTGCTCCATTCGCTTGCCCTGTGATTCTGAATAAGGGTCCAAATTAACAATCTTGGCCGGCTTAGCTAAATGAGAATTGGCTGTTGTTAGGCATGGTTTGGTTAGTTCACCACACATCACGCATGGCTAAGGGAAACATGCAAGGACTAGGAGTAGAGTGTAAATGCAGGCTAATCCTCATATATTGTGAGTCATACCAAAGGATTTTCATGTTGACGATTGAATAACTTGTAAACTTATTTTATGTGATCGAGAACATATATCCTAACCTTGACCGGCATTGATCATTATCATATATATATATATATATATATATATATATATATAAGTCGGGGAAGGTGTATCCTGATTCACAACGGATCATTTTAGAATGCCAAGTCAATTTTTTAGGTAATAGAGCTGTTTGATGCAGTCATAGATCACTGAATGGGGGTGGAGAGAGATAAAGATGAAGGAAGAAAGAGAGTTTTAAATGACTCAGAAAGAGACACGATCAACAGTACTATCTTTCCTCATCAGCAATGAAATTGAGTGTTGTAATTTTGCAAGAGTTGTTTAAACATGCAATTCAAGGAGTTGTTGCATTTTTTAAGATTAAATTAAAACTTTATGGTTTCATTCACAACCAACATTAATAAATATAATAATAGTTAGAACCAACTACAATTTCAACTGTTACAATGAAGGCAGAAGAAGGGAAAGGGGTAAGAGGAAGAAGGGAAATATGGGTTAATGGGCTGGGTCTGGGTCTGGGTCTGGGTTGGCCCAACCCATATTTGACCCATTTAAAAATGAATCAAATTTGGGCTTAACCTATTTTCCGTCTATTTTGTCATACGTAATATTTAGCTTTATTTATTTTCTTTTATTTTTGTTATATTTTTAGATAGATTATACTTTGTTATTTCTTATAGTATCTTTGTTATTTGGCCAGTTACATTGACATTTCTTAAGATGCAATAGTTTGTCAAAAAAAATTTCTTGAAGTGAAGACCATTGTTAACTAAGCAATTTTGGCTATATCATTAATTTGATTTTTTTGAAAATGAAAAATGTGCCCTTTAATTTGACATTTTAACCAAAATAATAATTAAAAGAGGAGGAAAAATTAGTAAAATTACTATCGTCGTAAAATGTGCCAAGCTGACATGTCTAACAAAAGAAGATAGTGTAATTAGACAAACAAATAAATTACCGTATCTAATTATCAAAAAGATTCATGAAAAGTCAATGTAATTAACTATGTTTCTTTTCATATAAATCAATAGTTATAGCTTTTAAATCTTTTGTCCACTGCCCAAAAACAAAAACTGATTTGGTAATAAAATCTTGATCAAGCTGTGATCACAAAATGATTACAAGTTGATACCGTTGCAGAAGGTGGCATTGATACTTGAAATCTTCATAGTAGGTAAGTGTTGAAGCAAATTGCTTTAAGAATCCACCTTAATTATACCAATTGCAGTTGATAGAACTACCACAAAAATTTTGGAAAATGATGAATTAGAATCCTATTCTTTAAAACATAATATACGAAATGAAAATGATATATATATATATATATATAGACATATGCCAGCAAGTAATGTCATCTTTGAATATCAATTGCATCTTCCATCCATAGTGCGTTGAGGGAGCAGAATCAATTTTCTAATGGCCACCATTTGCCAATATTCTATCTATTTCCCCTATTTTGTACCATGACGATAACATATTGAGTACATATAAAAGTAGCTCTCCATGGATACTGATGGATAAGGAAAAAGATTATGAAAATAATGAGCCAAGCCTTTTTATCATAAACCATATATCTATAACCCTCATGGATTGATCATATAACAAACAAAAAAATCTATCGGTACTTACCATATATAACAAAAAAAAAAAGTATTGCTAGAATATTTCTTTTTATGTTTTTCCTTTTAAGGGAAAAAAAAATTTGGTGACAAGATTGATAGTTATGTATATCAATTTTAAACATACTGATAAAGAATGATGTCATGATAATATTTTAATCTAAAATATATCTTATATGTCAGAATATGATTTATGGTACTACCTTATTACTAGACTTTTTTATCCTTTGAGTTGGCCTTCCTTGAATTCTTTTTTTATTAAAAAGGAAAATTTTATATATAACATATTTTTTCAATTAATTCTTTTATTCTTATACACAAGAAAGTAATTCCACATACATTTATTATAATTTATGTGCTTCTTTATATCTACAAATGAGAAAAATCATTAAAAAAAATCACTATACATAGAACATGCCTAATTCAAGACAAAATAAGAAAAAATGGGGGGCAGAAAAAGTAATATGCATGGAAATACTTTTTTTTTAAAAAATAAATAAATAACTAATTGTTAAGATCGATGACATTAAATTAAATCTCTACTAACCTCTCAATCTTGGTCTTTAACCTCTCAATCTTGGTCTTACGGACTTTACTTTTTTCTCCGAAAACAAATAATACAATGTCACTGCCCCCACTTTAACAATATGCATGAAAATACTTGCTCTTCTACCAAAACCCATCATTGTAAAAAAAAAAAATTCTAAGAAATGAATTGTATGATCTTCTTTCTAGCAAATTCTCCATTGAGTTGGAATGCCTAAGTAGTCCTTTTTAAATGCTGAAGCATTTCCAGCTCAAAATCTCTTCTAGAGGATCAAACGATGTCAACCAAAAGTAAATAAATTTCTTGCTGTATATTAGGTTGGTATTATTCCATTATATAAAGTTATAAATTCAAAATATGAATGCGTAAAAGAGAAGAGGCATGTGGGTCTTTGACAGAATCAACTTTTAGCTTCCAAAAATTAATTGAGTTAATAATATTCTTTCTCTTTACACTTTAGAAAGAGAGATTGCCAATATTGATTCGGACTCTTTATCAAGTTAGTTCACATTGAAGAACTAGATACTCAGCATTGTCACATGTGAAGTTTTATTTGATTCATAAGCAGTGTTCGGCAATTATCTCAATTTCCAAATTATTCTTCGGACGGCTCATATTTTACATTGAAGTGGGAATGCTGAGAATTTCTTTTTCCTAAAAGAACCAACTTAATTAAAATTAAATAATCTACAAAGGCTTGTTCATTTTCTTATATTATTTTTTAATAAAAAGTAATAAAATGACAATTAATAAAAGTAGATACTCAATCCATTTGTGTGGTGGAGTCTATATTTCAAAATTTTAATCTAATAGCAAAAATGTGAGAAAACACCATTCACGTGGAACTCATTCTTAAAACTTCAATTTTTTTTTATTTTTGTTGGTACTTGTAAGAAGTAAGATCATTAAATTTTGTTTTAAGATAATAATTTTTTGAAACTTGAATACCTCACATCAAGACCAAAGTTATCAAATTGCCCAACTAAACATTGACTCGGTCAAAGGTGCTGAGTTAATGGTTCACTGATTCAACCATCAAGGTACTGGTCAAACTAGAAGGTCGTAACAATTATTTTTTAAATATTGATAAATGTAAAAACCCAAAAAAGAAATTGAGAAAATTAATAATATTTTATTATTCTATGTTGTGAATTTATTTCTAGTACTAAAAAGATTAAAAAACTAAAATAAATAAATTTATAATTTCATGAAGAGATTGTTGATATATGTATGATAAATAAATTATATATTCATAAGGGTGTATATATAATTATATGCTTTTTTTTATATTTTAGGAATAAATAATGTATGTAGGTTTCATTGGATACATAAATTTTAAAATATATATGTTTTAAAACAAAAGTTATGCCTAGTTATGTGACAAAGTTGGTCTTTTCTTACGATCACAGATTGTTTATTACAACCCAGATGGCTCGGGTTGACCCGGGTTGAACCACTTGGATCACTAATTCATATTAAAAACTATCAAAATTGACCAAGTTGCTTTAGGTCATTTTCTTAACTAAGTTTAAATAAAGAATTGACCCCGTTAGGCAGGCACCGGGTCGTCAGTTCATGTGGTCAACCCACAGATCAGGGTTTAATAACACCGATTGTGACTATTGTCCCAATTTTACCCAAACTATGAGATAGGTAAAGAGTTAATCTATAATATAAATGTATTGAATATTAATGTAGGATTACAAAAGTAATCTCAATTTATTTATTTATTTGTATGGTTTAAATACTTAAGATAGCTTAACAATTGGATCCCAAGATTGCAATATCAACACATGATATATAACCCGAATGTGTGTAATCCATCCCTGTGGCTAACGGGTCAAAGTTAGAGATGAGCAGTAAATTTAGATGTCTTAATGAACTTGACTCAAAATAGAATCACATACAATTTTCGAGATTTATTCACAAGCATCGCCCCCCCCCCCCCCCCACCACCACCACCACCACCACCACATGCGTGTGTGTATATATCACCACATTGTATCATCACCTAAAATGCTAATTGGTACTATAGTTACTTGTACATCCTCCATTTCTTTTCTTTAATAGTAGTTAGGGATATACTGTTGAGTTCATGATCAGAGCGAAAGCGATTTTAAAAATTTATTTAGATTTTTTTCTTTATATGAATCATATAATCTTGAAAAAGTGGTTAGAATTACTTTATTTTTTATAATCTTGATTTACGAAGAAGTCTTCTTGAAAAGATTGAATGCAATCTTCCTTATTATTGATAATCTTGATTGTTGAAAAAATCTTTTTGAAGAGATTGATGCAATCTTCCTTCTCTTACTCTTCTAGATTTTTCTCTTCTTTTCTCTTTATGCAAGCCGTACACAAGAGAGGAGAGTGGGCTCCTCTTTTTCTCTCTCATAGGAAAAATAGTATTTTTGTTATTGTGCCACTATCTTCTTTAAATCACATATTTATAAGGAGTTTGCAAAATTATAATTAAAAGGAGGGATCTAGGGTCCAACCAAATTAACTTCAATTAGTCAATTAATTTTTAATTAACTCTAAATTAATTAATTCCACTAAAAATTAGAATTATACTCTAATTTGGTGAAATGGAGAAAAATTCATAATCACTAAACATATACAGTAGACCCTTCTATCTGGATATCAATAATTAGGATTTGGGCTTATACACCGTCAAACCAATTCCTAATTTTTTTTACAACTTAATTTATCAATTATTAATCACTATAAAATGGTTAACATTTCAATAAACAATTTATTAAAAAGACCGAATCGGATTTCACTGATTTATCAATTGAATTAAATTATCTCTAATTTAGAGTGTGAATTCTATCTTGAGAATATGTGTTTCCACAATCTAAACAATGATTTTCCAAGATACCGAAATGTTGATTTGAAAGACCCCAATCATTGGTAACTCAAAGTCACCACCATTAAGAGCTTGAGTTCACTATTTTTTCAGGATTAAGAGTTTATTGCGAATAGTGAATATAAGAATCACGTCAAATATAATAACTTTATATGACTTGTTTCTTATAGTGATCCTAGTTCAGTGTATTCCAAATACACCAATACAATACCACAAAGTCTGCTACTCTAGTGGTTGAGATAAACCACCCTATCATATAGGAGATCAAGTGTATTACAGTCTTACAGACAAGAAGTCCAGTCTAATTAATGACTGTGAACAATTCTAGAATTGCTTGATTGTAAGTTCATATCTCATGTATATAAATTTTATTTATATACATGAATTATTTTTAATAACAATTTAAAAACTAATCATCTCATAGTATAAAATAACAATATTTACATGCATAATAATATAAAACTTAATAAAATTTATTAAATAATAATAAAATATCTTAAATGCAAGAGCATATATCTAACATAAAGCTAACAAAATGCCAGCTCTTACTTTTCTTATGGCTATAGTAAGATTCTCTGTAATAAATAAATTTAAAAAAAAAAAAAAGTATGCTTAAGGATTTTGGATGGTTCCATGATCCCCTTATTTTTCTGATGGCTATGGTAAGCTTCTCTCTCCTGCATGCTGTCAGCGCTAGGATTCTGTAATTTAATAGGATAATGTTAGGCGGTTAATGTATTTTACTAAAAAAAAAAAAAAGCAAATTTGTTCGAATGATATGATTGATATGAAATTCGGTTGATCGAAAAGATATTTTTTTAAAAAATAATTAATATTATATTAATTAATAACTATTTTTAATTTATTCCTACAAATATACATGAATTATAAAACAACCACTCAATTTCAGTATATTCAAAGCACCCATTATATGCATTAAATACCCATTACACTAGTGGTCTTTCTGTTCCTTACATTGCCTTTGTTACTCCTATAAAAAGGCCATTCCTCCTCAATATTCCTTACTCCAAATCATCCTCTCTCTCTCACACACAGACACATACACATTTATTTGAACACATTCTTTCTCACCTGATTAAGATGAAGGTTGAAGGTGAGAGGAGGTATGCACTACTACTAGCAGCAAGGGACTCTGAGTATGTGAAGGAGATGTATGGTGGGTACTTCAATGTGTTTGTAGCAGCCTTTGGAGAAGAAGGAGAGAGATGGGACTTGTTTAGGGTTGTTGAAGGACTGTTTCCAGACATGAATGAGCTTGAAAACTATGATGGGTTTGTGGTTAGTGGTAGCCCTTATGATGCTTATGGCAATGACTATTGGATCCTCAAGCTTTGCTTTCTCTTGCAAACCTTAGATGCCATGCAAAAGAAAGTTCTTGGCATTTGCTTTGGTCACCAGGTAACTTAGAATATAGAATAACTTCTATTATTTAATTAGATATACTGTAAATAGTATTCCTATTTTCATTAATAATTTGTTTTTCCATATAGGTTTTGTGTAGAGCATTGGGCGGAAAAGTTGGAAAAGCCTATACTGGTTGGGATATTGGGCTAAGAAAAGTGAGAATTGTAAAGGATCTTTCCCCGTGTTGCTTCCTTGAAAAGTTGGATGAAATCCCACCAGTCCTTTCAATCATTGAATGCCATCAAGATGAGGTCTCTCTCTCTCTCTCTCTCACACACACACACACACACACCTCATGTATATATACGTATTCAGAGCTGAGAAAGTACCATTGGGGAATAATGTTAACAATAAAACTATTGATAAAACAGGTTTGGGAGGTTCCTATGGGAGCTGAAGTGATTGCATTTTCAGACAAAACAGGTGTGGAGATGTTCATAATTGGAACCCACATTCTAGGTATTCAAGGTCATCCAGAGTACACCAAAGACATTCTTAACAATCTCATCGATCGTCTTCTCAATAATGACTCTATAGAGGTGGTGTTCTAATTAGTTTCTCACTCCATTTTCTTTATGTTTAATTTCATTCTTTACACATGAAACTAAAGGTTTGTTTGGTTCATAATTAATTACAGAAAGGTTTTGCTGAGGACGCCAGGTCAAAATTGCTAATAGCTGACCCAGATAGAAAGTGTTGGGAAAAGATATGCAGAAGCTTTCTCAAGGAAACATATAACTAATCACATAATCATACTTCCACTAGCATCTCTATTTAACTTTGTAAACTATCTCAACTATTTAAAATCGGATACATGAATCTTGTTTCGCCCATTCCACCCATATTAAGAGCATAAATTCCGCTCAATTAAGGCATTGACTGTATTAACCAAAAATGGTTAGCGTAAAACAAGTATAGTGTATACTCTTGGTCTTGGAAAGAAATAAATATTGAAATTTGCATTGCTTCTACAATACATCATGTATGACTCTTAGCATTGTCGTAAATCTTGGAGAATCATTAGTAGAGTTCAAGCAAATTGCGGGGATAATTCGGCATTATGGTTGGGTTGAATCCATACAAAAATTTCCAAAGTTTCCTGCTCAGAATATGCCATAATCGCATAACGTGGTATAAAAGGGAAGGCAACTGGCCAGTCATTTTGAGCTCAAAATCTATGAAGAATATTTGGAGTATGATGAAAGGGACTTGATGATTCTTTCCAATATATATATATATATATATATACACACACACACTTGGGGAAGAGCTGCTTTTCCTCGGTGTTTGAAAAGTAACTCTAATACAAAAATAGTTTTGAAAGTTTGATCAAATGTCTAATACAATTTTAAAAAAACAAACCTTAAAATATTTAAGCCAAGTTGCCAAGCAGAGAAGATGGAAAGACTTGTTTATGAATAGATTGACAATTATTTATGAAGAACATGTGCATGAGAAGATTGGAACCATATTCTTAAAGGTAAATATGGGAATATAATATTTTGCAAAGGGGCTAGCCTTTGAGAATTTTAGAAAAGTATGCATCGATCAACTACTGTGCTTTCCCCATATTCTTCGTTCACGTGCTCATATTCATATTCTAGTGAAGATCCCTGAGGTTGTGGATACAGCTGCATTTGAACCTAGCTCTCAAGCTCATTTAATCAAGATCAAAATCATTAGTCTAAAGTTTGGAGAAGTTATTTCATGTAATAGCAACATCAACATCATATGACGCCTATCGTGATTTTCATCATTTATAATGAGTTTTAATAGTATTAGTATATATATATATATATATATCAATCCATATTTACAATACTTTTCCGCAGCCCTAACCATTTTTTTCTCACAGCAATGATGGAACTACAGGTAGTCTAGGGAGTTATGTCCCCCACCTCCACCCCCCAAAAACAATTTTGAAAATTGATTTTTTTTATCCCTATTTTCTATTTTTTTTATAAAGAAATTAGTTAGATGCCCTTTCAAAAAAATTCATATTTATAAAAGAAACTCTCTTGAATTTTAATTTTTATATTTTAAATCCTTTTAACTTCGCCACTGCTCACAGATCAAACTACATTTTAAGTCAAAGTGGCTTATGAGTTATGACCCAATCAGAGCCTCTGGTATGACTAAATAGTTGATCTTGGAAGTCAGAATGGGAACATTATATACTTGATATATATATATATGTGTGTGTGTCTGTGTGTGTGTGTCTGTGTATAGCGGTCATCAAATGCCATCAACCAAGAAAACCATGTTTGCAAAATACCATATGTCTGGTGAAAAAAGAAAGGATTCACGTAGAGGGCATTGATAACTAAGCTGAGATATAGACTCTTAAAAATGATATTCAAAAGAAGAAAAGAGAATAAAATACATTGACAATTTTGAGATGACAGCTTCAAGGTGAGTGGACTTGTCGATCTAACACATACATCCACTGAGTAGAAATTATGAAGACGTTAGAATACATCAACAAAGAAAAAATAACTCTTAAAAAAAAAACTCAATATATTATTAATCAATAAAATGATTATCCATCGTGTTTACATGCATATTTATTATAAAACATAAAATATTATTAACAAAAAATTATGGTTAATTTTAAAAGGACTAATTTAGAGTTCTAGAATTATTTCAAAATAAATAGAATCAAATTTGAAAATTCTAAGTTATAACTAAAACTAAATTTTTTCATAAAAAAATTTCCAATTCCATCTCGCAAAAAAAAAAAACTCCTCCCAAATCAATTTAAACTCTGTGATAGGCAATGCTGGGTCCCCCCTTTATTTTTAAATTGTTATTAATTTATTTATTTTATTAAATTAATTGTAACTAACACATTTCAAACAAAAAGATATATGTATTAAAATAAGTAATATACATGTTAATAAAGAATTAAAATGAATTTTTTTCAAACATATAACTCTATCAAATTTGTATAAAGGTTTAATGGGTAACTAAAAAAATATTATTATAAACATTAATTATGTATCATAAAACTATTTTATTATTTTAATTTACTTAATCGGAGTGGGATTAGAGGTGCCTTCTCTACAAATCTGTCCCCTTTAGGAACAAGGCTAACAAGTTTCCAATCGAACGGATTAAATTGTCATCCCTTGTCTAATTTATCATACATTATATAAATCGTGTATTGCATTACTAGGCTCAAGACAAGTCCAATTAAATTCCTGTATTGTCCATAAATAAAATTTTTCTTGATTTTCTAGAAGCAGGAAACAGATGTTAGAATTTCCTATCCAAATAAATCAAATGTCAAGTGATTGAAAATCAAACTACACCTATAATGGCTCTTCACCTTTTGTCTTTTCTTGTATTTTCTGAGGTTGGAAAGTCCAAACAGTATGAAAAGAGAGAGACAGGTGAAAGACTGAAACAGCTGATTTATACTAATCACATGCATGCAATGCAATGCAATATTTCAAAATAAAGTTTTGTCATGATTAAAATCTAAGACATTTCAAAGTTCAGTTCGTGAAACAGACTATTTTTCCAAATGCCTCCACTTTTTCACAGAGTGCATTGGCTTCTATCTTGTTTTCCCAATAAGAACCCTAAAATATGTATGCATATGACATATTACTGAGCAAAATTGGTGTCTCATATTTGATCTGTTCTATACCGTTGAATGTACGATATCATGATTGACATTTTTTCACTTTTTCAATAATAACGATATATATATATATATATATATAGAAAACATTCTTTTTAGGATAATTATACTAACCCCTGCTTTGTTATCTAACAATCACAAGATCTTCCTTTAAAACCACAAGTATAACAAAAAACATAGAAGTCAGGCTTGGACTGTACCAGAAATTTTTACAAATAATTGAAGACAATATCAATTGTGATCAAAACAGATTCTGGTCTTCAACAAGAATTGGCAGATAATAAAAATAAAAGATTCGCATGCTAAACTCCTATTTAATTAATGGAACTTAATTAGATGGATTAATAAGTATCCTTGTGCAAGCACTGCCATGCCATTAACCACAACAGGGTTAGCATTTCTTAAATTACATCAATCAAAACCTAAAAACAGCCATTCAGAATGTCAAACCCTACTTCAGTATTTAATTTCAGATGTATCCATGTAAATACATAATAAACACACACACACACACACATTCTAATAATATATACAGATGAGCCACATAAACATGCTGTTACAGCATCCACTTTCTTTTAAGTTCCTCCAATACTTCAATCAAGTTTTCATTTTTCAAAAGACAACTGCAAATTAAATTATATTAGAACACTGAAAGACAGAATGTTTGATTCTTTTCAGCAATAGCTTGATGTATCACAAAATACCAAGCCACAATGACTAACAAAACTATAACATACAAGTTAAACAGCATATACGAGTTTTCATGCCTGCACTGTCCAAGATGACACTTCAAAACACAAGTAATAGAGCTTTCAGTTTGTCTGACTATAATAACAAACCAAATATCACATGATGGAGCAAACTGCTTTTGTAAGAAATTGAAATTTTTGCCAAATTTAAAACAATAATAATAATAAGAGCTTGGGTACAAAATCATGAGCGAAACCCCTTTCTTTTATATTTGAGCATGGGGCATCAAACACTACAAAAGGCCAAAGCTCACTATCAATTCACACAAGCTTCAAGACTTTGTGAAAAAAACCTCCGCACCAAATAGGGGAATATCATTTGCATTCTCATGATGTTATAGGTTTACAAAAGGAGATTGGGGAAGGTTACCCTGAAACATTTAAAGAAAATTACATCTTTGATGAATATAGTAAGCATAGTTCGATACAATAATGACAATCAATAATGACAATCAATATAATGATGTCAGATGAGATTGTGTTTTCTCTTCCATTTCTCTTTTATTGCATTTTGCTGTAAGAGTAATGTACATCACTGAAACTGAGCTTCCTGTAAACAAATTGCAGATACTAATCACACCTTAACGATTGCTAAGCAAGCAGTTGATGTTCTCCTGCGTTTTGAACCCCAGCAAATGTCCACGTTACCGATCTTTCTTTTAGTCCCAAGATAGCCTTGACATTTTGCAGCACCGCAATGGCACTTAACCTCAGGGCCCGAATTGCACAAATCTATAAAACCAAAAATCACATAACTCTTAGTCTCCATCACAACATATATTCCCCATTCATGTTTGAAACTCAACTCCAGGTTCCAAGACAATTCTCGGAAGTATAAAACTAAAAAAAAGTCATAATAAAAGGGACCAAAGCTAAAATGTTCATAGGAAAATCTTAAACAGGAACCAAAGGAGAGAAATTTATATAAAAAATTAAAAGAAAAGAAAAGAAAGGAAGAAAAAAAAAAAGGGATGCATTCAACTGCCTGCATCATAACCAAAAAATAAATAAATAACATCTCAAATACCTAATGCACGTAGTTCATGAACCACCAAGATGGTGAGACCATTTTCAGATTATAATACTAATCTATTTTCAGATGATTTAGCACTTATTCACGAGGATGCAGACAGCTAAGGAAAAACTAGAACAGAGAAATGCCATAAAATTCATGGAATGTAAAATGAAAAATCACTGAAAGTAGTTGCCCAGGTGACTAAACAGCCAGTTTTCTGTCACTCTGATTCTTCTTATGTTTTGATGGTTTGTAACAGGGAAGCTAAAATGGAAATCTACTAAATGAGACCAGAGTCCTATAAACCATACTAAAAGCAGAAATGCTCAATTAAACAATGTTCAGTAATCAAGATGAGTTAAGATGAAAACATGTTGAAGAGAAAGTTCAAATTTAACAAAGAGTCACCAGTTGTATTCAACTGAAAGTGTAAAAAAAAAAAAAAAAAGGGCCACATCTAAGGAAGCCTCAGAATTTCCAACAGGAGTTGATAAAACATGGTCAGTAACCACAAGTTCAGTCTTGGTGAATATTGGCTACGTGGGAATAGGCTCCAGAATAGAATGACAATTTTCGGGCCCATTCCATTACTGTGTTTGGTGTGGCAAAAAAGGCCAGAATGGCCATTCCGAATGGATTGACCAAGACCACCAATGTGGTTTAGCCCTTCCTTTCATGAACCAAAAAAATGGAGCTCATTCTATGGGAATTGAAAGAGAGAGATGACGAAAAAAGGAGCAACAAATACAACAAGCCCCCTCCCCCTTCCTCCCAACCTTTCTCTTCTCCCTATTTAGCAAAGAATCTGATGGCAGTCATTCCCCCTTCACCCTCATTACATCCACCAAAGACACAACTCCAGCAATAGTTCCACTCACTCAAAGCTCTCTCTTCACTCTCTTAGATCTGATGACATGGACCAATCATATGGCAGTCCAACTTGAGGTCAGGTTCCCCCCTCCCTTCTCTTTCTCTCGCTCATCCTTCTCTGGTCACATAATCTTTTTCTTCCAATTTTCCGTTTGATTTTGTGTTGAATTTTTCCGATTTGTTGATTGGAGAATTCTAGTTTTTGTCATGGAAAATTTTGAAGATTTTGTTAATTGATGATTAAAGTTAGGGTTTTTTTGTTAATTTTCTTATTTATATATTTATACATATGGCCATTCCTTCCTTACAACCAAACATGGGAATAGGAATGCTCATTCGTATTCCATTCCATCTTCATTCCATTTGTCTTTCTCCATACGAAACATAACCTAAGGAAATTCAGAATATTGACTTGTATACCATAACATCTGTCCATATCAGCTGATAGGCTAGAGTGTTAGCGCTTAGCAGTTAAATGTGACACCATCTTTGAAGGGATTCTAGAACCCTCCATATTTTGTTCCCTGGTTTCTATTAAAGGCGTTATAATGTTTCTACTGGACTTACAAGGCTACATCAAAAAGACATATTAGACCCTCAAATCTTTGTTTGTTGGATATTTGAGTTTGAATGAGATTATGTTACCTTGGACTTATTCTCAGATGGGTTATTTTGTTCAGATTTATGATTTGAAATGCAGTATCAAGTATTCCACGCTGATTGTCCTGGTAATACCAATAAGTTTAATAATGTGTAACAAGAGCCTATTTTGGAGTTCTTAGCTAGTTTGCATATGGAGTATGATCCATTTCGATTTTGGATTTTGGCTCGTAACCCAATACTATCACCTGCGAGGATAACATAATAAATACTATGGTCATCTCATTAGGAGAAATCTTTAGAATTCGTTGATATGTGAAGTTGGCCACAGTGAGACATCTTTATTTTCCAAACATAATCGTTTGAAGTTGGAATCATATATTAGATAGAGATTAGGCAGGATCAGTCATATATAAATGATCCACTTTTGGGTATTGTATTTGTGTGGGAGGCAAGTCGGTAACTTAGGGTATTGTATTTTTGTAGGAGGCAAGTCGGTAACTTAGCATAATAAGTAGTCAATTATTGTGAGATCAAGTGCCAAGGTAGACTTTAGAGATATGGCACATGGGATGTGTGAGCTTTTGTAGTTGAGAACTATGATGAGGGAGCTTGGTGTTAATTCGTGTGTTCCGATCACACTTTATTGCGGCTATCAACATTACGCATCATCTAGTTCAACATGATCGAACCAAGCATACTTAAGTACATAGGTATTTCATAAAATAAAATAAAAAGCTTAGTTCATGACTTATTTGCACCCCTTTTGTGAAAACTAGAGAACAACTAACTATTGTGTAACTAAAAGCATGTCTAATAAGGTGTTTCAAAGTGTTTAGGCAAGTTGGGCATATGTAATATTGATGCATCAAATTTAAAATATTTGTATGATGGGCATTCTTATAATTTCCAAATATTTAATAAATATAAATAGAGACATATGTAGGAATTAGAAATATTCTTCCAGCCTGTCATGTAAATCAGTCTCTCCTTTTCTTTTCTCATCATAAACCCAAACATACAATCACAACAATCTAACTTTCTTTTCTTTCAACATTTAATTGTAGGTCTGAATTTCTCTCTTAAAATTTATGTGAATTAAATTGTTGCAATTAGTATTATGTGGTGTTTTAAAGAGAGTTTTAAATGTACACCTCAGAGACCAAAAGGCAAAAAGTAAAGTGAGCCACTTGGGAAGCACACGCTTTAACAGGTTAAGCTACTCCTAAGGTACAAAAGGCATGCTTGTTGCAGCTAAGGTGCAAAAAGCGCATGCCTCATAGGCAAGTTTGTTCCTTTTTTTCAATGCCTTTTATTCTCTTCCATCTCTGGTACTCTTCTCTTCCCCTATTTCGAACATCCTTTTTTCTTACTTTTTTCCTATTTATGATCCCCTTCCTTTTGTAAGTAGTCCAATTATTGCAAGATCAAGCACCAAGGTAGGCATTAGAGATATGGCACATGGGATATGCGAGCTTTCGTAGTTGAGAACTATGATGAGGGAGCTTGGTTTTAATTTGTGTGTTCTGATCAAACTTTATTGCAACAACAAAGCGGCCATCGACATTACGCATAATCAAGTTCAGCATGATCAAAGCAAGCATACTGAAGTATATAAGTATTTCATCAACAAGAAGCTTAATTCCTGCCTTATTTGCACTCCTTTTGTGAAGACTAGAGAACAACTAACTATTGTGTAACTAAAAGGTGTCTAATAAAGTGTTTCAAAGTGTTTAGGCAAGTTGGCCCTTTTTATTTTTTTGGTAAGACGTTGGGCATATGAAATATTCATGCATCAAATTTAAAATATTTGTATGATGGGGCATTCTTGTAATTTTCTTATGTATTTAACAGATATAAATAGAGAAGGGTGTAGGAATCAGAAATATTCTTCCACCCTACCTTATAATAAACCCAAACATACAATCAACACATTCTAACTTTCTTTCTTTCTTTCTTTTTCTTTTTTTTTTTTGGGGTTTTTCACCAAAGTTAATATTTGCTTTTGTTCAAAATTTAATTGTAGGTCTGAATTTTTCTCTTCAAATTTATGTGAATTCAATTGTTGCAATTAGTGTTATCTGGTGTTTTAAAGAGCATTTTAAAGGCACGCCCCAAGGCCAAAAAACATAAAGTGAGCCACTTGGGACGCACATGCTTTATAGGTTAAGGCTACTCTTGAGGTGCAAAAGGTGTGCTTTTTTGCACCCAGGCCTGGTAAGTTTTCTTTCTTTCTTCTTCTTTTTTTTTCAATCTTTTTATTCTCTTCCATCTCTAGTACTCTCCTCTTCCACTATTTCAAACATCTTTTTTTCTTACTTTTTCCTATTTATGCTCCCCTTCCTTTTGTAAGTAGTCAATTATTGCAAGATCAAGTGCCAAGGTAGGCTTTAGAGATATGGCACATGGGATGCGTGGGCTTTTGTAGTTGAGAACTATGATGAGGGAGCTTGGTCTTAATTCGTGTGTTCTGATCAAATTTTATTGCAACAACCAAACGGCTATTGACATTACGCATAATCTAGTTCAACATAATCAAACCAAGCATATTGAAGTATATAGCTATTTCATAAAAAAGAAGCTTAGCTCCTGCCTTATTTGCACTGCTTTCTTTTTTGTCGGTAGGTAGGAAATAGAAGACAAACTAATGTGTAACTAAAAGGGTGCACTCCTTTTTATTTGCACTCCTTTTGAGAAGACTAGAGAACAACTAACTAATTTGTAACTAAAAGGGTGTCTAATAATGTGTTTCAAAGTGTTTAGGCAAGTTGGACATATGTATTTTATTTTTTATTTTTTTGATAAGAAGTTGGCCATATGTATTTTATTTTTCATTTTTTTGATAAGAAGTTGGCCATATGTAATATTGATGCATCAAATTTAAAATAATTGCATGATGGACATTCTTGTCATTTTCTGACATATTTAATAAATATAAATAGAGACGGGTGTAGGAATCAAAAATATTCTTCCACCCTATCATGTAAATCTCTGTCACTCCGTTCTTTTCTTATCATTTTCTCATCATAAACCCAAACATGCAATCAACACATTCTAACTTTCTTTCTTTCGGTTTTGCTCTAGACTTGATATTTACTTTTGTTCAACATTATTGCATGTATGAATTTCTCTCCTTAAAAATTTATGGGAATTCAATTGTTGCAATTAGTGTTATCTGGTAGTTTTAAAGAGTGTTTTAAAGGGCACACCTCAGGGCCCCAACAAAATAAAGTGAGTTGCTTGGGAAGCACACACTTTAATAGGTTAAGCTAACCATGAGGTGCAGCAAAAGGTGTGCGTTTTTGCACATGCCTCACAAGTAAGTTTTTTTTTTCAATGCTGTTTACTTTGTTCCATCTTTGGTGCTCTCCTCTTCCCCTTTTTCGAACATCTTTTTTTCTTACTTTGTCCTATTTATGTTCTCCCCTTCCTTTTGTAACATACACTACCTTTCTTCGTTTTTCCTAGGGCTGCAAGTTGCGTGGGCTAGCCCGAGTCCAACCCGAATTTTTTTTTATATTGAGCTTTTTTTTTTAATGTTTCATGACAGGGTCTGGGCAGCGAATTTCAAGTCCGACCTCAACTCGGGCCAGGCCTGGAATAAGGGTAAGGGATCCCGAGCCCCATTTTATGTTATTTTAAAAACATGTTTATATATACGTATATATTTAATTTTACTATATTCTAAAAGTATGAGGTGAGATTTATTAAGACACTCTATTGCTACTATAGTGCTCGTTTGGATGAGCCGAAAAAAAGTGTAGTCTGAGTTAAGTAGCAGTTTGAATAAGTAGTTGTGAAAAATTGTTGTTTGAGTTAAGTTAATGAGTGTTTGGATGAATGTATTTGATACGTGCTGATATGATATTGTAGTGTTTGGATCAGCTTATAAATAAGTGTTACTAGGCTACTTTTTGAAAAAGTCCATTTTGGGTTAAGTGTGGATCATTAAGCACGACCAATAAATCGAACCAAACACCTATCAAATCAGAAAAGCCCATTTTGAATTTGAGAAAATCCATTAAGTGCAGGCCAATAAGTCGAACCATACATAATAACGATGTGGGACAGCTAGGCATATTAAAAACAACAGAGTTCAAGTGCAGCTTCACAATCTCGACTTTGATGAAAAATATCAGAAATACATTGCATGAATAAGCTTTACAGCAATGTAGATTTTGCAAGAACCTTCTCAGCTTCTCACACAATTCGAGTAACATGGGTGGAAATGGAACAACACAGACCACACCATTCATCTTAACAGATCTTTGCGTCCATGATTACTACTAGTGAGTTCCTTATTTGGCCATACAAAATCAAGTGACCTGCTGACATACATATATATAATTCCTACATCTAATGATCTGCCGTGTTGAGCTTTAGTATATCTCTATAAGGAGAGCATTCAATATGGCTTCTTTTAACCCAAAAAAAAAAAAATTATCGTACTTCGTCCTCATTGACAACATACACAAAATTGTTGGCCTTGTGCCGAGACTTCTCATCGCCATTCACCTCAACGATCGTGACATGATAAGGAATGAGATTAGAGACAGATCTGAAAGAGGAGGAGAGAGCAGAGAGAAAAAATGAAAAGGCTTACCTGTTTTGGAGTTTGGATCAAGGTTGAGACGATTTGGGAGATTAAGATGATCTCTCTGATAGCTTTTCTATTCCTTCTTGATCTGAGAGGTGGAGGAGAGAGCAGAGAGAGAAAAAGGAAAAAAAGGTTTACTTTTTTTTTATTAGTAAATAAAAAAACAGGTTACTTGTTTTGGAGTTTGGATTGAGATTGAGACAATCTGGGAGATTGAGATGATCTGATAACTTTCTTATTCCTTCTTGACTTTGTCTCTCTAGAGATGGTTCTTTAGTCCCACATCGAAAGAAAACTACACGTCATCTTTCACTGTATAAAACAGTCTTCCCCTCCATGTTTCGTGTAACTTTGTTTGACTGCTAACATTATAGCTGTTATATATAAAATAAAAAATTAATTTTTATCTTAAAAGTTTGATAATCCATTGGACATCGGACAACCCAAGAGAACCCGAATTTGAGAGTGGGTTGGTATGATCAAGCCTAATATTGGGCTTGGGATGAGCTTGGGCAAATTGATTTAACAGTTCGGACTGAGATTGGACAACCTTTAAGCCCAGGCCCGGCCGACTTGCACCCCTATTTTTTCCTTCACATCTCATGTGTTTCAGTTGTAGTGATCTACTAGCGTTTACTTGTGTAGCAATTGTAATCTATCTCTTACTTTAATTGATTTTTTTTCTTTTCACTCATGTTAACTATTCTTAAATATATTTTATATATTATTACTATAAAAATCAAAACTCGAAAAGCTTATGTTTCAATGCTTCAAGGCTTACACCTCATCTCATAGGTGGCAGAACACCACACCTTATGCTTTTGCTTTTCAGAAAACTCATGCTATCTAGAGCAGTTGAATTAACAACTGTTTAGTGGTGGGAGTTTCTTACACTCAAGTCTTAAAGTTTTTATTAATTTATTTGGTAGAATATGGATTAATGGTTTCAGTTTTCTTGTCTAGACCAAAATTTTCATATAAAAAAACTTGTAACTTTGGCACAATATAAATACTCTTCTAGATTTTTAAATGATTCCATATGATTCTATAATAATTATCTATGATGTAATTAAGACATCACAATTTAATTCTGGTTGACTTAACAGTTGAAACAATGCTCCTTAAGCCAACCCATTTCCCTGTTCATTAATTGTCTGGGTTTACAATATTCTATAATATGAACATTTATAGATAATTATGACATTACAATTCAATTCTGGTTAACCCAATGGTTTAACCAATGACCCTTAACCCAACCCATTTCCTAGATCGTTAAATTGTCTGGCTTTACAAACATTCTATAAAACTGTATATAACATTTACAGATATCTAGCCGTTAAAAAAGAATCTTTAAATCCACCTTTGTAACTACATCTTTCAAAAAGAAACGGAGGGTGCACATTGACAATTTCTACCACTCTACAGCTACAAAGAGAGAGAAAATGGAGTTTAGGAGTTGAAACTTGAAAGTCTTCTCTTGGGCCCGTGACACTGGACCTCAAATTCAAGGAATTTGTTGATATTTAGAATTAAATTTGCGGACGAGGTCAACTTATCCGTCTTAAATTTGAAAGATTTCTATAGGGCTTTCATCTATTTCTTCTATGCGGTGGGTGTAAACTAAAAATATTTGTTATTTTCCCGATGTTTCCTCATTTTTTTATAAACCCTTCTTGTGAAGTATTTTAACAATAATTTTGGTAATATTAGTAGATGTTATTCACTCTACTAATATCAAGAAGCCTCATCTCACTACAGGGCTGCTAGTCGTCACCTTGAAGCTTCATTGATCTTTTACCCTTTACCATTGCAACAACATTTTTGAATATTTCCTAGTCGGTTAATGCTCTTTATATGGTGCCTGAAATGACTACAAGATGTTCTAGGAAAGACCAAAGTGATACACTCAGGTAGTCAACTACTGGGTAAGGTTTGGTACTAGAGCTGTCAATGGAGCGGATCGCGACCCAATCCGATCCGAGATCCGATCCGTCAAGTCCGGATATGGTTTTAGAAATAGTGATTCGTGACCCGATCCGATCCGAATCCGATTATCCAAATATAAATGGACCGGATATGATATAGGCTGATCCGATCCGATTATATATATATTATATATATATATATATATAATTAATAAGGACCATTGATCTAGGTCTATTCAATGGTTATAAAAGCTTTATATAAAAGATCAGCCCTTGATTGGATGGATGGAGCTAAAGTGATGAAAATTTGTAATAGGAAAATGTTATTGTGGACTTTAGTTATGCAATCATTTGAATAATGAGTTTGTAATCTATATGTTTAATTATGTAATAGTTTGAATATTGTGGACTTCATGATTTCAGTCTTATGTAAGGATTTGTTATGTTTTAATATTATGAACATGATAGTTTTTTATTATATTTTAATTTTTAAATAACTATTACTATAATTTTATGATTGATTTATTATTTAAGTATGATTGGTTAGTGCAGTTTTTATTTTAAATAATTATTTAAATAACAGGTTTTGATTTAATACAGATTTATAGCCATGTAAAGTATTATAATTTTAAATGGATCGGACCGGATTAACGGATCGGAGATCCGGTTATTAACAGATTCGGATACAGATCAACATTCGAATGATCCGTTGGACAAACGGATCGGATCGGATTTTATATTAAACGGATCTAATTAGGATCACCTCTGATCCGGTCCGAATCCGATCCGTTTACAGCCCTATTTGATACCTCAAAAGAGCAAAGTGATACATTAAGGTTCCTCTTTTCCCATTCTTTCAAACGAACTACCGGTGTAAAGTCCAGTGAGTGCTCGTTCAACTTCGTTTGATGGGTAGTTCAAATGAAGTGGAAGGTTTTTTCAGTGATGAGGTCGTTTGATTGGTCATTCGAGCGAGCTCTGCACAAATTGGTTTGACTCAATTTTAAAGACTCGTTTTCTGCATTAAACCCTACATATAAGAGGAGGCATTTATTCAATTCAATAGAGACTTTTTGGCTGGCACCAAATATACAGATCTAAACCTTTTTCAAAGAATTTCTAATGCACTCAAAACGCACACAGATCAAACCTCCCTTGCATCAAGAACCCAACTTCTACATCAACATCTTGTTCAAGAATTGCAAAGTACAAGCCAAGAGGATTCAAGGTTGTGTGATCAGGAGAAGTCTGAGATTACGTGGATTCGTGATTATGATTAGGTGAGAGCCGTTCATGAATTCAAAGCAGTGGATCGTGAAGAACACTTGTGGATATGAGTTCAAAGAATAGCAGATTGGATTGACAAGGCTTGAGGTACTAAGTATGTGTGTTGTCTAGAGTTTGTACTCTTTCAAAGTTCTTCAATAGTGAATTGTATGCACATCTAGGCCAATGTCCGAAGGTTTTCTCTTTCGGACTTTACTTGTAAAAGTTTGTGTCTTTCTATTCTATGCATGTTCAATCGATATATTATATATTGTGATTGCACACACGAGAACATTAAGTTTGCATATAATCAAAGTGATAACCCAATCATCAAAGGACTTAAATTGGTCAAAAAAAATTCAGATATGATAATATAGACATTTTTAAACCCCCCCCCCCCCCACCCACCCCCCGGGTCTATTCCGGTTTATCTAGATCCATATAGGGCCTCTCATAAACAGTACAATTCCAGCAAACATTTGCATGGAAGAGAGATTTCCTAGGAAAATTCACTCGTGCCCCTAAAGAAATAGAAGGGAATTGAGGAGGAGCCCAACCCGACCCCTACCCATCATAACTGTAGTGGACAATCCCATGACCACAACCAGAATAATTTCTTCCTTTTCTCTATATTTTTAAGGCACTTTTCCAGATTCAGTAACAGATATTCAAGGGGACACTGAAAATTTCATACCCATTACAGCTCAACGAATAGAACATCCATCTTCTCATTGCAATCACTCTTTCATATCAAGTTTGTAAACTTGCCAAACACCGGTGTATAATTTTCTCCTAGTATAAACAAAAGGTGGCAAATGCCACTATTCCATTGTAACAGCTCACTGATTTATGGTACATCCAGTACAGGAGAATTCCCAGTCTTGTATCATCAAATACACTATCTAAGACTTAACATCCTGGTGCAAGACCAGTAGAGTGAAAAGGGAATAGAAAGGGAGACGAGAAGAGAGGAAGAAAGTGAAAAATCCAGAGAGTAGCTCGACAGAAAAGAAAGAGAGAACCAAAGAGAGCACAATCTCAGTATCAATATTCAATATTCAAAAATTCAAATCTACCTATTCTATTACATCAAAGGCCTTTATATAGGCAAACCTTAATTAAACTCGCCAAAATAAAAACTTAGTAAATGACATAAATAAACCCGAAAAATACCATAATAGCAATTACCAAAATTGCTTTACAATCTTAAAAATAAGAAAGTATAAAATAACTAAAAATAAATTCTAAACTCTAATTTTCATTCCAAATTAGTCACCCAATTCCTTTGTGTTCCCCATCACACCCACTTTAGATTGATTGTGGAACCAACATAATTATGCATACTAAAGAAACTTTTAGGACTAAGCCAATGAAAGTATAGGGTATCAAAGATTATTATTTCACACATTATGATGATAATTTCTCTGTAACACATAGAAAGAATACTTAAATAGATTCAATATGAAAATTATTAGAGATAAATCTATCAATGGTAATTGGTAAATAATGCAAACCATAACTATTGTTTTATAAATAATTCACACAACCTCATGTCCCAAACGAGAGTTGAACCCCTATACCTTCCAGTTTTGTGGGTGGTAGGAAATATCACTCAAGCAAACAACCGGTCAAAAAATAGAAACAACAATGTATAGGGGATCGGGTTCAAATCCTCTACAATAGCTTCCATACTACTGCCTTTAAATTATTGTACAATTTTAAAATTGTCTTTTGTTTTAAAATTAATAATAATAACTTCCCAATTCCTATCTGCAATGCTTTTTAAGCATGCTATTGTAGGAAGTGAACACAATAGAAAAACTATCGTAGAGGATGAGTCCATAGGGACCAACAATGAATTAGATTCAACATACCGGTAATCATATGTTAATGGTTCTCCAACTTTAATAGATCGAGCAGCAAAGACGCCAACACGTGTCGCCCCCTCAACTTGCCTTCAAAGAAATAAAAACATAAAAATGTTCAAAACCAGTTGTGTGCAAAGTGATTGAATTTTGGAATCATCAGTAGACTCTCGAACACACTGCCTACTGTACTCATAGGACTATATAACAGATAAATTATTGCCAAATAGAACCAAGAAACTCTCAGATTGCATAAATGCAAAAACATCCATTCAAATAACAAAAAAATAGAAAATGAAAACTCTTATATGTCCGGAACCAACACAACAAAAGGCGACCTCTAATTTTCCCAAAACAGTAAAATCCAACCAACTTGTCCACCAGCACAAATGGTCAGAAAACTCGGACAGTTATGAATAAAGATACCAGGAGTTGAACAAAACCAAAACTTTCCACTACAACATTAGCAATCAGGAGAAGTTTCCCGGCAAATGCAAAGTTTTGCTATACACATCCTGGCATCCGTCTTGAATTATAAAGCAAGCCCCAGATGGGCATAAGATCCTAACCATTCCAGAGGATGACCTAATCTAGCCTTGCAAAATATAATTGAGGATATAAATGGACCTGTACCCCAACTTTGAACAGCCCCAAATCAAATCTAACAAACTATTCCAGATGATGACCTATATGAACTAGTTACACAATTTAAAAGGACCCTTGTTCATATCTTATAAAAGATCGGGTCCATTATATAATTATTTGTTAAGTTAAGCCAAATTCCTGCTCTGGAAGGAAACTGCAACTTCTTAAAATCCCTGAACACGAAGAAAATGTGTGTTAAAGTTGATCATACTAACCATTTTTCCAGCATACAGTTAGGATCACAACTATGGTTTAAAAAACGTGACGAATTTCCCTTGAAAGTTGCATCAATAGTGAAGTCCTTTCGAATTTCACACATGTAAAAGTTCTTATCGCCTTTGTATTTCATGTCCCACAACCGTTTTTCACACAATGCATCATCAATAACTGCAACAGGAAAGAAAGAAACAAATTAGAACTCATGAACTTGCAAAGAAAACAGGGGAACTGTGATAAGATCTTAGATTTCAATTTCAGAAAAACTTCACATCCCTTAAGAATCAGAAGTCAAAAGAACTATAACATTCCATAAATTTGCAGTTTTATATGTAAATCTAACTTGCAGAATTTTATATTATTTTTTTATAAGTATCCATATTTTATATAAATGTACCAAAAGGCTAAAATGTTTTACACTTGTTTGTATTCCGAAAAGATGCTTTTAAGTTTCACATTTTTACATTTGTTTTCTATATTTTCTTTCGAGTTCCATTTTAGGTTTATTTTTTGAAAAGTAAGTCCCACTTTATTTTTAAGTTCACCTCATTGTTTTTTTAGTTCGATAATTTTTTAAATATTGGATAAGTTTTTTACACAATTCTTTTCCTTTTAAGATTCTAAAACTCTTTGGTCCTACTTTTTTCTTTCCCTTTTTATTTTTTCTATTTATTTTCTTTTTATTTAGAGTCCCACTTTATTTTTACGTTCACCTCATTGTTTTTTTAGTTGGATAATTTATTACACATTGGATAAGTTTTTTACACAATTCTTTTTCTTGTAACATTCAAAACTCTTAGACTCCACCTTTTAGTCCTTTCTAAATTTTTTCTATTTGTTATCTTCTGATTTTTTTTGTTTACACAATTTCTTTTCATGTAGATTCTTTTTTCTTTGCCATTTGAGACCCCACTTTCAAAGTTTTTTGGCACCTCATTTTTTGATTGATAAGTCTCACTTTTAGTTGGATAATTTCTTACACATTGGATACTTTTTTTATGCAATTATTTTTCTTCTAACATTCAAAACTCCTAGACTCCAACTTTTTGTCCTTTTTAAGTTTTTTCTATTTGTTATCTTCTGATTTTTTTGTTTTACACAAATTTCTTTTCATTTAGATTCTTTTTTTCCCTTTTGAGTCCCACTTTAAAAGTTTTTGGGCACCTTATTTTTTGATTGAGTTGGATAACTTCAACATCCACCTCATTGTATTTTATTTTTTTTGGACTGGGTAATTTTTTTTTTACATTATTCTTTTTCTTTAGGATTCTAAAACAATTTGGACTCACTTTTTTCTCCCTTCTTTTTTATTAAATTTTTTTCTTATGTTTTACACAATTCTTTTTTTCTAGGTTCTAAAATTTACGATGGAGAACAATCTCTTCTAGTTTGAAGAAAGAACAGAGTTCTAGGACAAAAATGATACGAGGTTATGCTTCTCCCATGACTTTCCCTTTTTCTTCCATTAAATTTTTTTAAATAAATTAGGCACCTTTTTATCATACATAGACACTTTTTGGAGAAGAAAGAATTTTATATAATTATTACACATTACGTAACAATATTAAAATAAGATTTGTATTGGTAGCTAAAACAGAAGATTGGCTTCTGCAACCTGTTTTCTTTCAACTTTAGAAAACAAATAAACAATGGAATGATTCAATGCAAAAATTAAACTTAATTAATAATGATGTTATCCTTCTAGAAGTCATCTTGATTATTGAGTTAAAGAATCAGGCTAGCGCAATCTAAAAGGATTTGATTCTTTTCTACACCCCATGCAACAGCCCATTTAATACCATAAAAAGTTGCTGACAAAGCTTTGCTTGAAGAGCTGGCAGAGTGGCAGCTATGAGATGTCGGAATCCACCAAGATGAACAATTCTCCAAAGAGAGTTAAATTTGATGATAAACATAAATTGTTCTGTGACTTCTGTAACAAGCCACAACATGATCGAGAGGCATGTTGGAGACTCACCAAACGTGCCCAACTAGAGGT
Source organism: Nyssa sinensis (assembly GCA_008638375.1). NCBI lineage: Eukaryota > Viridiplantae > Streptophyta > Magnoliopsida > Cornales > Nyssaceae > Nyssa > Nyssa sinensis. Next base: position 2,926,258 of record CM018047.1, read on the forward strand.
CAAGAAGGTCATTCATGTAGTAACTTTCAAACTAGTGCACACCATACTACGATAGTGGCTTCTACTAGTACTACTATTGGTCCTGCTACTTCAACTCGGGGCACTTCAACTATGGATGTAGACTATAATAATACTTACTCAAGATGAGATTGACAATTTCAAATGCCTTCTGTCACAATTGAATACATCCACTGCGGCTTCTACCTATTTTGCTCATGCAGGTAACCTAGTTGCATCCTTTACTGCATATTATCTCTCATCCCCTTTGAATCAATATTTCAATGATTCAAGGGCATCTAATCATATGATTGGTTGTTCTACTCTTTCTTCATCTTACCATACTTGTTCAAGCAGAGACAAAGTTAGAGTTGTTGATGTTTCTCTGTCATTTATCTCAAGTAAAGGTTCTATTTCAATTACACCATCTATATCTCTTTCTTCAAAGTTACATGTTCCCAATTTTTCAACTAATATTCTCTCTATTAGTCATGTCACTACAGATTTGAATTATAGTGTAACCTTCTTCCCTTCTTATTGCGTCCTCCAAGACTTGGCCACAAGGAAGGCGATTGGCAACGGTACAGCAAGAGATGGTCCTTACTTTCGGGATTCGATTCCTTTAGAACAACGAAATCTCCAATAGGCACACAACTTAGAGAGTGTTGAAGATTTTAAAGAAATTATTTGGATGTGGCATAGACGTTTGGGACATCCATTGTATTTCTTTTCCTCTTAATCTTAATAAAAGTCTAGAACCATGTGTTGTTGTGCATACTAATGTTTGGGATCCCGCTCATGTTGCTTCTTTGTCCGGCTTCTATTGGTTTATTTATTTATTGATGATTTTTCTAGAAACACTTGGGTTTCCTTGTTGAAACATAAAAGTGATGTTTTTCATGTTTCAATACTTTTCACAAATGGTGCTAGCATAGCTAGGTACCTTGTGAATATAGCATAGTAAATCAATCTACTTGTGCAAGTAAACCTCAACAAAATGGAATTGCTGAGAGAAAGAATCGCCATCTTCTGGAGGTTGCAAGGGCTGTATTGACATGAATCTCCCCAAGTCTTACTGGGTTGATGCCCTTCATATTGTTGGTTATCTTATAAATAGGATGTCCACTCGGGTTTTGGCTTTCAAGGCACATGTTTATTGTCGATGTCTTCTTCCTCTTTGAAATCTTTTATTTTCCCTCATATTTTTATTGTGTTTTCTATATTCATGTTCCTAGTTATTCTCATGATAAATTGGATCCTAAAGCTCTTCATTGTATTTTCATCAAATACTCTCCCACTCAAAAGGGGTACAGATGTTATCATCCTCCTTCCAGGACGCGGTTTGTGTCTATAGATTTGACTTCCTATGAATCTATGGCATATTTTCCTCCCTAAACTTCTCTTCGTGGGGAGAACATAAGTGAATGAAAGTCCAAAATTGTTGTTCTTCCTATATTTCTTCCTTCTGGTCCCATTTATCCTAATATACCAGCAACTGTGCCAACTCAAGCATTGCTTAAGAAGTGGATTATTTACTCAAGGAGACAGAAGGATAAGGCCATTTTTCTTCCGACCTGCCATCCATCTTCCTTGGACATAGGAGATCCTTATTCTACTCGTGTTAATGATTCTAATGTTCCTAATGCTCCAATTGATGATTCTAATGTTCCTAGTGCTCTTTGGAAAGGTGTTCGATCTTGCACACAACATCTGATTTGCAACTTTGTTTCTTATCACAAGCTCTCACCATCTTATCATGCCTTTGCTTCTCAATTGTTTTCAATTTTCATTCCTTAAAGAAAGCAATGAGTGAAGAGATGAGAGCTCTCCAAAAAAAAAAATCAATCCTTAAAAACTAGTGAAGTTACCTGGAGGGAAGAAGACGGTTGGATCCAAATGGGTGGACAAAGTAAACCATAAGGCATATGGATCTATTGAGAGATACAAGGCAAGATTGGTAGCAAAAGGCTTTACGCAGAATTATTGGATTGATTATCAAGAGACTTTTGCTCCAATAACAAAGATAAATTCCATTCGGGTTCTTCTCTCTCTTGCTGCAAATTGTGGTTAGCCTCTTCAACAATTAGATTTGACTATGGATATTCTACCTAGCTTTGAGAACTCCTCAACTAATGGCAAAGTGTGAAGATCAAAGACGGCATTATACATGTTAAAACAATCTCCTAGCGCATGATAAATTCCATTCGGGTTCTTCTCTCTCATGCTATGTTGGGATGTGGCTATAAATAAAGTAAGGATACTCTCATTGTGTATGTTGACGATATTGTTATAACCAGTGATGATTCAGAGGAAATGGAGAAATTAAAGCTTATTTATTTAAGAAGTTTGAAATAAAAGACTTTCTAAAGTACTTTCAAGGAATCCCGAAAGGGTATTTCTATAAGGATGCTTGGGTGTAAAACCATTGATATTCAAATCATAAGCTGGGAGAGGATAATAAAGGTGCTTTGATAGATAAGAGAAGATATCAGCAATTGGTGAGAAAGGAATCTAAAGTACTTTCTACGTATCGAGGTTGCTAGATCCTGTAAGGATATTTTTATAGGATGTTTGGGTGTAAATCCATTGATACTCCAGCAGAGCAAATTCATAAGTTGGTAGAGGATAATCAAGTTGCTTTGGTAGATAAGAGAAGATATCAGTAGTTGGTTAGAAACTTGATTTATTTTTCTCATACTCACCTAGATATAGCATTTGCAGTGAGTGTTGTGAGTCAATTTATGCATTCACCTCGCGAGCCACATATAGAGATTGTTCATTGAATTCTTCGCTATTTAAAGTCTTCTCCGGACAAAGGTTTGCTATTCTCATAACATGAATACTTAGAGAATGGAATCATCTACAGATTGGGCTGGTTCTGTTACTGACCGAAGATCTATGTTTGGTTATTGTACTTTTGTAGGAGCAGATTTGGTAACATGGCATGGTAAAAAGTATTCACTTGTGGCTAGATCTAGTGCAGAGGCAAAATTCAGATCAAGTACTCGAAAAGTCTGTTTTAAATTATCAAGTTGCAAATAGTTAGTTACCAAGATCTTATTATGAGTTATTAAATGGTAAAATGAATAAAAATTCACAATTTGAAGGGTTGTTCCTAAAGGACCCAATGAATTCGTAATTAGAATTTAGGGGATCTTTATTAATTGATTCTTTTATGACATGGTGATATTTTACATCGTTGAATGGACCCATTTGAGAACAATTAGATGATGAAAAAATTATCAAGGACCAAAAGAGCAGTAGGAACGCTAGGAAACAAAAATAGGAAGCTTCAATATACTTTAAAGCACAAGATAAGGAAAACTACCTTCCCCAATATACTCGATGACAAAATCTCCTTTGTTAATGGATTCAGCTGCCTCTACTCCCCAACCACAAAGTTCAGTCTGAGAAGGAATATAAGCATTCAAGATACACCACTGATTTCAGGATGAACAACAAAAATAAAATGTGGTGAAAATTGGCAAACTACCGGAGCAGAACATCTTACCTTGACAATTCTGATCTTTTTGTCTTTGCGGAATGGCCTGTTTGTGCACATTTCTGAGCAACGACAAGCCTTTGAGCAGCTTATACATTGAACCCTATTAGATCATACATTTATCTTAGAAACCTATCTGATCAATATCTAAAACTCTGGACCTCAAATGTATTTTTAATGTCAATTGAAGAGTTCAAGGGATTTATCAATAGCAGTTAGACAAAGAAACTACTCAAAATACATGTGAGGAAATCCAGGAATTACTATTGTAAAATCAAACTGATAACATGTTATTGAAACCAATAATCTCCACAAGATTAATCAAAAGAAGCTCAACACTTAAAAGCACAGAAATAAGATTATCAAACTGAGGAGACATTAATTTCACTCCAGATCATAGTTGTCAAAACATGTATCGGAGGGCGTATCGATTTCCAAAAAATGTGTATCGTATCGTGTATCGTATCGTAGATACACGCAAATTTTTTTTAAGTATATATATATATACACATATAAATATATGTACACATGGTTAAAAATCATTGGAATAGCATTTCAATTCACTTATCATAACAAAAATTCATATTAAATTCCACAATCTATAATCCATACAATACAAAAAATAATGTCTTCTAAATATTCTTGAGTTGTATTGTACACTCTATATAGTCCATAGACTCCATACCATACTAGAAATAATGTTCCAAGCATAATTGTCTCGTTTTTCAAATATATTGTATCGTGTTATATATAGTGTGATATATATAGTGTATAAAACAATAAAAATAACACTTCAACTCTCTTATAAAAAAATCAACTTAAATTCATACAATACAAGAATCAAAATTTATAAATATTACAAATTCCAAACTAAAATTTAATAATCCAAGTTTCCAACATAGTTCATCAATATCAAAATTTAAAGACAACATCCAAAATTATTCATTTTTATAATCCATCATATTTTCATCTTAATATCCAATTTCAATGGCATTGATATTATCATCTTCATCATCATTAGAAGATGCCAACAATTTTTTCACTTCTTTTTTTTTTTCAACATCTTGAATGTGCTCACTCCTCATCATCATTTTTTCAAAATATGTACTTCCTTCTTCTTGTTTGAGGAAAGGTCTCTAAGCATTACATAGAGACAATATAAAGCCCAAATAAAAAAAATTCCATTTATATAACAAAGCAACAAAATAGAGGTCGAAACGATGTTGTTCAACTTTATTACTGTATTGCATGTATCGTGCATATTGAAATGTATCGTAAGATACGTATTTTGTATCGTAAGATACAATGCAAAAAGATACAATTGTAAGATACGTATCGTTTTATGTCCATATCGAAATGTATCGTAAGATACGTATCGCGTATCGTAAGATACTAACAACTATGCTCCAAATATACTTTGTTGTCTATAATCTCCCATTTTACTCCCATTATATGAGAGAGGAAGTGTCTCAAGGTCCACTACTATGGATTGAAGAACAATCTGACAGTTGTGTCAACATATGAACTTATGAACTATTACAAAAGAGTTGTCAACTACTTGTTCAATAATTGGCAATAGGTAAAACTTATGATGTGGGTGTTTGTCCCCCCGTTTCCAACTAAGATTTGCGGCCCACAAGTGGAGAAATCTATAAGTGAAAAATATTAGCCTAGGTGAAATCCCGTCGGGAGGCCGTGATTTTAGGCCCCAATCGGGGGGCCAAACAGGCCTGAATTGTTACAGGAGTCCCATTGAACTATTTTTAGAATTCAAATACATAATGGTACATTTGGTACAAGACAAACGGAGTGGGAAAAGAGGAGGGAAGGATGGACTTTCCATGGTTTGGTAGGAGGGAAAGGAAAAGACAAGGAATGGCCTTTCCATTTTGGCCCATCATATTCCTTCCTCCAAGAGGAAAGGAGGGAAAGAATTCCTCCTTTTTGACTTTTGTCCTTTCAAAAAAACCACTTGCCTTAATATTTGAAGGTATAATAATAGTCCTAAGCAATACCCCTTTCCTTCCTTCTCTCCTTAACCAAACGAAAAAAGGGAAAAGCTCCTTCCTTTCCCTATGGATACCTCTCCCGTCCCTCCAAGGTTCCCTTCCAATTCTAACCAAACAGAGCATCGTAGGTAAGGAGTCCTGATAATCGTAAAGGTAAAAATCACCAAAAACTAAGTAGTTGTCAACATCATTGAATTTATTTTAAGTAAAAAGAAACAATTTGTACGATCATCAGAAACAATAATACCTGCACACGCAATCTTCAGAGCATGTAGTACTGCAGTTCGTGCATCCAATATCAGTTCCGACATCATCACGCTTTTTCTTAACAAGGTACACATCTGATTCAGTTAAGGACAGTGCTATGGTAAAATATAATAATTAGAACTTTTTAGGCAAATAAATTAATCCATCAAACTGAAGCAAAAATATTATCCTCGTGCAGAAGTTATTGAAGTCAACGTTTTTCTACTTGAGTCAAGTATATGATTTAATAATCTTTATAAATGAACATATTTAATTGGACATTACAATAAAAAGACAAAATGCAAAGGATACTGCGCCTGATGTGCACATACGGGGGGGGTTCCATTTTATTCTCCATCATGTCTTTCCAAGTTAAATCAATCTTGAACTCCTCATCAATGTATGGCACAGGCAAGCGACAGAAAATTTCCTAAAATTTGAGTGAAGAAGTTAGCCTGTGGTATAGAGGGATGACTAAATACATAAAACATCTGGCAATTAAGTTTGAAATAGAACGACTGAATACTTGTTACTTTCTCTAAAAAAATGTATGACATTACTTGAAGTTAGAACAATGTAGAACAGAAAATAAAATTAGTGAATACTTCTTCCACAAAATTTTAAAATTTAATACCATTGTTTATGAGAGACTGATTATTAAAAGCTCTGACCTCTATGTCATTTGTTGGAACTGCATGCTGCTCATTCAAGAAGATATATCAGTCCTGTCAGCCAGCCTAATCAATAAAAAATAAGAATGAAGTAAAAAAAACCCCAACAAAAAAAGTAATTCTCAAAAGCAATTGATTCTTCTTAACTGGACCTAAATGCAATAGGTTCATCATGTAACATGAACCAATTATTCAGACATTGACAGTGCTTTTCAGTACATTATTGTCAAATAAAAAAAGTCTGGAGACACCAGAAAAAAACTTGCCCAATCAAACAAATGAAAACTTAGAACTATATATGGCCAAACCAGCCTTCACAAGCCAGAGAAATCCAGGGAACCAAAATAACAATTTAGCAGATCATGTGATTTGTCAAATTCATGACTTCCACCAGGAAGTGCAATTCCAAAGAGGACAAGCAAGCAAAGGGGGAGCTAATAATGGATGAGATTTTTGGGAAACTCAATGCTGCAATAGAACACCTATATTCTGAATAGAATACGGTAATCCAATGAATGTTTAGTGGGAGTGTACTTATCAATGTTGTTTTTAGATCTTTTAAGGGGAGAAGGGTTATGCCTCCCCCACCTCTGCAAGACTTCCAAGATAATATTGGGGGAAACATCAAATATAAGAAGACAAAGAAGAAGAAGAAAATCACACCTCCCTACCTCTATACTGCAAGCCTTCCAAGATACTATAAGAACACAGCTTCAAAAAACTTTATGGAACATGAAAATTTTTTATTTGGTTCTTCTCTAAACTCAAAAGACAAAGCAATTCTTGTTAACACACTGGCAACAAAAAATAAAAACATTCACACCGGACAGTAAGAGATGTCAGCAGCCTAGTAGACCAGGTGGTATCAAGTGGACTCTCAACCTTAATGTCAATGAATCACATCCCCTTATTGCCTATCAAAAAATTAAGGGATGCCAACAATTATGCTGAGTTGTTGAATAATTGAGATATCAATAATGCAAAAATTATTACCTGGATTAATAATTCTAGTGATCAAGAAAAATTTAGGACATTAGGGTTTCCAAATTAACACAACCAAAATTTGCCTGTGTTACATTGGTATAAACTTGGCAAAATTTAACATACCCAAAGAGATTTGGGATTACTAGTCCAAATTATTTGTCCAGTTTAATTTTTCCAAGAGATGTCAATTGAAGTATAAGATGCTCACCAAGGTGATAGGAGTATGCAAGAGTTATACTCAGTTATGACTAGGTTTTGGGATTAGTTGACTCTTATTGAGCCTAGATTGAGCACTATGAGTTATATCATACATATAAAGAGAGGAACCGCAGTTGTTTCAGTTTTTTATGGCACTCAGAGATGATTTTGAGGGCCTTTGTGGATCCATTTTTCGCCGCAACTCACTTCCCTCTATTGATTTTGTGGTTAATGAGTTTTTAGCTGAAGAGGTACGACTCAAGACTCTACCGAAGAATAGTCTTCTTCCTTTACCTACACAAATAGTATTGCCTCTTCCTCCCAAGTCTAGTAGCTCACAGAATAGGTAGCGAGTCAGAGTTGGCATTGATGAGTTTCTCTTCTGTCGAGAGAAGGGTCACTGGAAAACCTAGTGTTCTAAGTTAGGGAATAAGTAAGTTCATGGGTTACATCAACAGTTTTCTGGAACTAGGGATCATCACACTACAGCGATTGCACCACTAGCAAATGAGTCCTCTACATCAGCTCCCACACTATCTTTAATTGTCGAACATTTACAAAAGTTTTTCTCCACTCATCAGCCTAATGCACTTTTAGTTTCTCCTTCTACAAGTTTCTTCGGCCTTCAAATGCATCTCAAACCACTTCGGCCTTCAGCAATTGTTGTCACATCATGAGTTTGTGGGGGGTGGTAGGGTAGTTAGTGTACATACATGTTAGCATCATTAAGGGTAGTTTAGTCTTTATTCTTCTTTTGTTAAGCACTACTATAAAGGCTTTTCTTATTTTTTGTGTAAAGAGATTGAAGACTTATGGCTTCTGAATAATATGTTACCTTCTTCTCTCTTCTTCTTCTTCTCAACTTTATGACCAAAGTTATCACATTTCATATACCACATTGGGCCTTTTCACTAGCAATAAGCGTAAGCAACCACATAGTACTTTTCTAATGGATTTTTATCAGCAACTGGGTGCAAGATTATATTTTAAAATCAGCATTTAAAGAAAATTCTGAAGTTTTAGCTGCCAACTGAATAGAATAATTAACAAGCTATACTTATCAAAAATAATAATAAAGTAACAAGCTCTAGCCAAAAAAAAAAATTGTTAAAAAGAAACTACTCAATCATAGGCCTTCTACTTCACATCAATCATATAAATCAAGACCTAAAAGTACAGAAAACCAGCTGAAAACAATAGCCAAAATCCTTTGATAAAAGATATGTATGAAAACAAGGAAAAACAAATGGGACAGAGAATTCACTTTGAGCCAAAGGCTGGCAATAAGATCTCTGTGTGGCCTCTTTATAAATGCATGCACAAGAGTATCAAAAATATCAAAAGGCATGCCAAATATGTCAGATGACTCGGATCAAAGAAAGAACTCATCATAAGTATACAAAAATGCCATTTTTATAGTTATTTCCTTGTCCTAATAAAGAGGTAATGACAATATCCAAATAAATGAATAAATAACCATGCTTTTGATATTTCAAATCCATATATAGGAATAGAGAAACCGAGCTGATGAAAGAAGGAAGTGATTGACCTTCTCCAGCCGCCAATCAGTAGGATGCCTCCAACAAACAGCTTGCCCTGCTTTGTTACCTAAATGAATCACATACTCCGGAAACGCTGCACACTTATCATGTGAAGCTATTGTGCATCGCACACACCGCCAAAAGAGTTTTTGTTTGCACATGAAGCATGCCTGTTCAAGGAATCAAGTCATATATAGTGGTCCCACAGCAAATAATAATTGCAGGAAATAATAACAGTACAATATTTTACAAAAACGCAAAACTCATAATCCACGGATAACAATAAAATATAACCAACAAGAAAAGTAATTACAGCAACAACAAAAAAATGGTCTCAGTGAAGAAAGAATCAATAAACAGACACAAAGAAGAAGAAGAAAAAAGTAGCAAGAGATCCATTCAGAACTAATACATCAAGTACTTCTATTTCTGCATAGTTCAAACTAGATTTCTCCAGAGCATTATGTGCCAGAAATTTATTTGACAATCCTTAACCAAAAAGAATAAAAGAAAGAAAAGCTTACCTTGAAATGCAATGGTTCACAGTTCAATTCCAAGAAAAAAATGCAAAAGATAACTTTTTTTCAGGTCAAAGATTTTAAACCAACATCGAATTAAACAGGAAGACTGTGCACTTCAATGTAATTTGCTAACCGTGTTCCGATGATCAGTCAAAAATGGACAAACATGTTCAAAAACAAAAGCAAGTAGATTGTAAACCATAAAACATTTGTATAAGATTTTCTCCCAACCCTACAAAGCAAGCTTGTTTTCTATGTACAGCTTAAAATATACTCTTAACTTATATGCAGAAAATCATATTAACACATCAAGGACATAGATATTTCAGTAATTAGAAGTAAATAAAAATTGAGATGAAGTAAATTGTACCAAAAATTTTATATTCTAGGACTTGGTCATATGGAAATTGGAATCAATTTTTTTTCCATTCGTTTATAATTGTGTTTCATGTGTTTACTTTATATACCCAACATGTACGTGTGCTTTTGCCTTTACTTTTTTAATATAAATTGTGTTACTCACTAAAGAGGTAAATAAAAGCGAGAACCATATGGAAAGAACGTTACATGTTGAGGGCACTTGAATTTTCTAGAAGATGAGAACCCAAGCCCTTCTTTTGCACATGTCAAGTGATAAACGCCTTGACAACCACGAACAGAGCATAAAAGCTCCTCTCCAGGGTAGATAAAATTCTGACAAACGCGACATTCAACCTGGAGTGGATCACAATGCATTATTAGTTCATGTAAGAAAATCAAATAATAATTTTACAATCTAAAAATCAAATATAACAGTAAATTTACTAAAGTGGTGTTAAAAAAGGAAAAGACAAATATGTGAAAGATTTCCAAATCCTAGAAGAAAGGAAACCGATTAAGATCTCAACATTCAAGCTTTAGCCATGTTCTAGAGAAAATTGGCAGTTGGAGGGGATGGCTCCCCAGCTACATCCACTGTTGGAGTTGCTCTTACAGTACACAGTTGTCCAATCTCTAGAATTGAGTATAATCCCAGTAAAGTTGTGGGACATATAAATGAAAATCTCTATCCTGATTTTTTAAATAAATCAACCAACAATGAAAATGGAACCTCTTCATGGCCATGTCACCATGCTACATGCCAAAAATTCAAATACACTAACAAATAGGAATTTGGCAATGTCACAAACTGGGATTACACTGCCAATAATCCGAAACTAATAAGTCTTTCCTTTTAATCAAATGAATGTTGAGAAAACATAGAACTTTAATTGCCACGTAATGGAGTAAATATTCCATTACTAGGATTATCAGATAATTGAAAATCCATTATAAAGAAGACAAAGCATTCAATAGAAAAGTTATGGAAACAAAAATTACCAGTCTTGGCGCCCCAACAAGGAAAGGAAGGAAGCATTTCTGTGGGGAAATTCCTGACTCAATCTTTTTCTCAACCCAAGCCCTCACATAACCATCCAAAATCTTCTCTTCTGAAAATTTCTTGCCCTGCTCCACTAACCCTCGACTTCGACTCAAAACCCTAATTCCAGTGCCATTACATGAATCCCCCTGGAGCACAGTCGGAAATCGCTCCCAATCGCAACACAAATTATCGTCTTTCGCTAGGGTTTTGACCGAGTTAGTGTACAATAGACCGTTCGAATCACTTTGATCAGAGACAGTTTTGAGATTACAGCAACGAGAGAATGTCAATGAGGATGAGTTCAAGAGAGTGCCCAAGTCAGGCATGGTTGTGTGAAAACTGAAACCTAGACGTTCTTAAAATTATATTCAGTTGTAGAGAGAGAAAGTAGGGAAATCTAAAGACCCTGTAATGGGTTTGGTGAGTTCTATGGAGAGATATGAGAAAGATCGGAGAGGAATCTGAGAGAAGGGGTGTTTGGGCGGGAAGCTGAAATTTGTAGTGGCAGAGATGATGTGAAATTACTCAAATCTCCTTTGTGCATTGAAAAATTACGAAGTTGCAATTGGGCGTGGATTTTTCTTGCGAGGAGTCCCGCGCGTGAGGCATTTCGAATTGTGAGTTTCCAAGGCGTGCAGAAGCAGTAACTAGTAAGCGTGAAATAGCCGTTAGATCGCACCATGTCTCAATAAGACACGTGGGTATATATTCCATCAACGATGATAGATGTCTCACGTCATAAATCACTCCCACTATTTATGAGACTACCACAAATCTCATCTCAAGGTGAGTTATAAGGTGGAAAACTATGAATATTATTCAAATTTCATAACGAGGAAAGTTAATGGTAGAGGTGTGAGAGGGAAGATCCCTTTTTCAGACTTATTTTTCAAAAAACAAGTTTTTCATACCAATTTTAAATCTTGCAATAGACTATGTAAGATTGTTATTTATTTTAAATTTTTATTTATTTATTTATTTTATTAATTCTAGATTTATAATTAATATATTTTAAATAAAAGTTATATGTATTAAAATAAGAAATATGCATATCAATAAAAGATTAGAATAATATTATTTTCTTTTTCAAACATACAACTCTATCAAATTTGTCTAAAACCTTCACTTCAAGTCCTAACCTAGCAAACATAATTTTTAATAAACCAGTCTCATCAGTAACGCGAAGATTCCGATTAAGCATCTATAACTAAATGGTTAAAGCATCTAACTCATAATTAGTGAATTCATAAATTGGAATATCAACGAGTTAATTATCATCTCACTCACGCAGTCTTTTTCATATATAATTAAGACTTAATTATTTATAAGTTACTCGTAATACTTTCAAGGTTAAAGTTCACAACCAAATAATTTAAAATTTTAAGTCCAACTATATTTAAATTTTTTAGACTCGCTAATGACATATTTGATGAGCTAACACTAATTTATACTTAATAAGCAACACCATGCTGTTTTTTTTTTCTCTGTTTGGGCTTTAAACCCATCCTGCCCTATTTATAGTATAAATTACTTAAATAACTTTTATGTATTTTAAACACCTAACTTATTCATAAGTATACATAATTTTGAAATAGTAATAGTACTAAAATAATAAAAATGTTATTCATTATTAATTTTAAAATGAAATTAATTATTTTAGATGTAATCACACTCATCTTTAATAATTACAAACAATATCTTTTAAAAATTTTGAAATTACACTATTCTCTTATAGGATTTATCCGTCAAATAAAACATTATATATAGAGTAACTATTGGACAGATTAAAAAATAACAAATATATCTCTCAGTCCATCTAATTATCATTCTGACAAGTAATCATTCCATGTGACCGTTGCACTATATTATTGTATAACGATCTCTCACATAATATAAAGTTTTCCTAAAAATAAGAGAAACTTTCCTTTTTAAAAATATGAAAAAAACTAACATTATGTGATAAGCCATCATACAATGACGTGGTATGGCGGTCACATGAAATAATTTTCCTATATTGAGGGGTTGCATCTCAAATAATATTACAGTAAATAATTAATGTGTCATCTAATACATTATCAATGATCTTATGCCATATTATTTAAGATGTAAAATAAATATGAAATATTTAATATTATTAATGCTGAAAAAGGTCTTGGATGAACTAACGGTGATTAGTTTAGTTGTTCAGTCAATCCGTGAACTCAAGTCTTACTTTTCAAGAAATGTGAGCATGACCTAACTTTTTTTTTTTTTTTGAAGCTCTCTTTGTTCCCTAGTTTTACTAATTTTTGATTAGGTGAATATTAAAATAAATTTGCATTTTACTTTTTTCCCATTTCTTGGTACTAGTGGCTTTAAAAAGTTTAATGTTTCCAAAGGAAAATAAAATAAAATCATAATTATGACAAAATTGCATCTATGATGCCAAATAACATTTCAACATTATTTAGATATAATATTGGCAAAAATGATTTTAATATTACAAATTCAATACTATACCCAAAAGATCTCAAAATATTATTTGACTTATTTAAGAATGATATTTAAAAACTGCTTTTTACAGAATAAGAAGATTAGAACAACATATTAGTTCAATATTAATATACCACATAATAAAATTGTGATTTTACTAATAATTAGAAAAATTATTTAAAAAAATAATTAAAATGAAATATGTTTTAGTCGTACAAAAATATATTAAACAATAGAAATATTAGGAAAATATCTTTTAGTCTATGAGAGGCCTGTGTAGTGTGTTGTCGTAAAGTTTGTTCACACCTTGAACTCAAAGACTTGAGAGTGATCAACTTATAATTAAACTCATAATGGATCAATTAACAACCCAAAATAAATAAGAGTTTTTATTTTACGTTTCTTAAAATGTCGAATAGTAAGCAAGCCGTGGAAGCAGATCTACAAATTGGGTACAGGAAAATAACAGCTGTAAATGAGTTAAAGGAAATAGGAGAGACTTTTATTGATAGAATAAAAGTAAAAAATAATCAACAAATTCCAAGTGTGTCTTTATTTCGTATCTACAAAAATAAGCCAATTGGTAGATAGCAATTCTCTCCCACTGATCGAAAGTAAGCACGACCTCTGCAAAGAATTTTTTTATCAAGCAATCCTTCTTCTCCGTTTGTCGTCCTTCATATTCACAGATTATTGGAATGAATTTAGCCCTCTAAGCATAGAGAAATTATACGTTGAATTCGACGTATGTTTGTGACAGTGACTGTGATTTTAGTATTTGATGGGAATTCATGCGAATCTCACATCGTAGTTGTAATGCAATTACAAGCGTGTGAATGACGTACTGAATAATTTCGCCTCAGCAACAAAGTCACCATGCAACATGGGTTCTAAGAACGAGTTGAGCTCGCCAAACATGGCATCATCTCCTTCACCATAGCCACAGAAATCCTGTGAATCAAAATACGTCTGCATATCATCTCCCATGAAGTTGCACAGTTGTGGGTCATTTTCCGATGGTGTTGATGGACTACTCAGCTGCCGAAGTCATCTCTAACATCTCCTTAAATTTTGACGACTGAAGTAAAAGTCCGAGTGCTGAGGTTGCAGCACTGGTTGGCCGTGACTGAGCTAGAGTGATGTTGGCAGTGTTTGAAGGTTGTTGGTGGTGGTGCTGCTGCTGTTGGTGGTGGAGGAAGCTAGGTGCAAGATCATGATAAGGATTTGGAATGAAATTAGTTTCAGCATTGGTGTTAGACTGATTGGTGTTATTCTGATTAGGTCTTAGCGATTTAATGTAACGACTAAGGTCAAAGTTTGTAACAGCGTTGAGTCCTCGGTATTCAATGGCTGCCATATCATATGCGACTGCAGCCTCTTCTTGGGTTGCTGCAGAAATTAATGGATGATTTAAGGATAATTTGAGAACAAAACAAAATAAGGAAAATTTGATTTTAGGCAAACTCTAAAGATTATGAGACAGTTACATTATGTTTGGTTAAGAAGAAAAGAATATTAGAAAATGAATATAATGTAAACTGGAGTGAAGGAAATAAAATTGAAGGAAAATAATTTTTTCTTTCCACATTTGGTTAGGATGAATAATTTTTAGAGAATTGGAAACTTGTAATATACAAAACTAACTACTCTACAAGAAAAAAAAATATAACTTTCTTGTATTTTTTTGCATATAAAATAATAATTTACTTTTTCGAATATTTTTGCACTTATTTTCAAATTTCTCCAAACCAAACTCTTAAAAATAAATTTGTTTTCATGTACTTTTAATCCAAACAAGCAAACATAAGTTTAGGGTTGGTGTACTGTCCCAAGTCCAAAGTGATTGTGACTGGTCTCCATGCATTCCAGGCAGAAATGTTTATGAACCCTTTTGTATGATGTTTCCAAATAATTAACCAACTTAATTAACTGTATTTGTTTGGCTTTATTGGAAGTAAATCACATGTACAATTGATTCACTCAAAACGTGTGGCGAAATTGACATTTGAAAACGAAAGATTGAATTTGAGGTCATGCAGTGTTGCTAGCAAAGAAAAGGCCAAAGTTTCAATTAAAGTCTTTGAAAATGATGGACTTACCATATGTTCCAAGATATAGGTATTTGTTGCCAAAAACTCTGCCAATACGAGCTTCCCATCTTCCATTGTGATGATGTCTGCTCATCAACATAAAATGCAAAAGCTATGAGAAGCTGATAATGATATTGAGTTATGGTAAAATTAGAGGCGATAAATGTTATTCAAATTCATCGAGTCATCTTAACTCGTTCACTAATTAATAGATATAAATAATTTATTTAGTTAGCAGATTATAAACGAATTTGGTAATAAAGAACTCGTCAATTTAACAGCTCAAGACAAATTGAATATGAATGTTTGACGAATTGAAAATAGAAAAAAATAAAATAGTATAATAAGAATATATATATATATATATCTCCATTTGAAAAATAACAAAATATATATATATATATATATATCTTCATTTAGAAAAGAACAAAATAGCAAAACATGTACCATGAATTATAAAACAAAATTAATATTTAAATAATATAATTCGGCATCACCATATATAAAACAAAACATAAATCAAAACCTTGTGATTCAAAGTAAGTTGAATTGGTTTTTGCTAAGACATTTGGATACCATTTTTCTTCATAAACAATAGTTGACATCATGATCCACATAAGAAGACATCCAAGAAAGACTATTATTATTAATGCCATTATTCATGTATAGGTGACTTTGGTTCCTCCATGTAAAGGAAGTGATCTCTTCACTACCATTGAATATTCTCCATTAATTTTTTAATTGTGTTCTTAACTTTTTTTTAGCTATGATATTTTGTTAGGTTTTCAAGAGATCCAAAGTAAAATAACCATTGTGATTATTTAGAAATAATATTTTTTTCGTTAGGGTGAAAAAAAAAAAACAGGTTGGGTTCAGGTTTACTCGACCCATATGTGATCCGACCCGTATTTGACTCGTTTAATTACAAATTATATACGAGCTCAACCCATTTTGACTCGACCCATTTTCAACCCTCCCAACCCACCTATTTTGCTGTGTATAAATTATACCCTCCTCAGACCCACAGTGAGGGAAGTTTTGTCACTGTGCTAGGCTTTAGGTATGGTAAAATCAATGGTGAAGTGCATTATCTTACATGCCATCCAAAGAGCCTATAATTAACAGCATTTTGACTGAAAATAAACTTGAAGATAATAAAATAAATAACAGGTGTGTTTCTTGTTACCTTGCAACTCCTCTATATTTGGAAACTCCTCTAGAAAAACCACTACTTTTCCTGCAGGTTCAATAAGTTTACATCAATTCAAAATATAGTTTCAACTTCTTTTTGTTTTAGATTTTCTAGATTAATAACTTAAATAAAAGTTCATAAATAATGTACCTTCTCAGTGATCCTATATATTCTTCTCTGGACTGACCCTCCATTTCTGTCAGTTCTTTTTGGTAGGTTGCTAACTATAAAAGCGGTTAATGCAAGTTAATTTCATCATCGATCAAACATTTGTTTTATAAGTTATTAGAGAATCAAAAACAAAGATGAAACAATGTTAATGAGAAAGATTACAGGAAAGTTAAGAATGGTTTCTTGACCCCAGTACTTCAATGCTGCTAAATCATAAGCATGTGCAGCAGTCTCTTCATCATCATAGGCACCTGAAGATCCAATAGCACAGATGAAACGAGATCAGAAAAATTGAGAATATGAAAAGTCACTCAAACAAATGGGCAATGCTATTATAAGCTTAGGATTATATAAGTTAGGGTCTTTTAACTATTGGAGGTCTAGGAAATAGAGATAACGCTATTGGCATGAATGAAACTCAATTTCTAAACCATCCAAGAGACTTTGCATCGTATAAGTTCAAACTTATAGTTGTATTGCCTAGAAATTTTAGTAATTGCCGCAATTAATTGGAACATACCAAGATAGACTGCATTTCATTGGCATTGGACATGCACCACCACCACCACAAATGCAACAAGGAGAAAGGAAAGAAAATGAGTATAATGAATTAAAAAAATTTGAAGAGTCATGAATATATGAGCATGAAAAAAGATGAGATTATGAACCTTGTCTTCCTTTCTTGTTTTGCGATTCATTCCAGCAATTCTTATCCCACAAATGAGCTTCATATCTGCCTGTCCAACGGTGCCTAAAGCAATCGGAAGACACCCCATTTAAGAAAACAAAAGAAAATTCAAAAAAGAAAAAAAGAAAAGGAGATTGAAACTTTTGATCACTGCATGCATATAAATTCAACCTTGTCACCCCTCTATAGATTGAGCTGCGTTGAGGAGGGGAGTCTCTTGGGACAGTCTTTCTGGTTCTTTTCACCTTCATGACAGCACTGGTATTAGTATTAGCATTGTTTGCATTGCTCTTCTGGCTTTGCTGTGATAACTTCGCCATGAAACAGCTTTTGAAGGTTTTGCAAACAAATGCTACGTCAGAGATATGACCGAGTCTTCCAATGAAGGGCCTTTTTAAAGGGGTGACAGAAAGATTGAGTTTCGAAGAATGTGTGCTGGCAAATTAAAGGTAGCCGGCGAGGAGGAGGAGGATTGTGCATGCCGTCTCTAACCGGCTCTTATTGGTCTCTTCTCACTTGTCCTCAGCTGAACTTTGTGTTATGAGCTGTTTCGATTTATATTGAAAGCGAAATATATGTACTTTTTGCTGTTAATTTATTGCTTGATACCTTTTTGTTTTATTCTTTCAATCTAACAATGTTTTTGGTTTATTCGGGACGATTTTTCAATTCATTAATAAAAAAAAAAAAAAATTTTGCTTTGGTGTATTCAAGCTCAATGATCAAATTTAAAATGCTTGAGGTATCAAAAGTGTTGGGCAAATATGAAAGATACTAAGTTTGTATTCAGTTTATTCCTAAAACTTGATGTGTTTAACTTGGAAAAAAGAGTGGATGGACTTGAGCTTATAACAAATTTTAGGGACCCAACACTCCAATGTAGCCAATTTGATGCTCCATTAGATTTAGAAGGAGACCAAGAAAAAGAAAAGGGAAATGTAAATGTAAAATACAATAACATTCATATTCTTGGCAACCAAACATTCAACAATGAATCTATAAAATAAAGGGCTGTTTTTTTTTTTAGATATCAATATGGTTTAGCTAGTCTGTTTATTATTATCAGGTTGACTAATACGCGTGAATCGCGGATAGTTATTCAATCATATTTTTTGTGTTATAAACTCCATTCTCTTTCTTAAAAGGGATTGCACTTTTATCATGGCAGTGTATGCAAGATTTAAAAAATTTAGCTTCTGAGTCATTTAGGCTATATTATTGAAAAAAGTTAAGATCTTGGTTGGAAATTATTTGGCCATAAACCAAGGCAAAATTGGTTACAAACTCAGAACTAAAAAAGCAAGACATTTTTACACATTGTATTAGTTAATTTTTTTTTTTTTTGGATAATTCGGTTTCTAATCATTTGGGCCGACTAATTCGAAATACCAATCTCACCGTCTATTAACAAGGGGATCCGATTAAAGTTGGAACAACGTTCCGTATGGATTGACCCAAAAAAAAAAAGTAATATTTACTGAATTTCGACTTCGAAAGAACAAGCTCCTTGCTTAATTGATAATATGGACAAATAATTGTAAATTGTATTGAAATATAGTGAAATTGGGCCCAACAAAATACAAAAAATTGAAAATTTAAATTGTTTAGAGGTTAATGAAATCAAACTTGAAGAAAAAATTGAGTTAATTATCAATGACGTTATCAATAACATCATGTCATTTTTAGTCATTTAAGTGTCTTGCTATGTTTGTGGGACCCTTTTGAGCTAATATGTGAACCTTTTCAAGTTAAATTTGAGCAGCAATGCCCATTACCAGGACAAATTAGTAAATTGGTCCACAACTAGTTAACAATGTGGCAAACCAATTAATTAAATAGCTTACCTTGTTCAAGTAAATCTGATAATTAATTAAGTAAAGAATTGGCCATCCTTCACATCCAAATAGACCACCTAATTAGTGTCCAAAGAAAATATTAAAGAAAAATCTCAGCGCGTAAAACCATCAATTTCCCTGCTACTCAAATCAATACAGACTATGGGTCCCCTAGTGAAATGAAAGTGAAATATCACATTATACATTGACACACACACACACGCACGCACGCACGCACACGCCCATAATTTGATTCACTTTTTAATTCTTATTTGCTAGATCAGTTACATCTTCAACCAAATACCAATGGAATTAAAGATTTAATTCTAATAATAAAAAAATCATCAATGCTAACATCCTAAATTCTTACCTAACATATACTATAGCATGAATTAAAGTTTCCGAATTAAACCAATTACAATTTGCCAATTAGTATAATAGATAACTAGACAATAAACTATTCGCACGGCACATTATGATTGGCCCAATCTATAAACCCGATTCTTACAAGAATTTCTCGCATATAAAATTGTCAGCCAGAGTTAAAATTGATAATATGACACAATATTAAATTATTTGACATTAATTTGATATGTTCGGTGGAGATGTACTTAAGAAAAAAGTTGTAAAGTTATAAGAAAAAAGTTGTAAAGTTATACTTTATTAAGAGCCTGTTTGACCCCGTGGGTGGAGGTTAAATCGTGGGCCTCCTCCGCTCTTATGACCCTGCTACAAGTCTACAAATACTTCAATTTCAAAATTGTGAGTCACATCTACCGAAATACCCCTTCACTTGTTCCTTCAAACACCCACTAAGGCTCAACAAGAACTTCAATTCGATGAGCCCTAGGATCTCTAACTAACTTGAACAAAAGTACATGATGTATTAGAAGTCCCTTGAATGATTAGAATAGCCCAAGGATGTTTTAATTATGAAAATGATCAATTTTGTCATATTTAGTTAATCAAATACATGAATTAATCGACTTAATTAAATTAAATTTGAATATATCCAGAACATTCAATTGACTTAATGCTACATTTAGTCAACTAAATTATACAAAAAATTGGAACTCAGTTGACATAATAATTAATATAGTAGATTGAATCACTTGAGAAAAATTCATATTATGGTCATTATTTAGTATAATGATAAAACGTCCAAACTATTAAACGTGAGAACTCTACTTTGTTTATGAAAATAGCTCTCAATTTGTCATTTAATCCCTCCCAACACCTCGCATTTGCAAGACCAATGCACGGGGTTTGGTTTGTATTATGAAATTCTTAAAATTCGTTTAAGAGAGTAAATATTTTTATTCGACGTAAGACAATTTGTGTAACAAAATATGTTAGGATTGGTCGTGAATGTCAAACATTCATGACACAATTAGTCTATGTGTGCACGCATTAATGGCATTACAAAAATTCGATCTTCGTAACCGGCAATAATAGTGCTCGTATAGCAATAGATCTGATTCTTTTGTTCGTGTCGCAGTTCAAGTAGCTTAGAGAAGATTCTGCCCATCCTATCTAATACTCTACCCACATGACCATTGGGCGGGCCAATATCCTTATATGGATCTTATAGCAAGCCCGTATAGACACCTTACTACAAGCCCAAGTGGTTAGTTTGGTACACGACTTTAAACATTTATGAAGTTACTATTATCAATTTTTTTAATTTCACTTTTCTTATGAATATCAAATTGTTAATTAAAGCTGATGGCATAGTAAAACATTAGTTCAAAATTTGAGCAATAATCCTTTTAAAACCTATAAATTACTTTGAAATATGGCACTAAAATTGTACTTGACCCTCCATATTAGCTTTGTAGGAGATGGAAAGAAGCCCATATAACCGACAGACCATGTTTGTTGGAGATGAATGGAGAGTCAACATTAAGTTCACCAAGTTTTGTAGTGAGTTTAATTTGTTCAACTAACCCCCCAACTCTAAGAGCCACTCTTCTTGGTGAACGTCATATATATATATATATATATATATATATATATATATATATATCAAAATAACCGGGAGGAATCAAATAGGGTTTTTCTTTAAAGCTTTCCATTATTCTCAAAGGACAATTCATCATTTGCACTGTAACGATTTTAATAATTTAAGTATTTTTTAGAAATACATTATAAAATTAAAATAATAGAAGTCATCACATGTGTGCGACAGGTTTATAAAATAACTTATTTTTAAAGACCTGTAAACTCATATTATATGCAACTAACAATGGATAAATTATCTTTTGAGACCGTCACACTATGTCATTGTGTGACAGTCTCTCACAAAATACTAATTTTCCTATGTTTAACAATGGATAATATCAATTTTGCATGTCACCATGTCATTTAGTATTTTGTGAGAGATTGTCACGCAATAACATACTATGTTTCCTAAATATATATTCCAAATTTTGCATCTCAAATGATACGACACTATAATACTGATAGTATATTAAAAGTAGAGAAATGCTAAAGTCAGTTGCGAGTTTCCTCACTCGCAATTGACCGTAGCATTGCTCTTAAAAGTAATGCTACACTTCCAAAATTTTTATTCCAAATGATATGACAATTATTTTACTCGAAATACTTTTGAGTAATGTAATTAATGCAACTTTGTCATATTAATGTCATATTATTTGGTATAAAAATTTAGAATGCAAATTTGAAAATAGTATTAGTGGATGTATTAAATCATGTAATTAATGTGTCATAATGATATATTATCACATCATTTAAAATATAAATTTGAAAGTATCTACTCATAATATTATACTTTCTAAATTTCTATTACAAATTTCTAAATTGTATTATTTATCAGTGACATATTATTTGAGATAAAATTATAGAAAATATAATATTGCTTTGTATGCTCTTGTGCTTCAATATATTTTAGGAAAAATTATATTTAAGCTAAACTCTCAATTTCAAATTATATATATGAATATTGAAGTTTTTCCACATTGCAGTTAAGGGAGTAGGTTAAAAAGTTAATTGCAAGAAGAATAAAGATAATTTACTTTTAACCTAATTTGAATGAAAAGTCATTATCAATTTTGTCATTTGACTGTTATGTCAGTGTCAATTTACTTTTTGATTTTGGGGTGTGCTTGTGATTTTCAAAATTATTATTATATATATATATTTATTTTTTTTCTTGCATAAAATATACCTCTTATGATTCATTAAATATCACAATTTTATTTATAATATAATATATTTTATTTATCATATATTATCATTTTGTTGAATGATTCACCTTGCTTGCATACTTAAAAAAGCTTTCAAATTTGTCATCGTTAATAAAATTTATGTATGCATATATGTATTTATTGGCTGCTCAGAAATTCATTAATATTGAATACGTCAAAATTAAAATTTATTAAATTAAATAATAAAGTTTTTTATTAGAATAATGTTATAATTATTAAATTTTTTTATCAAAAATTGTTTACACGTTAATGTGACAATATGATATTAATTGTATATCACATCATAAGTATTTATACGCTGATGTGACAGTATAGTATTAGTTGTACATCACATCATGTCTAGCATTATGATGTGATATATAATTAATACTATACTATCACATCAGCGTGTAAACACTTTTTGATAAAATTTTAAGGTAGGCATAGCATTACTTTTTTTACTAATATCAGTCTTTTTAAAAGTCCAATTTGCGGTTTTCAACATCCCAGATTTAGTCAACCAAGTCCAGCATTAGCACGTGTCAATTCGATCATCCACAACTGGTTGATCACCCAAATTACGTTTCTCACCTTCCGTCCGAATTTGAATTTTGAACAGACTAAGCATAATTATTAAAACAAAAAAAAGGAAAACTTTAAGAAAAATGAAAAGATTGAGGTAAGTGTATAATCACATACACACGAGTCCATGCTTTTCAAATTTGTGTCAATCGCTTCATTAGTTAAAATAGAAAGAAAATAAAATTATACAGTCACTTCGAAGACTTTTCTTTAGCCAACCCAACACTATTTTGACACGTGTCCAATCCCATTCTGGTAACAGTATATCAGCGCAACGAAGCAACCTTACATTTCACGAAATTTTTGTAGCTTTTTTGAATTCGATCACACGCTTTTCACTGGTTATAAATTCTCAGCGGCCCCAAGCACCACTCTTTGTAAGAATTCGATATATATATATATATATATATAAGAGAGAGAGAGAGAAGAGATAGAAAGGTCGGATTAGAGCGGTGGGAGAAGAGAGTTAGATTTCCGGCGAATTTATCGCCGGAAGCACAGAACCAGAGGGATTTTCCGGCGAAATGAAACGGAGAGGCGGAAAGAGGGCGAAGCTCGGTAATGGTGAAGAGATAACTGACAGAGGTTACTCGGACCGGAAGATGGTGAAGAAGAAGGGGAGATTCGAGAGGCGATTGGTGAAGTACGAGGCCTTGCCTGATTACTTGAAAGACAATGAGTTCATATTGAACTATTACAGGTGTGAATGGCCGTTGAAAGAGACCTTGTGCAGCGTCTTCGCTTGGCACAACGAAACCCTAAACATTTGGACGTGAGTGATAAAGATCGATCAGTCAATCTCATCATAAATCATTGATTAATTTGTATGAATTTCATCTGAATTTGATTTTGGATTTAAATTTGTAGGCATTTGGGAGGTTTCTTGATATTTGTGGCGTTGACGGTGATCAGCTCAATGGAGAAGACGAAGGTCGAAGGTTTAATCGAAAGTCTCCTCAGGTTCAGTTCGTCGTCATTTCTTTATTTTAGTGCATAAATTGACCGTTGAATGTTATTGATTGGAATGTTGTATGTGGGACCATTCCAGACCTGCGGTTCAAGTTACCGTTGATGACGATAATGAAGAACACAAACGGCTCAGACCCATTCTTTCCGGTGTGTGGTTTGTTCCGTCTCTTTTCTTGTTTCTCCAGAAAATTAAATAAAAAAGAAGTTTTCTTTTTCTTTACTTTTCTTTTCTCATTGGTCAAACGGTGCCTTAGGGCTATTTGAATCAAACAAGTACGAAACCGGGCTCGTAAAGCGACGTAATAGGAGGAAAGAGACAATATAGGACATGATATGACGCCACTGTATGGTGGTACGTCCTACTTTTCTTAGGCCACTGCAGTAATCTGATGAAGGGCCCACCACGTGATCGATGATCTTTGGGCCCATCATCCTGATAGGAGGGCCCACCATGTGACTGATGATCTTTGCTTCTATTATCCAATCAGTGATATGATTAAATATGTCATAGCTGACAGCTCCTTTAATTTAGCTTTGCTTTCTCCCCTGAGAATATTAGACAACCGTTAGCGTGCACACAAGTACTTGCAACAGGAGAGCACGGCATAGCAGTATAGCACAACTTTGAAAAAATCTAAATTCCATACCCAGCGAGCATTTGAAATATTTTTCCACCCATGAGCCATCTTTGAACAAATCCAAATAATATATGTGTGTTTGTTTGTGCGTATGTTTATGTAATGTATATATAACTTTTTGATGAATAAATAAGTTTGGAAGAGTTTTGTTTTGGGTAAGTTTGTTTGATAGATTTTATGATACATTGTTATCCTACATTGGCCTTACTATTTTCTATGGTCAAATGCATTGGCCTTTCTTCAATTTTCTTCCTGTTTTTACGTTGTAGATAGACAGAAGGCTATAGGTGCACTGTGATCAGCTAAGCCTAAAGGTGTTAACTCTTATTTATCTGGGATGGCTTCTAAAATATTTATTCAATTACTTACTGTTACAATGGGAGAACTAGCTTAGAGTTTTGTAAGGCAATATGCAGATACAGTAGAAGAAAAGAAAATACAGACAAATGGTAAAATTTAGATAATAGTAAAGAAGAATTAGTAAGAGAAGTTTACAACTCGTTTTTAAGGGCATTTGTTGGAATTTAAGGACTGTCTTTGTAGCATAGTGGAATAATTAAAGCAAATTAGACTAACCAATAATTAAAGAAAAGTTTATAACTCGCTTTTAATATTAACTTAACTACATTGTTGCATCACTGCATTGCAGGATGGATGCTTGAACCTTTCTTTTGTTCCCATTGCCTTTCTGATTTGATGCATGATGGCTTGCATTTGAAAACTCGGGTTCAAATCACAGAGCCTCTTCACTGACTTTAGAGCACATTTCATCAGCTGGCAGGAATAGGAAAATAAACAATTTAGTAAAATCTCAATGTTAATTACTTCCGAATTTCATTACCTGAATAAATAGTGTCTCGATATTGTTAAGTAGTGAAGAAAAAAATGTTAATTAGGAGATAAAGAATGAAATAGAGAGGGGAGGATATTGAACTTTAATTTAATGACCTTGCTTGGCCACTTAAGAATGTAAAAATGCTGGTCCATGAACTGCATCTACAATGGGCGTGACTACATGAATAGTACTGAACTTGGCTGGGATCAATGTAGCCATTAGTTTTATCCCACGACCCGATTTACCTTCCAACTCATATCACTTAAACTGGTGCCTATCATGGCCTCCCTATGTGATCTTACATGTACATGTGAACAAAGTGGAACTCTGGGGTGACATGCAGTAAGGATGGTATGCTATTCAGTAGAAAATTGCATATGCTATACACCAGTTGCCAAATTTCTAGGTGCAATTTTTATGATTCCCTTTGTAAGAGCAAAATACTGGGGAGCTAAACAATTGTTGGTTTGACCTTTGTTGAGTTCACACTCTATTTGACAGTTTTTTACATTTTTTATTTTTGTGGTGTCACTGAAATAAATCCTGGAGCCGAGGCCTAAAAAATAATTCACTGTTCCTTAGATGGTATATTGATATGGAGTTATTATAATTCTAAATCTTTATAGAGTAGATAGATATGGAGGTTATTGTGATTAAACATTGAGGATTTCTGTGCCTCCTTTGAATACTTAATTTTTGCAGTCTATTGGAACTCATTTTGATGTTTGGTTTGCAGGATTCACATCTAAGACACATTCCTCTGCCATCAATTCTATATTTGAATGGACATGATTCTGATGCAATTCCCAGATGGCCTTGGTTTGTTTTCTTAGGTGGCGCAATGGGCTGTTTGGCTTGCAGCTCCTTCTCCCATCTCCTTGCTAGCCATTCGCGACCCTTTAACTTCTTCTTCTGGCGCCTAGATTATGCTGGCATCTCCCTCATGATAGTCTGCTCCTTCTTTGCTCCCATCTATTATGCTTTCTCCTGCCACCCATACTCACGGCTCTTCTATCTTACCTCTATTTCATTGCTCGGTATCCTTGTTATTGTCACCCTCCTTGCACCTGGTCTCTCTACTCCTCGTTTCCGAACCTTCAGGGCCTCCCTCTTCCTCACCATGGGCTTCTCAGGGGTGATTCCTGCAGCTCATGCCGTTGCTCTCTTTTGGGGCCATCCCCCGATAATTGTGGCCCTTGGATATGAGATTGTGATGGGCATTTTATATGCTGTGGGAGCCGGGTTCTATATTACTAGGATACCTGAACGATGGAAGCCTGGTGCCTTTGATATTGCAGGGCATAGCCATCAGATTTTCCACATGTTCGTTGTTGCAGGAGCACTTGCTCACTGTGCTGCCACCCTAGTTATCATGGACTGGCGCCGGGCTGCACCAACCTGTGATGTTAGCCATGGTGCACTTAGCTGGACATGAAAAAGGCGAGGAAATTTCTTAGCACTAGAATCTATATATGGTTTGTAAAGAATATCATCGTGCAATTTAATGGGAAAGGGTAGTTCATGTTGTATTTGTGACATTTTAGAAACCTACATATGCATGATTACCTCACTTTGCTATAAATTCTTGTTTGAAGAGGGGTTGTTTGTTGTGACTTGAGATATAGAACTACATTGTAAATGAGTGCATATTGGGCAGTTTCAGTGTCTCCCCCCCCCAATTTTAACAGGCATTAGAAGTTTGAACAATTGATTTTATGGGAAATATTATTGGTGTTTGTTAGGAATATTGTTGACTAGAAGGTTTTTTCTTCTTCTTCTATATGTTTCACTTAAATGTCATTAGACTACTCCAAAAGTTCTTACACATAAATTCATGTTAGTTTGAAAAAACTATGTTTCCAGCTCTTTTAACTCCATTTGTAGACAATAGCTCCATTCACCCGTAGATTTGTTCATTTCAATTTATGAAATGGCCACTAGCCAAAGGTTTATTAATTTGATGCCGAGTAAATGATCAACATTACTATAACTAAAACGGTTGTTATCACTCCAACTATGAATGAATGTTCTCATCCGTATCATTTATATTTGGATCTTCACTTTCACTAGTATTTTCAGTAGGACCAAGATGTCCATTGATTTACTTAGCTCATACTTGTGTTTGACTCGACAATTCCAAACCTTGGAATCAATAAAAGTGGGCAATCTTGAGTCAAATCCAGTTTTCCAAAAACAAATAAAGGTTAAAAAAGGATAGGTGCAAAGCGACAATGGAAGTTGTGGTAACAAATAGAGTTGAGCATTGTGTTGTTAGAGGAATCCTTTCACAGAAACTTTAGAAAGGATTAAGGATAAACCTATATACGTAAGCGCATTGTATTTAGCTCCTTGCAAGAATCAAATTCTTAATTGGGAAGAATGTGTTGAACAAATTCCTGATCAGTAATTTTTTTGTTTGAAAATCAACTTCTGTTGGAGTTGGATTGAATATTCTCAGTTCATTTGCTACATTTTGTCCATTCTCTCTCGCAGAACTGCCTATTCTCATGAAATCAATGAATTCTGTATCATTCTTTACCTCAGAAAAAGCAGCATTTTTCAGGGCTCTGCCGCTTCATATCCATTCCACATTATCTATAACATATGCTAGTAACAACTCGAAGAAGCAGCCTTTTTCAGGGACAGTCTGATTATTTTTTTACTCAACGATGAGGGAGAGGGGAGGAATCAAACTCACGCCAACTTTGCGGAGAGTGGGCACTTGCAGGTACTTGGACAATCTGAATTACTTTGGCATTATATTCATCTGTGATTCAAGCATATGATTATAGGACGGTCAATGAAGCCAATAACATGGATAGAAACAAGCTAATTAGCTACACTGTATAATGAATTTCTCAGGCTGTCTTAGTAGCCTACTTATTAGATGATCCAAATTGACAAAAATGTAAAATCGTGGTTTTCACATCCAATATTTGGACATGAGCAAGAAAATTGAAACATTTTAGTTGCAGACCACCTGAGTTTCATGCACAATCATCGTCCCAAACTTTATTACTTGAAAAGTACAATCACTCCAAATTTCTTCCAAAACTCAAGAAGAGAGGTCGGAACATATCATCAAACTCAGCAGATTCTTCCTCTGTTGTGTGGATTTCTCTTTTATACCAGCCTATCATTTTGAAGACTCTTAGGATATTAGCTCTCTTTTTGTATCAAAAATTCAAACTGTATAAGAAAGTTGTTACATCACTAGGAATTTCTCTAGTTGTTACCACAGGCTTCGCATGAAAGGGAATTCGCCCCACTCATTAACTGCTGCACCCCATTCATCAACCACGTCACAAATTCAAAGGGTTGCTTGTGACTTTTCTTCTCTCTCACAGTAGCACAACCACTGGGCTATGAATGTATCATTTCGATCTAGAACAACTCAAAATCTTCCTTCAGCTTGTAACCTCAACAATCTCAGCTTCACTGTCACTGTAATCTCCCCAACACTTAATTGGCCTTTTCCTCGACTGCTAATTTGTTGCAGTTTTCATTCGCCACAACAGTTTCACCAGATGCTGCAACTGTGTCCATAGGCTTTTCCTCAATTTCAGAATGAGATTTTTCATCAACTCCAGATTGATCTTCCAGTGTTTTTTGCTCAATTGGTTCGTCTATTTCTCCCATGTTGATGGAGAATTTTTCTGTACTCTCCACTGCCACTTCTATGCTTTGATTTTCCGAACCAACTTCAGCAGTTGTAAACGTAGGAGATTCCACTGAACTGATTGGAGAGACCGGAAACCCATTTTGAGTCACTGGAATAACATTCAAGGATGGTTGAAAACCATTTGGTGACACTGTAATACCATTTGAGACTAATGGGTAACCATTTGGCGACACAGGAATAGCATTCGGGGAAGCCAAATAACCATTTGGAGACACTGGGTAGCCATTAGGAACCCATGGTTGGCCAGGTACAAACTCAGCAGCATGTGGGTTCATTATGCTTAGCGGGCTGAGGTGATTCCCATCCCCAGTATGGTCTCCATTGTGGAAGGTAGGGTTGTTACGAGGAACCCGATTTCCAGATCTGTAACCACCTGACAGCCGTGGACCATATGGAATCCTAGCTGTCGCTGAATGGTGAGGTGATCTGCGAACAGGATTAACCATAAGCATTGGTGGAATATTCACAGGTGGAGGCAATATTCCTCCATGATCTTTAAAAGTCGGCATCGAAAGTGAACCGACTGGAATTGTGGATGGATTGAAGGGAGGTGCAGCTGCAGAAAGTTTCTTGGTTGTCTCTCTTCCACTTTCCACATCACCTTGCTTTTCTGCTTCAGTTGGCAAAGGACTAGCACTCCCATTTTCTGCTTCAGCTGGCAAAGGACTAGCACTCCCATTACCTTGCTTAAATTTTGCTTCAGTTGGCAAAGGACTTGCTCTTCCATTATCATTAGGTAGATCATGCGAATTTTCATCTTTCTCTGCAACTTCTTTTGAAATGGAGGCATCTTTTTCCAGCAAGGGTGTTGTACTTTCGATTAAAACAGCAAGCGGTTCCAAATCAGAGGAAGCTGCTGGGCATCTGTCAACTTCTGTTTCCAACACTTCACTTCTGGAAGTAATGGAGTTTGAATCCTTGGAAGAATCAGAATTCTCAACTCCCAAATCAGCAATAATTGTAGAGTTTTCTTGTGTGCCTTCAATGGCAACACTCTTAACTTCTGCAACTCTCTCAGCTTCTTCTCTGTCCCCAGCAGCTGCACTCTTTACCTCTGAGGATTCTGTCAATGCCAAATCCCCCACTTCTGTTTCTTGTTCTTCATTAACAGGGTGATTTATTTCCCCATCAAAAACAAGTTGTTTATCATCAATGGGTTTCTGAACTTTTTCTTCCTCCACATTCTTCACCGTCCTCACGTGCTCACCTTGAGTTGCATCTGTCACAACCATCTCCTTGCTAACATGAGGACTTTGGTTGACAGGAGGGTTTTCCTTTGGTAACTGTTCTACTACTGCCTTCACAATGGTTCCAGGCGGAGCCAAAGCAACTTCTTTGTATGAGAAAAGTTTTCCAGCTGCATGAACACTGATTGAACTTACAATTGGAGCAGACTTAGAAACTTGATCAGTCGAAACCTGGGCTAGCAGGGGCTAACGTTGGGTTAGCAGGTTTCTCAGTCCCAATCACTGGGGAGGTAGGGTTATTTAACTTCGGACTGAAGCTTCCACTCTTAACAAACTTTTTTGGAACAGAAGGTGAAAGTGAAGGTGAAGGTGCAGGTGCAGTTGAAGTAGCAGACTCATTTGAAATTGTTCTTGGGGATGTGAAATTAGTGGGCTTTCCTCGGTATCTTGATGACTGGGAAACATTCATAAAGTTAGTATTCAGTTTTGCCAGGCTAGGTCTCCTTGAACCAGAAGACTTGCGACCTATAGGTGAGCGACCTTTAGGAAAAGCTTCTTGCCATCCCTCGTCAGAGGTGTCATCTTGTGCCAGGTCATCATTTTGGTTCAATGCCATCCGATCTGCTATAACCAAATCAGGTTTCTTATCAATAGATTCTGGAAATTGAGATTCAGATTTGTTCTCTTTATCACTAGAGTTCTCTGCAACAGGATTACTAGAAAGTAATATTTCATCCCTCTGAAAATCATCTGTGATGGTATCCCAGTTTTGGCCTGGTTTTCCTTTAACCTGTTTGATTATAATCAGGATTTTTCAGTAATAAGACAAAAGTGGGATGAGAAATTATCCTAAAATGAGGGAACATTCAGGAGTTCACAACCTTCACACGAGCTTGCTTCTTTTGTGCGTCTTTTGTTTTCATATCTGAATCTGGTGCGATGTAATCCAACAGATCTGAAACACTGGTCCAAGAAGGAAGAAATCCATGTAATTATCTTAAACACATGGCATGTAATTTAAAGTACCTCAAGATAAATGCAATTAAATTATTAAATTGCCATTGTTAAGGGATTGCCAACATGAGTAGTGTAGTAACTGGGGGTCTTAATTGGTACCTACTCCTAGAATAATGGCACAATAAAAGAACCAGGAAAGTGGTTTGAAAAGAGGGTGAATGACAAGGCAGAGAAATGGTATAAACGGACCGGCGGTCAATCACAGTCAAGGCAGAGTAATAGGTCTACCTTTATTTTTTTCTGATGGCGATCCCCTCCTTTTACAACTTTAGAAGCTATTAATAGGCCTTTCAATCCATGTCAGTTCTAAAACTGCCACATCAGTTTGTAAAACACTTTTGGTAAAGTTTTAAGGTAAGCATAGCATTGCTCTTTTTAGTAATGTGCTTGACATGATATATCCTATACCCATTAATCAAGGTACAACCAGAAAGAGGATTCTTTCTTACCATAACGAGCCCCAGTTATAATCCTCTAATCCAAGCAAGTCCCTTGTTCCCAAATGAGGGTTTATGACCCAGTGTATCAGAGTTGGCTCTGAACCACAACTGCAGGACCCTGACCTAGTGAATGGAGTGAACCAAGATTGTAGGGCAAGGCACATCACGTGCATATACCTTGTCCTTAGGGTTATGACATTTTCAGAAAGGCCACCATAACCGTGGTCTTCAGCATGTCACATAATGGGGAATACTGCAGCCACGGACCATCACTTACTACAAATAAGGTGTAAACCGTAACCGCTCTGTCTGGCCATCTCCTTGGAACCAAGACAGTTATAATTGTATGTAGCTTGGAGCTTGTGTTATCTTTTGATATGCACGATACATGTGATACACATAATCAGGTTACGACATCATTATCTCATAAAGTTGCAACTCAATTTGGCCCTCGACAATCTGATAATGCTTTGGAATATGGCAAAGGAACCATTTTGGTCTTCTTGTGATGCTCATGATATTATACATCAGTCTTCTGGTCCTTGTTCACCTCAATAGAACGGCATAGCTAAATGTAAAAAATAGGCATCTTCTTGAGGTTGCTAGAATTCTTATGATTTAATTTTAGGGTGACACTGATCCTACTACTTGTTATCTGATTAGCCATATGCCCTCCACCATCCATCATGGCAGCATTCCCTATTTTATATAGTATCCTAAAATATTTTTATTCCCTTTAGCTCTACGCGTGTTTAGTTGTGTATGCTTTGTTCATATTTTCACTCCAGGGAATGATAAATTGGCTCCTTGGCTATCAAATGTATCTTTGTTGGTTATTCCAAGACTCTTAAAGGGCATAAATGTTGGAATCCTCAATCTCGTCATTATGTCATTAGTGTCTATGTTTCAGTTTTTAAAGGTGCATCCTTCTCTACCTCTAGTGGATCTGTATTCCATTCCATTACTAATTCTTTTTGTCCCAACTAGTGTTCCATGTCTCTGCTACAAGAATACAAACCACTAAAGGTGTATCACCCGATGTGCACCAACAAGAAGGAACTAATACTTGCCTGCTTCACCTTTGTCCTCCTCATCTATTTCACATGAGGTTACTAATTAGTCTACCGTTCCCCCTCTACACCCGTCCTCGCTATCTTCCGATTTCTCTTTGCTAGTTTTGATGTCTTCTCTTTCTGTTCCTCGCTTTGGCATTTGAGTCTTCTGGTTGAAGAGTGCAAAGAATGAGGAGATATTAGATTTATATAAAAATATGCAATAGGGGAGTCGACGAGTATATATAGTTAAGTATCATTCCGATGGTATGGTTAAGAGATTAAAGGCTAAATTGGTCACTAAGGGTTACATCAAAACCTTTTGTGTAAATTATTTTGAAATTCTCTTATTGCTTGTGTTAGCTCAGTTCCAATTTTTCTATCAACAGCAGATGTTAAGGGTTGGTCGCTTTATTAGCTTGACATTAAAAATGCCTTCGTTCGTGATGATCTTTAAGAAGAGTTGTATATAGAGCAACCTCCTAGTATGATTCTTAGGGAGAATCACATAGGGTATGTAAGTTAATGAAAACAATCACTAAGAGCCTGACTTGATTAATTTAGAAAGGTAGCTAGTGCATGTGGATTGAAAAGAATAATGTCTAATCATTCTATATTTGTAAGTAAGGGTGCACAAAAAACCGAGAACCAGTTAACCCGAACCAACCGAACCCGAACCGAATGGGTTGGGTTGAGTCGGTTCTAAAGATAGTTTGGGTTGGGTTGGTTCTAGAACCGCAATGTTCGAGTTGGTTCCAGGTTTAAAGTTCGGGTAAACCAACTCAACCCAAGAACCGAAATCCAAATAAAAATTATTTTAAAAAAAATTAAGAAAATTATATATATAGTGTGATTTACAAGTACTATATTTATATATATATTATATTATATTATATTATACATTTACGACATTAATATATTATATATATATATAATCAAGATATATATATACATATAATATTTCATGATTTAGTTGTTGTGTGTGGACTCACGATCAAGGTCCTTACCTCGCTGTCGACAGACAAACAATCAATTACCATTATTTTATACTCTATATTTTATAATAAAATATATAATATATGCGTGCATATATATATATATATATCAATTTAAATTCATATTCAATAGGTACAAATGCATTGGTCCACTAATACTTCTACAGCAAAACTCTATTCATTGATATATATATATATATATATATATCAAATGAACTCCATGTACCGCACACCTAACCAATTTCATTATTTATATATATATATATATATATATAATTTGTTATATATAATATGTATATAACATACATACATACATATACATATATAAACTGCTGTCTATATAATATATATAATTTGTTATATATAAAATATATATATTATGTATATAACATATGTACAAACATACATGCATATACATATATATATATATATGTAACCTATTGTATATATAAATTCATATGATCTTATATAATATATATAACCTGTTATATACATACATATACATATATATATATATATAAAACCTGCTGTGTATATATAATATATATAATCTATTATATATAAGCATACATATATATATATATATATATAACCTGCTATATATATAATATATGACCTATTATATATATATATAATATGTATATAACATATATACATACATATAATCGGAACTGGAACCGAATTTTAGAGAGAGAAACAAATAGTAGATTTAGTATTTTGAGAAGAACCTGAACCAACCCAACCCGAATCGAATATTTTTGGGTTGGGGGTTGGGTTGGTTCGGTTCGGTTTTATCATTGTTGCGGTTCGATTCCGGGTTCTTATTTTTTTAGAACCGTTCAAAGTTGGGTCAGTTCTGGTTTTCTTCTATAACCCAACCCAACGCAGCCCACAGTGCACCCCTAATTGTAAGGCGTAGGGAGGAAGGCACTATTATTCTTGTTGTTTATGTCAATGATATAGTAAATACTAGTAGAGATGCCCAGGGTATACGTTTGAGGAAACCTTACTAGAACAAACACTTTCATCTGAAAGACTATGGGCAACTACATTATTTCTTGGGTATTGAAGTGACCGGGTGTAACAAAGGAATAACATTTTCTTAAAGGAAGTATGTCCTTGATCTTCTTGACGAGATTGGTATGATAGGAGCTAAACCAATTGAATCCACTGGATCCGAATACCAAATTTAATAGAGATAAACGATATTTTTTGATGATCTAGAGAGATATAGAAGACTTGTAGATAAACTTATTTATTTGGACTGTCAAACGACCAAACATTACCTTTGCTTGTAGGAGTGGTTAGTCAATATATACAAAGTCCTAAACAATAGCATTGGGAAGTTGTCTATCTGATCCCAAGATATTTAAAGGATGTTTTTGGTAATAGTTTAGTTCTGAAACCTTGTGACAATCTAGAGGTGATTGGGTGGGTAATCATATAGACAAAATGTCTATGTAGAATGTTGTACTTTTGTGGGCGAAAATCTTGTCATATGAAAGAGTAAGAAACAAAATGTGATTGCTAGATCCAATTCAGAGTACAGAACTATGACTCACATAGCTCGTGAAATGTTGTTGGTGGAATCACTTTTACAAGAGATGGGGTTTTCAAGTGTAAGTCGATGACGACGTATTGTAATAATCAAGCTATCATGTACATTACTAGAAATCTTGTGTTTCATAAGAGAATCAAGCACATTGATTATCATTTTGTTTGGGATATGGTGATCAATAAACAAATTTTTACATCGTAGGTTAGATCGATTGATCAGTTATAAGATATATTTACTAAGGTTGTAAGAGACTTTTTTCTAATCTTTCTAACAAGCTAGGGCATAGCCATGATAGATATTTATTCTTTAGCTTGAGGGAGAGTGTTATTGTCTTAAGTAGTTTTTTTCTGTAATTTTCTCTTTTTTTGAATATAAATTTATAAAGGGCTATCTTTACCATTCTGTATGAGTAGCCTCTCTCTCTCTCTCTCTCTCTCTCTCTCTCTCTACAAGTCAACAAACAATAACAATAGAATAATACGAAAAAGCACACTAAATGGACGATATGGATTTATTCGAGATGGTTAATCAATTTTTTAACCGTGAGAGGGAGATGATTTAGAACCCGCGGGCGCTTGGGAAGACTGTCTTGTCGGGTTGGAAAACCAACATCGGACCGGGATGTTGTTCCCAATTGTTTTTCCTCTTTCCTCTCTGGATTGGGTCTTCCCCTGCCTCAAAGAGTAGGGTTCCATTCTGCAAGATCAATATATCAGCAAACTACCAGACACCAATCTACACAGTACAATTAGTGAGAAAATGTGACATGACCATGCATACATTAATCTTGATTTTTGAGTCGACATGCCCATCATGGAGTGAGCACATTCCAAGAACTATACCAGTGAAACAATACAAACTTACAATGAGGAGCAATATCCTGGAACCCATATTATATTTTGTACACATGCCATTTACCATCGAGCAAGTGGCACCTGGCAAACATTTTGGATTATAGTGCAGGCACATGCAAGTAGTGAAAAAAACCACCACCACCAGCACAAAAAAGGAAAAAGAGAATAGATAGAAAAAAAACACAACAAAATCATTACCTTAAATGGCCTTTGCTGGAGATAGAGGCATCTGGTTTTGGAGTACCACTCCGTGCAGCTTCCTGCTGCTCGAGAGCCTTGGACTCAAAGTATTCAAGCCATGCAGCCGCATCCTACAGAAGGATAGATATAGAAATGAGGGACAAGGGCCAAATATTAGGCTTCTTTTCCAAACCGGGAACTTTATATTACCTGTGTACGTAGGTCATCAGATCCAAGTTTGGCCTGCAGTATCTGTAGAGTGGTTTGTTCATGCTGAACACTCAAGGAATATGCTTCCATCAAAGAGAGAGCAATTGCTATGGCATGATAACTGGCAGCAGTCTGAAGAAGACAGGTTAAACATGTCAAGATGGAGGTAAACATCTACTGCTGTTCTGACACCTTTACACAAGTAACAGGAGCAGTCAAGAGGCATGGGTATGTGGTAACAATTCTTCTGCGTGATATTCGGCCAATTTGAACAGATAATCCAGAGAATTAAAAAATAAAGGTGACAATATCTGGTCTGAATCCTCTAGCTCAATTGGTTCAGTCAGTCACGTTATGGTTTGGCAACCATACATAACTTACCAGCGTCCAGCCCAATTGCTATTATTTAACGCTTTTTTTATACTATTACAATGTATTTTAATATGCATCTTTAATTTTTTTAAAAAGAAAGAAAGAAACCACGGGTTGGGTAGTCTGGGACAGACCAAACTTTTATACTTCACCTACTATTCTACAAACTCATTTTGGCTCCTTTTTATAGATTAGAACATCCAACACCTCAAAAATATTTATTTATCAGCGAAGAAAGTCAAAATTAGTTAGACAATTACTAAGTTAGATTATCTTCATAAATGTGTTCTTGTCAGAATTGTGAAGTTCAATTCAAAACAAGTAATCCAATTTCCTTGAATTTATAAGTTGATGAAGCAGCATTATGCTTGAGGCCAATTGAGATATGGAACTCTTGAACTAAAGGAAATGCGTGGTCAAGTTTCACAGAGGGGGGCATATATCTCATCTGTACTCATCCTTTTTTACTTAAAATTTTTTTAGAATTTGTAGCCCATTGTTTTTGCTAATGGCAACGGCTATAAAAATTTACTTCCTTGTTTAAAACATGAGTTGTATGGTTTTTTATCATCTTTATTATGAAAAAGTTGCAACCATGCATATCAAGTTACCTTCAATGCTGTATTGATGTTTGCTAGATATAACCTACTGGTCATACACTTTCATTGCAAGATTGTAAAAAACAAAACTAAAAATGCAAAAAAAAAATCCATGACGAGAGAGAGAGATTACTTGTATATGATCAGCTCCAAGTAGTCTTTGGTTACACTTGAGAGCTTCATGAAGATATCTAAGGGCAACGTGGACATTCCCCAAACCTTCTTCCATCATTGCTACATTAATATACGTGGCAGCGGTATTTGGATGAGAAGGCCCACATGTTAGATGCAAAAGATACAATGCACGATTGACATACCTAGAATAGAAAAGCAACAAATGTAAGCTATATATCTTTGATAACAAGGACATCACCTTGATGCCTACTGAATAAAAAAAAAAATTGTTCTACCATGCAAAAATACTTAAGTTTCAAGACCAAAACCTGCGAGCTGCACCCTTTTCCATTGTTTGCTTAACAAAAGCATCAGTTTTTTGGTTAAAGGGAAATTCTCATGCAGTTTTCCTATTATTCCCTACTGATGACACTTTAAGTATATGACTACTGTCGTTTTCTTAGATAGGTAAAGCTGAATAGCCAGTCCATCAAGGAATATGGCTTAAGAAAGTAGCCAACAAAATGAACAGCGGAGGGGGGACTGGGGACACTTCTTCAAGCCTTCCATCTGCAGTCACGAGTTTTAACTTTTAAGTCGTTCTTGCCTTGAGATAAATACTTTCAGCAACCTTGAACAATAACTTCCATTTGTACTAATGGAGGAGGTTTTGTTAAACCAGATTATACAATTGAGAACTTGTTGCATTAGAATATCAAAGTATGCTGTTGATGTTATTTGTTTCAGAGGAATATATCCCTTTTTCCATTTTTACCCCAGCTAGACAAGTAAGTGCCAAAAATTTTCAAACTAAAAACCTGCTCAAAAGTCTAAAATATTTTAAAGATTACCGTGCAACATGCCAAACTAAACAATAGGTCAACCTAACAGAGCATTTTGTGTCAAAATTGAAATTCTTAATTAATACCTGTTCTTTTTGTGGTCAACAATTTTTTTAGTGAAACCTGGGATGCAAAGCATGCTAACAAAAAAAGAGGAAAATTGGAAATTTCATATGGTGTCCACTTGAGACAGATAATCAAGTTGATAAACTGCTGGTGTTGTTTCACTTGTTCTTCCTTATATTTTTGGAGTCAATGCTATTTTGGTAATTTTAAGATTTTCTGGATATGGGTTGTAATAGTATTGTGTGGTTCTTTTAGGTCAACGTACGTTATTCAGTCTTATATGCAGTCCACAGTAAGTTTAAAATGATCCTATTAGTCAAGTTTCCAATTTTTCACTTCGGGTCCTAGTAGATTTAGGATTTATTTATTTTGATAGGTAATACACATGTTCTCATAAGCGAAATGAGCATGTTGAGATCGATGTGCAATAAGACAAGAAAATATAGAATTAAAAATGAACATATTCGTGAGATGATAAGAGTAGAACTTGTAGGAGATAAAATGAGAAAAAAACGGTTAAGGTGGTATGCTCATGTACAACAAAGGACTAATAAATGTACTAGTAAAGAAGAGTGTCATGGTTAATATTGAGGGTCATACTAGGGGATGAGGGCGACCAAAATTAACTTTGGTAGGGATAGTTAAAAAAGATATGATAGAAGAATGATGAGATAGAATTCACGTAGCTAACCCTAAAATATTGGGACAAGGCTTTGTTGAGTCAAGTAGAGTAATACACGTGTTCTCGTGTCCCACCTAAGACTGAACTCTGCACCTCCTCCTTTGGGGGTAATAGGAAATACTACTCAAGTTAGCTGCTGGTGGTCTCATAGACTTGGGAGAATACAGCAGTCTATAAATATCTATTTATATGGATATGTTGATACACACACACACACGATAAGCAAGATTATATTATAAACAAACACGCCAAGAGGTGCAACCCATACACAAGTGAGAATAAGAGACCTACAAGAATCCTGAGAACAACTCTGTGAACTATAAATATCTATGCAACGATTCAATATAATTGAGTGGTACGAATTTGAGAGAAGAATTGAAAAGGTAAGGGATTATAAATAGATTCTTAGAAGATTCTTCTTTTCTTCTCCTTCCCCTCTCTACTATTTGATTTGCTTTCGTAATTTCAACCAGCACTTGATCTTCTACTTTTTTCATCCCCAAAACCTAATTTAATAACCCTAACCCTTTCTTCCATACTTGTAGGCTCTTATTTAACACACAATACCCTAAATAGTTGCGTTCCACAATTCCAACTACTAATTTTATGAAAAATTAGCAACCAGTCACCTCCAAAACCAAGCAAATTTCAATCATTTACAGTCCAAATAACCTATCACCTTTCCTATACCTTCTAAAGCCAAAAACCTATAAACTTTCTATAACATTTTACCATCATGAATCAAGCTGTAGACAGCATTATTACAACTCTTTTTTCAGTTGTCACATATCAATTGGACTACTGTAATCTAGAAACAACCCTACCAAAATTTTCAAACCTCGTAAATTGAGACTTCTTGCAATCAGTACACTTGAAATTATTTAAGAGCAATACATAATAAAAAAAAAACAAGAAAATGGCTTATGATATATAGTTCCCTGAATTAGTATTGCTTTTAAGTGGATATAAGTTTATTACTTTCCAATGGGAAAAAACCACATGCATGGCTTCATACATGCACAAACAAGCATGCAAATGCAAAGAGAGGGAAAGAGGGTGAAAGACAAGAGAAAATTGAAAGAAAAAGAAAACTCCTTTTGGCAACCAATACAGCTTAAAAAAAAAAAAAAAATCCCCTTTTCGTTTTCCCCCTTCCTCTTCCTGTACTTTCTAATTCCCATAGTTCTTGTACTTCTACTTACACATCATGAAAATTTTATGGCCTACAGGGAAACAACGGATCTCTTTAAATTGACAGGGAAAATAAAAACAAAGAAAGAAACTGGACCTAACAACAAAAACAATAACGAAATCAAACAGAAACACAATAGCAGCAAGATTTGCATTGCTTGACAGTATGTCTACTATTTCATAAAGGATATTAGAAAAAAATTATCACTTAAACTGGGGTTTAAACTGCTATTTTACCAACTCAAACAAAAGACAGAATTTAATAATTCATGTATCTGTAATGAATTCCCTCAATAAAACAGCAATCAGAACTGTAGAAGGTACCAGAAACAACCATTTCCAACTCCTCACCCATCCCTAGGATTAGGATAAAAATTTGTATGGTCCAACCAAAGGCAATAATATTAATATAGACAAGAAGCACAACTTTTTCAGGGAGGGCGGGGGGACTAAGAATCTTGTGCAGAACATTTTAATAAGGAACTTTAATTACTGTACTCTCCCGCTGAAACTTAGTTGTGAATTCTAAGAATCGGAAATGGACAAGGAATTCAACACTAGGTTGTGTTATTTGAGATACACATGAAGCAAAGTATGATGTGCATATACAGAAACGCATAAAAGAATAAGTTTAACTACATCAGCGAGATATAGATATCAGCATGATACAAAGCAATGCAAGCCACAACAAGAATCAACATGCTATCAGAATTCATGAAGGGGAAAATCTTTTATTTTATTTCATTATAAAATACTTATTAACATACTTCAAGGCCAACTCAGTATGTTGGAGCCGATAGTAAAAAACAGCTAGATCCCCATAACTTTTCATCGTATCTGGATGATCAAGTCCAAGCTCTCTCTCATTGATGTCCAACGCTTTTTGCTGATATATAGTAGCCTAATAAAGGAAATAAGGCCAATATGATGAAGTTACAATCATGTGTCAGGCAGCAAATCCAATGGTCACACCATCATATATATATATATATATATATTCGTATCTTTTAGATGATACTTCAAATTGAGTAAAGTGAAGTTTATTAGAAAGAGATTGCAAGTTTAAATTGTCAGAGAGAATTTACAGGTTGACTCAAAATTTACATTTAAATTTTAAGGCTTTAGCCTTTAACTGTTTTTATCCTCTATTATTTTTGTCTCAGTTGTGCACCTTTCTATATACTTGTCTTTCAAAAATTTTTAACCACAGGTCACAAGAAGTATTGCAGATTAGTCTAATAAAAAGTGCCTGACACGTGTTAGCACTTCTCCACAAAAATTCAAGGCACAGAAGAAATGGTCATGGAAATGAATGAGGAGTTCTCTGTAATTCACAGTGCTAGTGTATATGCTATATGAAATGAGTAAACTATACTCGTGTGCATGTGCTTGTACACATTGTTGGAAGGAGGGAGTTGGGGAAGGGGAGTAAAGGATTGAGAAATTTAAAAATAAGTCCAGATTGAATAGTCAATGCAAAAAATATTTTGTAAAATTTCTAAATTACCCTTTTTACCAATTAAGTGTGCATTTAGTAACCGATGTGAAAGGGGCTTAGTTTTTTAATTTATAATTCTCACTCAATTGTGAAATCATTAAATGCTAATCTCCATAAAGTTGGTTTTTCCAAAAAGGACACTTAGTATGGAACAAAGAGAGTACTAAAATGCTAAAATTCTTTAAAAATTAGGAACCCCCCCACAAAAAAAAATAAAAAAATTATATATATATATATATATACACACACATATTTTCATAAGGGCTCCCTCAAAATTCTAATGTTTTTACTTTCGCCCCCCAAAAATAATTTCTAGTTCTGCCACTGCTTCTATTCCTCCAGGTATGGCATGTCAAAACCAGTCAAACATTTTATTCTATTCCTTTTAATTCTTAAATTTTATGGTTCTTCTTAAACCCCAGCCCTTATATTCTCATAGGTGCATTCCTAGGTCACAAACTGGGGGCTGTATCGAGCCATGCATAGTGTAAGGCAAAAATAGGAGTCAAAACATGTTCGTGTGCTACGATTTCTACAGTTCTGAACCCTCAAGTTTATTTGGTTCACTTATTTAATCTTTCTAAATGTTAATAACGTTTTGAGAATCCTTTTGGATATGTTCACAAACTGATCAGTGGTCATCACAGCTTTCTATAGACATGTCCACCTTAAAGACTGGTTTGGCTACACTAGGGGCACTCCACCCATTTCAGATGGATATAGCATGGTTGAGGATGTTCAATATGGGGGAAAAAAAATTAAAATCTGCAAGGAAATTGAGTATATTTAGACAAAATGGCACTATGCACCAGCATAGCACCAGTCCCATGATGCTCATACAAAATACTGAGAACCAGAAAGCACATACCTGATTAAAATCCCCCGTATGGTAGAGCACAACAGCCAAAAGACTGTATGCTCCCGCTGTCATTCGATGATAAGGGCCACAGACTGACACAAGCTTTGAGAGTGCCTTCAAAATTCAATGCAGCAAAATTGTTAAAATAATCATTGAATTCGTGAGAAAACTATCATAACTCCAAAAAGGGAGACACTGTCTGATACCTTAGTACCATAGTTAACAGCATCATCCAATTTGCCTTTATCCAGGGAAGTCTTGGAAGATTCTAATAGTGTGCGCCCGTCCGCAGACGAACATGCAACATGCTGTGCGAAAGATTCAATACTTGTCAAAGCTACTAAGAGATCATGATGAAAACTAGGTGTACATGAATTATTATGTATATTACCTTATACACAGGGACCATGCTTATGATATCTGATTTCTTGAAAGGAGACACAGAGTCCATATCATAGTCCCGGGGAACAAGCTCAAGTCCAACCTGTTGAATGAAGACTCCTTTTAAAATAGTGGACAGAAAGTAGATTAAGTATGAAATGAGATCTCCAATTCCCGTGAGAGTAAATCATCATACCTTGTGGCAAAGCCCGCGAAGAATGGCGAACTTTCTCAGATCATGGCGGCTTTCAGATTTCCATCGCCAACCAAACCTCTTCAAAAGGAAGGTTTCCACCCACTTCCATTTCAAGTTATCATCATTAGTAATATCTGCATTTTCTGTAGACGGAGTTCCTAACAATATATTTAAACATGATGCTACTAATGTAGCCAAGTCAGCTACATTATCAACTGCGGCTAGAACAGCTTGCAATACATGTTTGTAGGCTCGAACAACCATCTCATGTACACAGAGTGATTGCACATGAGGAAGCTTGTCTGCAAGTTCAACCTGACATGATAGGGCAGAAAGAAAGAGAAAATAAGCTTTGAAATCTCAGACTTGCCAGTGACATAACTGGAACTTGTGTTGGTGACTAGGATAAGCAAGTAAAGCAGTTGATATTTTTGCTAAGAAATATTTCGATCCCAGGAGGAAAAGGAATATTTGACAATGAGAAACAAAACAAGGTGAAAGCAAATAGATCAAGGAAACTCGTTTCACTACTGGACGTAGTGAATCTAGTTGTAGAGCTCAGAGAAGGATGAAAACCCAAAAATCTTGAGAAGTTTGTGAATTTATATAGTGAGTTCTTGGAAAGAACCTTCTCTGACACTAGCTCCTTATTCCAAGTATTTTATTTAAATGGTGCAACTAGCACAACTCAAAATTAAATGAGGCAGATTCATTCCACCTAAAAGCTTAGCTTTTGTTGCTTCATGCTGAATATTGTATTGCTTGATACTTGTTATCAGCAGATCAAATTAATAAGAATTTTATATGGTTTTCTTTCCCAAAAGTGAGCTCTTATATTTACTTTATTGCCTAACATATAGGCATCCCCAATAATTTGTAGGCACTCTTTCTTTCATCAAGATCACTACAGCTGAACAAATCTCTGATCCGATTATTTAAATTTTAACCATTCAGCGGAAGCACAACAATTACAATCCATTCAAGAGCATGTGCTCA
Source organism: Nyssa sinensis (assembly GCA_008638375.1). Lineage (NCBI taxonomy): Eukaryota > Viridiplantae > Streptophyta > Magnoliopsida > Cornales > Nyssaceae > Nyssa > Nyssa sinensis. The sequence continues at coordinate 2,970,978 of CM018047.1, forward strand.
TATATCGAATCACAAATAACTACTCCCAGAAAGTTTACCATAGAGTTATATGACATTCCATCATCAAAAAAATAGTACCATTATGTAAATACTTTTTCTGTGAGAATCCATTCTCCACTGGCAATTACATCCATCAATCCATGAATATCAGTGCATTCAGCTATAATAACTCCATCGAGTACTTCCCTATTTCTTTTTGGATTTTTCTAAGTATTGAGGACATAAATTACCACTGGGAGGAAAAACTGAAGCATTTATAATTCTACGGTTGCAATAGGCAGTACTCAGGATGCAGGAGATGAAAAAGAAGTAAAGAAATGAACAAATTACCACACGCCCCAAGGAACACATTTGCAAACCCCTGGTATGCATAAAATCTGTTAATGTCCTTCCATCAACTGGCGAAAGTTCAAGAGAGCCAAAATCTGCCACCTAACAAAAGTTGCAGCAACCAAACATACTTTAGTTTCAAAGCTCTCAGGGACAATGAAAATATTAACTATTATTAAGGAACTAACCAGTTTCGGAAGTGCAGTATCAGCATAGTATTTATGTGCCATCTCAATCAACTCTTCAGGTGACTGCCAACATGAAAGGAACCAGACCAGGTATGTGTCAAGAAGTCAATATGTGATAAAGCCAAAAGAAATCTATTTTCTATAAGCTTGTACAGAAAAGACTCCTCAACACCTGAATATATTGATCACCTCTTGCAAAAATAAGTCAGCCATAAGGTTCTAGAAAGAACACATAGCGTAAGTGTAACAAAAGCAGCAAGCACACCTTAAGGTGAAGGCCAGTTTCTGATTCTTTAAGGCGCAAATATGCAGCTTCAGGAAGCAACTTTCTCCACATCATTTCCTTTTCCTCATCTTGTTTCTCCAATACCGTCTGATTAGTGGTATCTGATTTCTTGTTCAAGTCAGGGCTGTTACTCACAGCAACCTCCTTTGCCTGCTCAGTTTTGCTGCTCCTGTACATCTATTTTCCTCTTTATTTCCTTTAGCAATCCACCTTGCTTTCCAAGACCCTTTACAGCTGGCTCAACCTTAACTTCATCAGTTTTCTTGGAATCAGTTTTCCCTGAAGCCTGATTTTGCAAATGTTGCACCCAACATGCTCCCAACTCCCATCTGATAGAGATTGTGTGTTTAGTGGCTTCTCCCTGCAACTTCAGCAAACTTTCCCCAAGCACTTTTTTTACCAGTGACCTGGCTGCACGTAAATCTTCAAAATCTGTATTCTGTAACCTTTGTACTGAACTAGATGATTGAGGCGTGGATGATTTGTGCAATAGCATTCTCAAGCTGAAAAGCAATTAGCAGGGTATAACAATTATTAACAACCAATTGTAGTATAATAAAGCAAAAATATTATAAGAATTCAAAGCAACTAAGTTGTTCGAACAGTAGGCATACACAATCTACCCTTCAATGGTACAAAGTGGGAGGTATCTAATAAAATAAGGAGATGATAACTACATTGTTTTGGTTCCATAATTAATAATAAATCAGCCTAAGTTTATTGTAATGACCTATTCACATTCAATGCATTAGCGCCTCCCTCAGGCTGGTCTTCAACATCAATGTCCTGGGGTATGGGGTTCCCCTCCCAATTTACCTCAGCCGCAACTTTGACCACAGCTGTATAACCACAGTGTCTAACAACCACTACACCTAAAGTAGAAGTATCCTGCAAGACCACAACGTGACCTCAGCTTTTAATATCACCCTCTTCAACAAATCATAACAAGAACTGATAACAATGTCACTAAAATCAAGATAAATAGGACATAAATATTCAACTGACATGAACAGTTGCACTCTCGTCTGCAGTTATGCCTTTAAGTAAATTTCTCTTAGCAAGCTCCTCTTGTGACATTCCAAGAACCCGAATCCCATCATTTTTACCATCCAACTTTGTGCTTGCATCAGGTACATCTCTAGTTACTCTGATAAGTAGATCCCCAATCCATTCCTCATGCAAAAATGAAGCACTGGGACCATCTGGAGAGCACGAATTGTTGTCAATGAGATGTTTGATGGCTGCTACAGCTTTAAAGACTGAAACGTCGACAAATAGACTGTGCAGTAGAAAGGCTTTCCTATCTCGAATTTGCCTCTCTTCTGCTGTTTTACAAGGCATTGCTGCAAGAATCGAGAACTCTTTTGCCCATTGCCTGTAATCATGTTTATCATCTCTTCTTTGTCCACCCCCATGTCCTCCCCAGTTTTCATCTTCCACAGGAAGCGGTGGGAAAAAAGAAGGGTTGTCAATAACTACTGGAGGGACAACCCATGTGTTTGCTCGAAAACCATATGGAAGGTTCCCAAACTGAAACAAAACAGGTGTAACTGCATTCATCTCTCAAAATATTATTGGGTGTGAACTATAACATAATGAACTTTGCTTACTTTATTGTGCTCGGTGAATGCTTTCATGAGAGCTTTGTACGCCTGTATACATAAAATAATTTAAATAATGATGACAAACACTAGAAGACAAAGATATCCACAAGATAAAATAACTTCAACAACACAACAAGAGAATCAGCTTTAACTCACAGCATAAAAAACCCGGCTTATCTCCTGCAGCAAACCAACCAAAGAGTGATTCAAAAGAATATGTTTCCCAGCAGGGTAGAACCCTTTCCGCGAAGCAACAATTGTCATTGGCTTCCCACTGCAAACCCGAACCTGCATATACATCCATCCCAATCCAATTAATATCTTAGTAGTTAGTGCACCAGCATCACCACAATTTTATTTATAAAACAGAAGGGTTCAATATAATATTCTCATAGCAAGAAACAAAAAGATTAAATAGGGGTCCCTCACATCAATTTGAAAGAAATCGTCTTCTGTTTTGTCCTCAAGGAAGTGGACGAGTGGATCTCCTAATATCTGGTAAAAAAAAAAAAAAAACATAATTAACAAACAAAACTTCCAATACCCAATATTAGGTCTGTCTCCAAGCACAAATAAAATTATGCTAAATTGAAATTACAAGTCATCCAACCAAAAAGAACACAACTTAAAAAAAAAAAAAACAAGGGACCATCACCCCCTTCCGAGAGAGAGAGAGAGAGATTAAATATAGAAAAACAATCAAAAGAACAAAACCCAAATCATTTAAAAAATAATAAGAATAGGGGAGAAATTATGCTCACACTACACACCTACAAACAAATCCTAGATAGATCTCCAAATAATACAATGACTAAGAACTAGAGAAGAAACCCATCACCAGGGGCAGACTTATGGTGGGAACACCTACCCCCATAGTTGTCAAAACATGTATTGGAAGGCATATCATTTTTAAAAAAATATATATAGTGTTGTGTATAATGAATACATATAATATTTTTAAAATATATGTATATACACAAATATATCTAGTTTAATATAAATAACATTTCAATTTCCTTATCATGAAAATTAGTATTCAACAATTCAAAATCAAAGTAACACTAAATATGTTCAATTTTTTGAATATATATAGTGTTTTTTTTTTTTGTTGATACAACGTTGGGGAGGGGGAATTGAACTCACAACCATTGCGTGAGGAGTGGGCAATTGCACCACAAAGATAGGACCTCAGTCCTATATATAGTGTTATGTATATAATGTATAAAATAATAAAAATAACATTTCAACCCACTTATAAAAAAAAATTTACTTAAATTCCAAACAATATAGGAACCAAGATTTATAAAAACTATAAGTTTCAAACCAAAATTTAATAATTCAAATTTTCAATATAGTTCATCAATATCAAAATTCAAAGACAAAATCTAAAATTATTCATTTTTATCATCCGTCCCATTTTTATCTCAATGTTATCGACATCATCATCAGATGTCAATAATTTTTCACTTCCTTTTTCTTCTTCATCTTTTTGCATGTACTCACTTCTCATCCTCATCCTCACTCATATAGTTATTTTCACAAATTACTTTATTTCCTTTTTTCTTGTTTTAAGAAAGATCCCTAGACGCTACAAAGATGCAATATAAAATCAAACAAAACAAAAAACGTTTCTACATATATAACAAAAGGGGTCAAAATGATGTCATTTAAGAAACTACAATACATTTACCCTTGATACATCTGGACCAAAAATAATAATAATAATCCCAATATAATGGATCAGCACAGTATCCATCCTTTTTTCAAGTCAAGAGAGATCAATAAGAATGTTGATACTTTAGAGTCTTTTGTAGAGGGGGAAACATAAAAATAAAAAATATAATTTAGAAACAACACAAAACAAAACAATGAAAAAAAATGTTGTTTATCAAGTTACAATGTGAAGCATACAAACTAATCCATTACCGATGATGCTACAAGTTCTCACATAACAACTGAAGTTTACCCTCTAATTACAAATATTCAATAACTTAATTTCAACCTTACTCAACAAAACCTTATACCAACAAACTATTTGGAGTCGGCTCTCATCATCTATTCTATTTAAGATCATCTCCTCAGTTAGACCATGTTTTACTATCTCTACCAAAATTAATTTTAGTCTCATACGCGCTTGGCATGACTTTCTATGTGAATCATATTGTTCTTTCTTAATAAATACTTGGCCGCTGTCTCTGGGGGGCCTAGGAGTGAAGGACTTGCGTATTTTCAATACAGCCCTCTTAGGAAAATGGTTATGTAATTTTGGTGAAAGCGACACGGATCTTTGGAAGGAGGTCATAGTGTCCAAGTATGGGTGTGATTATGGGGGATGGTGTTCGGGCAGCGTTGAAGGTCCAATGGGTTGTGGTCTTTGGGGATAAATCAGAAGAGAATGGAGAGTTTTTAAGGAAAGATGTAGATTTGTTATCAGAAAGGGTGACCGAGTGCATTTTTGGGATGATGCTTGGAGTGGGGCTGTGCCTCTGAAGACGATATTCCCAAGATTATACAGTTTGGCTACCAACAAATCGGCTTGGGTTAGTGAGTATATGGTGAGCATTGGGAATACTCTTGTTTGGACTCCATCTTTTAGAAGAAACTTCTTTGACTGAGAGCTCGAGGAGGTGGCCTCTTTTTTAGGTCACATCAACACTTTTCGGGCAGCGGATGATGGAGAAGACAAGAGGATTTGGACGCTGGATAAGGCTTCCTTTTCGGTTAGCTCTTTTTATAAGAGTTCGTTTGATTCTGATGGTCCTCCCTTTCCTTGGAAGCTCACTTGGCATTCAACAGCCCCTTCCAAAGCCTCCTTCTTTGCTTGGAAAATTTCTTGGAAGGCTATTTTAACTGCAGATAATATGAAAAGAAGAGGTTTCCACTTGGCTAGCAGATATTATTTTTGTAGGAACAATGAGGAAAGAGTGGAACACGCTCTTATTCACTGTCAAGTCCCTTGGAGCTATTGGAACCTTATTTTTGCTGTGTTTGGCTTCTCATGGATCATGTCAGGCTCCGTCAAAGACCTCTTATTGGCGTGGGAGGGATGTATCCTTCCTAAAGAAATTAAGAGAATTTGGAGACTGGCTTCCATTTGCCTCTTATGGTGCCTTTGGAAAGAAAGGAACAATCGGGTCTTTGAAGATCAGAAGCTTCCTACTCCTAATCTTAAAGAGACTTTTTTGCGTTTATTATTTTTTTGGGCCAAAGAGGCTTCCCATGTACATGTTTTTCCTTTGTTGACTTTTTAGAGTCTTTAAGGACGATGTAACGCTTTGGAGTTTTTGCCCTTCTGCCCTTCTTGGGCTTCTTATATATACTTCTTACTTATCAAAAAAAAAAAAATCGTCTTCATTGCATACTTGCAGTTGATCAAACTACCTTAATCAATTTTATCTAGAATAGGTGCTATTTTACTATCTCACGAATATGTTTTTTCTTGTCTTACTGTACATCCCTCACAACATTCTCATTCAATAACTTAATAACCTTTATTAATTAATAATTTTTAGAGAAACCAACTTTGTGTTACAGTGGATATTTGATTATTCTAATTCTATTATTTAAAAATTGATAATTTTTTTTTAAAAAAAAAAAACTTTTTACAGTATTACTTGTTGGAATAGAAATATATATATATATATGTATATGTATATCGGATATATATAAAATTAATGGTAAATTTTATTCATTTCATAACATAAAAGGATATTAGGAAATTTCTTGTAACTAATACAAATAAAATAAAAATCAACCTTCAAAATAGGTAAATATAATTGTGTGAAATTTTTTTGGAGAATAAAATTTATATAGCAACTTAATAGTTACTAATTTTAGTAATTAAAATTTTTTGAAACCCCCATGATTATTATTTATTAGAGAGTATATTAGTTTATTTTCTGTTCCTGCATTTTCTTATAAACCAAACAGAAGGTTAAATACGCAATTAAAGTAGAAAAACTCACATTGTATCGGCGGAGTGAGGTGAGAGAACGAGAAGAAATCATAGAACTGCCCAAGCCTCGGAGGTGGACACATCACCACCGCCACGTCACTTTTCTCGGCCGACTCGCCGCCGGAACCCTCCGACTTCACACTTTGTGTCTCTCTCTGGGCTCCACTGGCGGTCGAGGTCGCCTTTTTTTCACCTCCTTTCGCTTTGGAAATGGGTTCACAACCGGGGCTCGCATTGTCTGGACCGGCCTCGCCGTCGTTCGAACCTGGTTCCTTTGAACCCGATTCTTTGGGACTCGCTCGACCGGGATTTTTGAGAAAAGTGGCTGAACCGAAAGAGGTGGTGCACGCGACAATGTCAAGGAGTCGCCTGATGTGTGCGATGGCCGACTCTTCCTCGTAGTCCTCTGCAAAGTTTGAAAGATTTAGAATGCACCCCTAAAAGTTTTCCTAATTACAGAAATCTCATGTAATTTTAACAAAACACTGAAATAGTGGAACAGAATAACTTTGTTCTCTTTTTTTCTTTGGTTTTGGTATTACTTATGCAGCTATTGAAAATAATTTATTATTGTTTTTCTTTTATAATGCGAAACCCACTCAGACTTCTATGTTTTGATAAATGACAATTAATTTATAAAATTATTATTATTATTAGCGATGTCAAATAAAGATGTGATAGCGTGAAATAGTATATTAATCAAATAAATTTTTTTATTATTTTTAATTGTCAAAAATTTATTTAAAGAATTAGTATAATTTATCCTAATTTTATCATTAAGTTGTGATTTATATTGATGCAAATTAATATATGTAATAATTCAATTAAAAATGTTATTTCCAGTCATTTGCTTGAATATACTTCTTTTAATATAAAGTTGAAATATTTTCCATTGCCCATGAAATTATTAGAAAACTGCAGGGGCTTAATAATAAATTCTTCGGTAATAATTTGCTACAACCGGGAATAGAGTAAAAGAAATAATCGGTATGTTTTCACTGTTGGATTGAAGTAACAATACCTTCTACGATAGTGATGTGACATGGTTTGAGAGAAACGATTTCTACCGACTCTTTCAGCCTTGGTCCCCGCACCTGTTGTGTGTGGATTGAGTCAAAAAAAATCGTTAGTTGTCATTCCATTTTGCTATTAAACAAATAAAAAAGATAACGATGTATAATCACTGACAACAGCAGATTTAGACCAGGAGCATAGGTAGAGAATAATATAAAAATTAAAATTTAAAGAAATATTTTATAAAAATATAAAAAGAAAAATTAGGAAGACAATTTTTTAATATTTTTAAATCATATTATATACAAGAAATAAAATCAAAATATCAAAAATTTGAGAAATCATTGCTTCCTACTCATAAGGTGGCTCCGCCACTGATAACTTGGGGCGATATGAAACTTTGATATTACAATTTTAATTTAATAATTCTTATAATTCTTATTTATAAGTCATAATTCTATCAATAATAATTTGATACATGAAAAAAAAGTTTGCTCAAAAGTTAGCTCCTAAATAAGATATTCATTTTTTGAATTATTTGTCCGAGTGTTCGATAAGATTAAATATATCAAAAATAATATTCCTTTGAAATTGTTGTTTCAATGAAACAACAATAGTAGTATTTATTTTTAAAACTAAAGAATAGCATTCTATTCTTACAAGGAACCCAGAATTTTGTTTAACTAATGAACGTATATTATTTTTAAAAATAAAAAATATTTTATTTTTTTTCTAATTTGTAATATTAACATTTTAGTAGGCTTTTTTTTCAAATTTAAGAAACAGTAAGAATGGACGTGTATGAAACCGCTAAAAATAATTTAATTCATTTCTATCTATATTTTAGAATAACTAACTTAATATAAATTGTTTAAACCAAACACTTGCATGATCATCATCTCATTTTTTTAGTATTTAATCAAACAAATAAATGAAATAACTATTTCTCTTTTATTCATGCTTTGTCCTATCATTCAGTCTGTTTTATTTATAACTTGTTTTATTCTTACGTACTAAATGCATTAGTAGACAAATTATAAATTTAGGAGAAAAAAATGTAATAAATAAAATCTATCATGTGAACATTGTCATTCATATCCTTTACAATAATTTTCTTAAATTTGATTTAAATTATTATATCAAGTGATTCATTGTTTATCTTTTGTGTATAAAAAAAAAAAAAAAGACTCATCAATCTTTATGTACACTACTTGTTAAGCATGTAGGGAGTGTAAGAAAGTTATTATAAAACATATAATTCCATTCAATTGTAGATGAAATCATGAAATGTATATCAATATATATAACACATTATATTTGGTAAAACTTAGGTATGGAATTTTATAATGGAAAGACACTAGTCCGAATGCAAAGACAATTATTTTTGGGCAACCCTATCCCCACTCCCCTTTTGAACACTTGAGCTTTCAAAAATTCAATTTTAATTATTAATATGGAGGTCAGATGAACATATGGGAGTGTGAATAACATTACCCTTAATTTTTTTTTTTTTTTTGTAAATTCTATCCAAAGTAAGTTTATATCTAACTCATCACTCAAAGTAATTAACCTTGGTAATAGTTAAGGTCATAAAATTTATCACTTCATCAAAAGGGAGCTAGTAATGTGAGTAACCGGTTTTTCATAATCTAACATGTTCTGTAGTCATCTCCAACAAGAGGAGCACTTTGATCACTCATCGAGATTGGATCTTTGCGACTAACAATAACATAATTCCTCCAACAAATTGCCTAGTCTATGACATGTTGGTCAAACTTATGTTGATACTTGTCTTCCCTTTCATCCACATGATAACTATTTTACTTTGTGCAACAATGTTGAGTCCAAGCATTGTCACAGCACTATGAAGATTGTCACTGCATATTGGGTCAATGTAATCCCCACAATAAATTAATTCGATTGTATGTTCTCTGGTATACTTAACCTCGTTAACTTCTTAATCCAAGTGTCATAAAACACGAACTAGTCTTTGAAACATTGGTCAAGTAACATATCAAGTGGTTCCATTGTTAGGTCAAGCCACTATGAGACGCTAGACTAGTACTTTTAAGTCAATTATTAACCCATTGATTTAACGCATCACACTCTTTTCCATATAAAGTTTTCTATGAATCACTCTACCATACTAGTGATTAACTAAGACTGACAAAAAATCTTAGGAAAGTTCTACGATTTGATGTGCAATCATAATACGACCTTCGAGTTATATTTTCTCTTATGAGATTTTAATATCACGTGACATGATAACTAAAATATTTTATAACTTTATATTTGCTTAACTCGTGTTAATCCTAACGTCCAACGCATATCCAAACTACTATAAATAATAAATATGAATCCCGGTATCAAACATTCAATCATAAGACTCAATTCTTATTACGAAAGAATATTTTGGTATCTATTATTGTATAGACTCCTTTGATAATCGCACGCGTGTGTGTGTGTATATATATATATATATATATATATTCATACCTTGTCTCCTCTCCCTCTCTAAATTGTTAATACTTTTCCTTGACAATTTACTTTGAGATCATCTTACTATCTAAAATTTTTATTCTTGCACAAATACTACATCTCTACGATTCTTACATTCAAAAGTAAAAAATGTCGAGTCAATGATACAATTTTAAAACAATCGTGCACTAGGTTTGGCCAACATACATTAGCAAGAACTAAAAACGTGTAACATTAAAGCATCAAGAAAGGGATTGAGCTAACTTCTTGTATTTAAAATTAAATAAGATAGTTTTATTGTCAAAATTAGTTTTTCTCATAATATTTGATGTTTGAAGCTATGACAAAGTCGAAGAGAATTAAATATATGAAATTTTATTTCTATAAATGAAAAATAACGTAAAATAAATTTGCCAGTCATTATTTTAAAACCTATAATTGATCAAGCAAAAGGTAGAGATATGTCCAGAAAAAAAAATTAAGGGTAAAAATTTCATCCAACCTAGATTTAGCTTTGTTAAATCTTGTCGCTCCATAAAGGTTTAAAAAAAAAAAAGAGAGACCAATAATCTAGTAAAAGAAGCCCAATGATCTAACGGTAAAGATAGTCCAACATCAGAGAGGGCCCACTCGGGCACATTGAGCAAAGGGATTGAAAAGTACAATGCGATAAAGAACACAGCAAATACCTCGTGTGATAGAGAGTAGTTGGTCAGGTGACATGTCTCGACATGGACAGCTAAAAGCTTCCTCACATCTAAGATCCTGTCCGTAGATATCCCCTGCAATCAAAAAAAAGCAAAAGAGTAACGATATGTCATAAACACCGAGTAATCGCCCTTACCCTACGCTCATACACCAAACAGACCTTAAGCGTCACTTGGGATTCGTCTGGCGTTGCTACGGTTATTTCTATAACAGTAGGCAAAACTGTAAAAGACAAAAAAAAATTCAAAATACATATAAAAAAATATGTAAATAAATGTATAATTAACTTCTGTTTATGCTGAGAAAATTGAGGGAAAAAATGCAAGAAATTTGAAGGATTACGTATTCAGCTGCTTAATTAGAATAAGAGAAAATGAAACGGTGGAAAATATGAGGTTTTGGTCTTCCGTCACGAACTTCTTATTTAATTTCTGAGCAACCAAACAGGAAATAAAAGAAAAATGAATAGGAAAGAAGAGATTGTAGGGGCTAATGTAAACCTTTCTCTTCCTTTTTCTTCTTCTCTCCTTTGGCTTTGTGAAGTTTCGCCTTCCCTGTTTTAGGAGCCATCTTGCATCAAAACAGTTGGATTGAACAAAAATTCACAACTTCAAATCCAAACTCTCTGACGGCAATAACAATGCTTCGAATTGAATTAATCGATTTCTCTGTATATAAAGCCGAACGAATCTCTGTCCGGAACTTGACAATCAATTGCCAGTTCAATCCTCTCAAGAATTCAAAAGTACTCTTACCACTCTATACATGTCGGTACTGATAATTGCTAAACTAAGCGAGAAAAAAGCTTTGAACACTACAAATAGAATAAGCAGAGCATTCAAACTGAAACGAACAATGCGAATACTGATGGAAGATATACTTATATATCTTTCGATATATATATATATATAGATATATAGATATAGAGTTGTTGAGGGAATTGCTTTGTGTACTTAAGGGAAGTCTTCTACTTCTTTCAACTGGAGCTGCTGGTTGAGTTTATTAAAGTGAAGTGAAAGTAGAGATGGAGGGAGGGAGAGTGTGTTTTGAAAGGATAGAGAGACGCGGACTGGATAGGATAAGAAACTCATCTCTCTTCTGGACCTCTCGTTTCTCCTGCCATTTTCTTAATAGATTGCCTTCTCTCAAGTTTGTAATTTTGTCATTACAGACTAGACTACAGCAGATGATTGAAAGGTTATCATTACTTCCTTTTGAATCTTGCATTACATATAATTTGGCTACTTAGTGCGAGATTAGAATTGATTGGATAAATATTTTACGGGTAAAATTATGCCACGTTTCCTACCACATAATTATATTCAAATGGGAAGGAAAAAGGTGGCATGCCACGTGTCTACTTACTCGCCGTAGGTGTTTATAGAATAAAAAATAGGCAGAAGTCATTTAAATTTCTGAATTTAATGATATTTTCTTTACTACATTTTTTTTATACAATAATAATGGGAATCTAGCCGTATGTTTGAATAGAAGAAATCGAAAAAAAGAAAGAGAAGAAAAGAATAAGAAATAAGAGTTTATATTATGTTTATTTTAAAAATTAAGAAGAAGAAGGAGAAAGAACTTAACCTTTATTTGGATAATTTTGTTATCTCTTCAAAAGTAGAAGGAAATTGAAAGAAAATGAAATAAGGATTTAATGAATTTTTAATAATATCATTATTACCTTTAAAATTATAAAAGTCAAAATAAAAATGACAACTTTATCTTAGGACATCCAAAGGGTATAATAATATAAAATTATTTCCTTTCATTTCTCTCTTTTATCATTCTTAAACAAGATGAAATGATTATATTAATTTTTCCTCTCTTTTTCTTTCATTAGTTATCAAATATAAAGGAGGGATTATCCTTTCCTCTTATCTCATTTCCTATCCCTCATAATTAATACTCTTTTCTCCTTTCCTTTCCCTCCTACTTATCCAAACGAACTATAAGTCATCTCAATTATTTTGTGTAAAGAATAAATATTTACGTCATTTGAATAAAATTTCTATCTTATAATATTAAATTCTTGAAACGTTAGAAATACAAATTTGCCAAAAATTAATGATTTTAAGTAATAATAATATTATATATTTTAATTTGTATATTTGTATATTTGTAATATAATGAATCATTGTGTAAAAGAGCAAGAATTAAATTTTGCGATTAGTAGACGATTATTTTGAAGAAGCAATTTATAGAAATAGAAAACCATTTCTTCATTCTTTTAAATTAAAATTACAGTCATTTCACAATGTGTAACTTTATTTGAAAAAAAAACATTTAATTATGTCACGTAGTGGAATCAAAGAATAAATAGATAAACTATTGGGATAATTGTGCAAAATAAGAGATAATATTATTATTCCATTTAAATAAGTAAGTTGAATTGGGAAATAGCCCATCCAGGCGTAGCGCAGTTGGTAAGGAGTAAGACTTCGGTACGTGTGAAAGCCTAACCAGTGTGGGTTCAACTCTTTTTTGCTGTGCGAGTTCACGATTTACTTGATTCACAGGATTAATGAACGATTTGAAGCTTCCGCGGTTTACCTCCATGGGATAGTGCTTGGCTACAACTAATGAAGGCGAACAGCTGCGTCCTTCAGAGGTTCTCCGTTAACAAAAAAAAAAAAACTAAGAATGACATATCATATAATTTATTACAAATTCGTGATAATTTTTTTTTCTTTTACGTGTTTAGTCGAGTTATAATTTCAACTAGTTGAAAAATGAGTAGCACTAATTGATATCTCAAAGTAGAACCGAGGGACGTGAGAAAGGACATATTGAATTTCGTCCAATATTTTAGTACTCTTATTGATGTAATTGCAATTGCAAAGATGCAATCCCCCTCAAGGGCAGTGGTATATATATATTTTCTTTTCAAAGGAGACATGTTGGCTTTGGGTTTATAGAGTATTTGATTGGTATGTGATAAGATATGTGATTTTATTTTTAAAAATTACAGACAAGATACATAACATAATACTTTATTGTAAAAGTTTTTAACAGCTAAGTTAATTCGCAATTTAAAATGTTATATATTACTGTTAGTGACTTTTTTTCATCCTTTGAATTATCTATTTACTTAGGTCTACTCAATCTTTCTTTCATAGAAGTAAAAAAAGGGGGGGGGGGGGGGGGGGTTGAAAATGACTAGAAGTAGGTTTTTGTATTTTAAAAGATTCGAAAAATAAAAATGACCCAAAAACACATAATGAATTTTTAAATTTTTCATAAATTTAATTCTAAAAAAAAAAAACATAAAAAAATAAAAAGGGCAAGACAGAAAAATACTATAGTTTGATGCAAAGGAGCAGAATCATGGGTCAATGTTAAATTCAAATAGTGAAACAATTATAATTATTCCAAAACCATTGTAAATGTTCAACTCATAATTTCAAGCCTCGTGCTTTTCAGAGAAAGAAAATATGAAAAAAAGGCAGAAAGGAATTACTACAAAAGCTGCGGCCTTTAGCAAATCTTCAGTCTCCCTTGAGATCACTCCAATCCTTGACCAATCTCCACTGTACCTGAATGTTAAATCTTGCAATTAAGACACACGCGCACACACACACACACATATATATATATATATATATATAGAGAGAGAGAGAGAGAGAGAGAGAGAGAGAGAGAGAGAGAGAGATTACCCGGCATCGATAAATCCCAATCCCAGCACTGCAACGACAGACCGAGCAAGAATTGTGTTTGAAACTCTCAATGGAAAAATGGATCCTTGTCGGATCCTTGAATTTTCAGACAAATCTCTCCTTTTAGCCAACGCAGTTCCAGATTTTCTGCCATTTTTCTTCGCAAGCAGAGAAGGGAAAATGTGGGTTGAGATAACACACGTTTTTGTGATCAGCATTTTTTTTGGTCTCCAGACTCAAGTCCTATCTCTATGGCTATCATAATTCATAACTTCTCAAATAACATTATAGTTAAAAAACAGAACATCAAGGCTATATAAGTAACAAGACCCAGGGCGGCTGCAGGGGACATGTGGAGCCAAGGTCTCTTAAAAAATTTGATATTATATATATATATATATATATCTTTTTTTTTAATTTTATTAGAAAATTTTAGTAAAATAAGATTTGATTCTCTCAAAAAATTTCATATTATGTTTTTTACTCATACTTTTATTAGAATATTTTTACAAAATAAGACTTGTCTTTTTTAAATATTTTTTATATTCATATAATTTTTTTTAAAATTTTAATATTTTTAATTTGTTATTTTTTAATTAAATTTTTTAAATCCGTCATTAACAAGACTAAACACTTAACAATAGAAGTAGTTCAACAAAACAGAAGACGAGAATATCACTCATATCACTATACAAAGTGAAGTGACTGGCCTCTCATACAATTTTAATTTATTATTTTTTAGAATTTAATAATAAATTTTTGGATAAAAAATAAGACCATATAAAATATAATTATATCATATCAAATAATAATGTGTAATGATTATCTTATTAAATAAATTATTTTTCAATAAAAAATTTTTTATTGACGGATTAAAAAAGAGTTTGAATCTTTTATAAGAATGATTTGAAAGATTCAAAACTAAAAATACCAACAACATACTGAAGGTAATCGATTAACATAGATTGATTTGAAATTTGATTTAAGCCCTCAAGAAGGATGTATAAAAAATGTATTCCCCGATTCTTTTCAAGAAAAAATGTTAGACATAATTTTTTTTTTTTTAAATAAAAAAGTATTTTTTCCGTCTTATTCTAAGAGTTCTTTATTTTATTTTACATTGTTTTATTTTAAGAGTTTTATTTAAAAAATTAACATACTTTTAACATATAAATCTTCAAAACTATCTTTTATTATACCTAATGTAAACATAATTTACAATTAAATAAGGACAATAAAAAAATTTTAAATAATTTTAAAATAATAAAATAATATTTTTTTAAAAGTTAGAATTCTTAAATAACATTTTTATTTTGAAACGGAGGGACTATAAAATTTAGATGCATTTAGTACAACGAGGCGATGGATATATATAATGAGAAAATGAAGTAAAATAAAAGAGAAACCATCTTTGAAAGTTTGACACGTGGGATTCTATAACTATAAAATGAAATTAAAAAAAAAAAACCCAAAACCCTCCATTTCATTTCCCACCTTCTCAATCCTTTTCAAAGCAACCCGCTTTCACTCTTCACTTCCCAGAACCCTAACAATGGCGGTCACTGGAGCTGAACAAACCCTCCAAATCCACAGACTTCCACAATCCAAGTACATAGACGCACTCCGTTGGCTTCCGCCTCTCTCTGCCTTCGACCGTTTCGTTGTCCTCGCCGTCTTCGACTCCGATTCTGACTCTTCTTCCGTCGAAATCCATGCGCTAAACCGATCAGACCCGCCAAATTTGACTCCTCAATCCATATGGGCCTCGCCCTCAAGGATTTCTTCTCTCAGGGTCTCTCGCAGCTTCCACAAACCCCTCGT
This sequence comes from Nyssa sinensis, assembly GCA_008638375.1. Taxonomy (NCBI): domain Eukaryota; kingdom Viridiplantae; phylum Streptophyta; class Magnoliopsida; order Cornales; family Nyssaceae; genus Nyssa; species Nyssa sinensis. Next base: position 2,987,021 of record CM018047.1, read on the forward strand.
AGCCGCGTCCACATTCGCGGGCTCGCTTCACGTACTGTTCACCGATTTGGTTGAGGCGTCGCTCGATTCGGAGGTATCCATCCCCGAGAAGTCATTACACGTTGGACCTATTTCGTGTATTGATTTGCAGGAAAAAGGGTCTGATTGTGTTAGTGTTGGGGAAGATGGGAGGGTGAATTTGATTAGTATTGGTGATTCAAGGTTGAGTTCTCGCCGAGTTTTTGATAGTAAAGGGCTGGTGTCATATACGGCCGCAAGGTGGGCATCCCCGACGGAGTTTGTGACTGGTGGTCTGGGGTTTAGTCTTCAGTTGTGGGATCAGAGGAAGCCCGGAGGACCAGTCTCTCAGGTCAAGGGTAACTGGTAAGAGAGTAGGATTGATCTTTTTTCATTCTATGTTGACATCGAATAGGATATATGAGTATGTATTACGAATGGTTTTTTTTTTTTTTATGTCCCCCAAAAAAAAAAAATCCTTTTAGGTCTGACAATTTTTGATAAATTGAAAAAGATATTAAGAAGTTGATAAAGCTTCTTTTTGTTTATGAGCGAGTTTCCATTATGCTTTTGGATTCACTATGTAGAATTTCTTCTGTTTACAATGTCTTTATCATGCAGTCTTATAGTCGGAGTTAAGATATGTGTTCGTCCTATTACAAAAAGTTCCATTTTCTTTTTTCCTTCTAGTCGTGATGTGTTAATAATTTTTTTCAATTACAATGTTGTAGGGCTCAGAGTACTAGTTCTGGGATTGTGCACTCCATTGATATTAATCCCTCACGAAAGCACACTTGTCTGGTAAGATGGATGCTTTACATTTCTTCATTACTCTAATGATGAATAACTAAAGCTGATGCATTTAATGCACTCTTGGGTAAGAATGCCTGATATTGATTTGAAAGAGCTGAAACAACACAACAATAAATTCTAAGACCTGAGATCTAAGGATGGTGGTATGAAAACTATTGGATTTGGCTTTGGTTTTTGCTACCTTGTCCCCCTGCCTGGCGTTTCTTTCCACTTTCCCACTCTTTTTTCTTTCTTCTCCTAATATGTTGGAAGTCATTCCTCTAAATTGGGTTTTTCCCAGTAGCTGGAGATACTTGTGAATTCCATTGGTAAAAATGTTTCTAGCTGCTTAAAGGTGCAGTAACGATCAGGGTTAAGATACTGAAGAGCACGGATAGGATATTATAAGCACCTATTATTGTGTGTATCCATAAGTGATCTTATCAAAATATATTTTAGTTTAGAATTTTTAGGGTTTTGGGAGCTATTGGAAATGGTACTGTATTATCTTGATCACCATATAATAATAACCTCATGCCATTGTTCTGCTGTTGCAAATTTATGTGGATACTGTTCCATCAGTAAGTCAACCCTTGGATTAGTTTTTCAGCTTCGTGGAATAACTTGAATTTCTAGTCATCTGCTGATTAAGTGGTTGGGATAGCTCCAGATGTGTTTAGCTGCTGGCAACATGTTCAAGCAATTGATAATTGACATCCTATATATGCACCACTTCTATGGTGGGAACCTGCAATTTATATAATTGGTACCAGTACTATCACACTGTGACATAGTTTATATTGCATAATTTTTTATGGCCTAGAGTTTAATGTGTCATTTCCTGAAATAACTCTTATAGAAAGGATAACGTGTTAAATATTCCATTGTTGCTTTCAATATTTTATTTTATAGGCCAACAAGAGTAAATGATGTTATTATCAGCTAAACGAAATCATTCTATATGATTTTAGTACAAGCAAAATATCTTCTCATGTTAATCTTAGCTCATTGTGATGATATTCAATTGGTTTTCATGCTTCAGTTCCATGCTGGGTGAAGTTTCAAGGGGTTGTTTCTTACTGTGCTGAATTGCTTTGACATTTGAGTTTTGGATCCTTGCATGTGGAGCTGTCAATGAATCGGATTTTGATCCGTTTCTGATTTATTTGGATATAGTACAAAGAATCTGATCCACTTATCCAATCGGATATGGATTAAACTAATATGATCCATTAATGATTCAATCCAATTATATATAACAGATTAAATATATGTATATTATATCTGTTATATATTATATTAAAATTAAAATTAAATATATATATATTATAACATTGTATTGTACATATATAATATTATTAAAACTTATTGGATCAAATCTGATCCGATAATTAACAAATTCTTATTTGGATTAGGAATTTACTGATCCATCGATTTTTTTTTATATCTGATCCAGTTATTCTCTTAATTGATAGGATTTGGATAACCTCTTATCTGATTTGTTTTATAGCCTTACTTGCATGGTAGTTAAAACTTGAATAAGCTTTATGAAAATCTGAGCTCTTCTAAATATTATGCTGGTTTATTTGAAGGCAGGAGGATCTTCTGGTACTGTATTTGCATGGGATATTCGGTGGCAACAACAGCCAATAATTCTTTCTGGAATGGCGACAGGCGGAGCAAATGCTCACTCACCATCTGAAAGCGAAGTATGGGAGGTCCAGTACGACAATTATATGCATTCTTCTAACATGGGCAATGTCTCCTCCTCACGGATCTTACCTGTTATGATCTGCTCAGAGGATGGGATTCTCGCTGTTGTTGAACAAGGTGTAGAGTTTATTTCTGCATTTGTTGTTGAAATGTCATTTATTACAGATTATTTTTTTAGATTGTTTTATTCGATAAATTGTCAAATGGGTGCTTTGGTTTTTCTGGCTGATTAAACTTGGTTGCATAGGTGAGGAGCCCATAGAGCTATTGGCCGAACCCTGTGCCATCAATAGCTTTGACATCGACCAACAAAACCCCTCGGTGAGTAGAAATGCATGAAATGTTTTGAAACTTAGATCTTACTTTCATGTGGTTCTTTATTTCATTTTTTTCCCCTTCTGTCCGGGTATAAACTATTTTGTTGTGTCATATGCTCTCTCTGTGAAATTGCTGCACATTTAATGCCGTTAAATGCTGCCATATAGGATGTGATATGTAGTTTGGAATGGGAGTCAATAGCCATCTTGACAAGGCCATAACTTCTGGAATAGACACGATGAAGAATTCAGGGTATAAATGGAATCCTGTCTAAATCTTCTTCCTGGTGCAACTCAAGAAGAGGAGCTATGCTGTATTCGTCGGGTTTGAAGCAGCACCTCATGATCTTGGAAGATGAACAGTTCAATGTGCTGTTATTTGGATGTGCTTGCAATTAGTTGTAAACAAAATCTCTTGGTCTGGATTTAACTTCCATCACATAAAAGCACAGTTGGTGTTTTTGAAGGAACTGTAGGGAATCATCTTTTTGTTTATCAACCTCATATGATGTCTACTTGGCGTGGTGTTTAGAGTGTTTGGACCCATTGAAATTGGAATTTGGTGGGATTGAAGACATGCAAGATTATGATTTCAACAAGCCTGCCTCCAATTTAAAATCAATTCCAATGACATGCTCCCAAACAGAATTAATTTGATGCTCATTGAAGAGGTAAAGTCAGATGTACCTTTCTGCCGCTTTCTCGAAATAGATGGCTCAGTGAGGACTTGCTGCTATTTTGGGTGATTTAGAATTGAAACCGATTAAAATTAGAGATAAATTAGCTTAAAATTTAAATGAATTTACTCTAATTTTAAATTTAATCCCAAAATCTCATTTTTTTGGGGTTGCTAAACACAGCAGCGACCATGTTGATGAATGTGATTTATATTAATATGGCAAAATCCAAATTAAAATATATTATTAAGTAGTTCTATAAATAAAAATAAAAATAAAAGATACAAAAGTTCCTTTGAAAAATTTGTTGTGCAGATATGACCGAAATTCATTAATTCCAACAATTTCGAAGGCAAATTGAACACTTAGTGGAGCTTGACTTGTTAAATTTAATAAGTTTTAAATTGTAATTAAGTATGATTTGTTTATATTTAGAAACAATTTTGAATGAGTTTTTAATTAAATTGATAATTAAGCAAATTTTAATAGTTTAATCTGTCAAGAAAAATCATTATTTAGACATGATTAAATCTATTTTTGTTCATCAAAATAAGGATTTCACACCCCCTTTCCATAGGCTCAAGAAATAATAATATTTTAGAATTAACGAACATGTGTATTTAAGCATAAATTGGATTGACATATTTTGCAACCAAACACAATATAAACTTTAAAGTTATTATGGTGAATTGTGGTGACTTGTTATGATTTGATATGACCCGACTATCTCTTTGAATTTCATAAATTTGAATATCTTTAAAAAAAAATTAAAATTAAAAAATAAAATTAAGGAGTCACACCACGTCAATTACATACATAATGTTAGAGCAATCCCCATATTCGCTCCTTGGTTATCTAAAGGAGCATAATTTTGGAGCTCCAGCGAGCTTGGCAATTCACTCATTATTTTTGTGAGAGCCAATTTTGACTCCTCAAATTTAATGAGAGAGAGAGAGAGAGAGAGAGAGACCTCAAAATTTAGCTATACGCTAAAATGACTTTGGCGTCATTTAGGTAACAGTTGGCTAAAATTTAAATAGTATAGTAGACTAACTCCAACTGACTCACATTGGAAATCCTGGACATAACCAACCAAATGAAAGAACATGCCAATATGCATCAAAGAACAGTCATCTTGACTTTTTCAAAAGATACATTGGTTCCAAACCTGCAAAACCACACAGATTGAAGGAGCCTAAATAGACAAGGTCTTGTTAAATAAGTAGCATATATATATATATATATATATTCACAGTCGTGTACTTTTTTTTTTCTTTTTTGAAATAAACAAAGGAATTTATATACAATGGTGAGATTAAACTGAATGGGATCATCATCAGCTGTACACAGGAAATCAACTTAAAACTCCCCCCAACATGAGGATTTTATCTTTAATTAACATGTTGTATTATTATGTACACTTAGTTTCTTCCATCATGTCCATCTGCCATTCGCAAGATCAGGAAGGAGGCACCGAATGAATGGAGGTGTCAGGCAACATGGCTACTGTCACTACGAAGAATTCACAGCCAAACGGGAGACCATATGGGTTTGAAGTTGATCCTGAATTTAAGGTCAACCGACTGGTTCCTGTGTCAGCGGTCAGGAAATCTACTCGATCTCCCCTAGCAGGCTCAGATCGAATAAAATTAGGAGGTGAAGGCCTCACAGTTTGTCGTTCAATATGCACAATTTGCCCAATAATGTAGCTAGGCCGGTTTGGGAGATGGTCCGTAAACAAGGCCACAGATTCAGCAGACAAGTAGTAGTTAGGACAGTTCCGATTGATAGCCTCATAATGCCCAGAAGAGTTGAGGACAAATGCAGCAATCTCGTGGACTTCCAAGCGGCCAAAAGATATCTTCTCTTTGTTTGCCTGTTACAAGATCATTAATTGTTTTATTCAGCAAACAAAGTAAAGAAAAGGGAGAAAAAAACGCCTGGCAGTGCTCAACAACATGTTAGCAAAGCAAGCTCAACACTATCTTCCATTGGAGCCAACGAATGGCCCTTACTCAGGTTTTCACATTTCAACAAGCCAATTGGGTCCAGTTTTCAGAATGACAGTATAACGAGTAATTTATTTTTTAAAAAAATTCCCTAACATTTTCATTGCAATGTGGTTGAAAGGCATCCAGTGTTCTGTGACCCTGCGTGCTTTTGAGAGGTGAGCCATCAACTGAACAGCCTGCTCCAATATGTTTGTCAGCCACATAAATGGTACAAAAGGAAATGCGAGCAGAAACCTCAAATCCACGAACTTTAGTTATGTATGCATACTACTACCAGTATGTAAATGTACGAATGTCATCAATCAACCTAGAATAATTTACCTGCTTCTCAAGTTGATGCTTTATGTACAGAGTGTTGACCAAATCTTTCTTTTCTTCCAACTCTTTTTTAAGTTGCTCGTTTGCAGCTTCAGCCTTTGAATATCTCTCAGGCAGCTCTGCACGGTGCCTTGACAGGACACTAACTTTATCAGCAAGCACCCGGATACATTCTCGGAACTCAGCAGTACCATCATCCTCATTGTTATTAACCGGACTGAAAATCACAATGGAAAGCAATTAATTAAATTCCCATCAACTTCAGTGTGTTCGAATTCTGTGCGTGTTTTTGGGGGGGGGGGGGGGGGGGGCTAAGAAACCAACAAAAGGAAACTCATGCCAGCTTTGCATGTTTAATAACAAAACTTAAGATCGTTCTTCCTACCTGGAAACAGAAACCTTGTATTCCAGTGCATTAATTGTGACGGATGAGGATTCTACTGTTGTATGCAAATTTTCTTTTCTTTTAAAAAAATTTGAAAAGATAAAGGTAATAAGGGATGAAATGGTGAAGCCCCTGGGTGGAAGCCACTATCCTTGATTTTACTGGGGGTTGTAAAATTTGTTTCCTAACAAAGTGCTAGACTTTTACACACGGTTCCGGTTAAAAAGAACAATAACACATATAGGAGAAGAAAAGGCTTGGCAATTTTCATCAGTTTTAAGAGAAAGAAAAAGGATCAGTTCACTAAAGCCTTCTTATATAGCGCATGCATTTAGCGTGAAAACATAGTTTCCATTTAACACCATATCACTTGCTTTGGTGATAGTATCAACGAACCTAGAGAGCTTCTTCAGTTCACTTCTCTTCTTTTTCTCAACAGCACCAAGGTGGATAATGAGAGGTTTTAGAAAATCTCTCTAATGAGACCTCTCCTACAAGATCTAATACCAAACCAATATAGGATCTTTAAAGTACCAATATGGCTATCAAGTTAAAGGTTGGATCTTAAAAAGATTTAAGGGTTGATTAGGGATTGTTCGGGAAAAGTTTTGGGAATACGAAAGAAGGGTCTTAAGGGCTGCTCTGGGGCTGTTACAATGCACAGATTTTTAGTTCTTTGTGCTTTTGGGGCAGCTAGGGTTGAATATTGGATGACTGAAATGATTGGACAGTTAGACTTATCAAAGCAGTGTTAGTAGGATTTAAAAGAGTGCTTACCAAGCTCTAGTTTTTTTTTTTATCAGAGTTAACAAGCTCTAGCTGCAAGTATAAAAGTGCCGAAAAACTGAAGAAAAAAAGAAGAATCCAAGAGTTACTTTTAGTATCCCCTAGGTAACAATATATAGACTGCTTGTATCTCTTACTCTAAATCCATCAAATCAAAAATTAGAAACTCAATACTTTGACTTAAGTAACTAAAGATCACATATGTAAGACCAATCCGCTTAGTAGTAGTCTCACTTGGGGAAGAGAATAGTCAGAAAGCAGTCAGGAAAAAGGATAGTGAGCATAACTTAACCCAAAGTAGAACCCATGGACCACCACTACAGCCATGTCAAAAAATTACACCCCCCCCAACCCCATCGGGCCAAAAAAAAAAAAAGAGAAAGAAGCATACAAACTTAAAAAATCATAAAATGTACCAACTACAGAGTAGGCTCCCTCTCCTCTTGAAATCAAACTGATTTACCCATAATTTGATTTCTTTGAGTTTTCTCTTTCTCCTACCTCTACAAAACTGCATCAACTTCTTGATTTATAAATTACCCAAAAAAACTTCTTGATTCATAATATTAGTCGTCAAAAAAATGAATGAGCTTAATCAATCTTTTGACAAAAAAGAAGAATTACAAGCAAAATGTATGAACTATCCTTCTCAACAAAGAAAAAGAAAAGGAAATAGAAAAAAAAGAAAAAGAAAAAAGAAAATGCTCATCAATACATTAGCAAAGGTAGACACCCAAAGGATAATCAAACCAAACACCCAACCCACATAAACTGCCCGCAAATAGCTACCAAACATCAAGGAGGGTAGAAATAAGTCTCACAGAAAATAAAGAGGCCCTTGAAAAGCTAAACAGCATGCCCCCCCCATTGGCTGACCTGGGGATCCATCTAATCTCAGCCTCTAGAAAAGATGACAAATCCAAAATCTCTCAAGAAGTGACTATAGCACGAAGGGGGTAGTGATCGAGATGTAACCCAGCTCACCACCGCATTAGAATCAATTCAATCAGACAATGCTGCAACAGCATAAAGAACCTAAATCCACACACACACACAACATCATCCAAAAGATACTACTGATGCCAAGCTGCCCTGGATCAGTCAAAAGGTCAAATTAAAACAGTCAAGGAGCATCCAAGTACGGGCTTTCTTAGTCAGACTTCCATTCACTTGCCTCAGACCCTAGATAACCAGGGGTAGCCGGGTAATGCCTTGGAAAAGCCCACACAATGAAGCAATGGGCAGCTGGGATCACTCATGCTTAAGCATATTTTGCCGAATGCAATTTCCAGCCTCTAAATTACATCGATTCATTAGACCAACAAGTATTGACATTATTCGGTTTCATTTTAAATCTTCATTTTTTGTATTTATAAGGAATTTTCCCTTGATTCTAAATCTATTTTCTAATAGAACAAAAAAGATATTGTTTTTTTCCTTTTTTTGAATAAATAAATATTTATTACGAGTGCTTGAGGGGGGAGAACCTATATGCAAAAGAGAGAGCTCAAATAAAAAGAAAGTCTCATGTCTTCCAAAAACTCTACAAAATCATCTATAGAAAATATGTAAACCCCACAAATCCATACATACAAAAAATAAAAAAAGCTTCAACGCTACAAGAGGACAACTCTTCCCCTCCAAAAACTCTTCAATTCTGCTCTTTTCAAATATTAGAAAAAAACCAAGGCATAAAGTGCCACATCCTACATAGCACTCTTCTCCTCTTGCATCCTCCGTTCCATGCCAGGAAAAACTCCCAACACCGATTTTGTCATAACTCAAAAACACGAAGAGTGAAAACAACGTATGCCACAATTCCCAAACCAACTAACAATAACGAGTAAATGATCAACCGGCTCCTCCTTTTTGCACATGGTAGCCATTTTGAATCAGGTCATTCAGTTATAAGTCCTCCATTAAGATTTCAATTATAATAGAGTCCAATTCTAACTCTTATAACCCAAAAAGTCTAGTTGACTGTTATGGAAATCTCAAAAAAAAAAAAAAAGCTACCAAAAGACAACAATGACCATCTGTAACTGCGGAACAAGGGAGAGATTTTCGTTACTAAAAAAGGCAACTAAAATCCAGTCCACCAATCCTTTCATTTTCGGCATTGAAATTGAGGTTTCTAAATGCCTATAATTTCGAATATCATCAAAAGTTTGAAAAAGAAAAAAAGAATAAACAAAAAAGATAAAAATAAATAAATTTTTATGCAATATGAAATTGTGAAATTATACATTAATAAAAAAAGTTAAAAGAAAATAAAACATATGGATATGCATTTTTATTATACACAAAATACTGACATATAAAATTTTACAGAACATTTAATGAAAGAAGTGAAAGATCAAGAAACAAAATACTAATATGTAAAAATTTATAGACCATTTAACAAACAAAAACAGCGATGTATTCACTATAAAAACATATCAAAAAAATGTATAATAAAAAATAAAATTTCAATAACGACTAACGAATAATTTATATAAACTAAAAAAATAAAAATTAACAAAATACTATGTAAATAATACAAATATTGTATGAAAAAATCATGAATATAATGCGTATAATAAACAAAAAATTAATATGAAAAAATATATATATATATATATATATATATAATCACATACTTGATTATGAATAGAACACAAAATGATTATGATTATGAACAAAAATCCGATGAACAATTTTTAATATAGACCAAAGTTGAGATAGTAGTAAAGAAGAAATAAGAAGATAAGGAAAAAATTGTGATAAGATCCAAATAGATAAAGAAATTTGCGGTGGAGATGAGAATAGAAAAAAAAAAAAACAAAGAAGTGACCAAGCCTAAGAAATTCGCAGTCAATGATAAGAAATTCGCAGTCAATGATACCAAAAATAGATAAGGAATGTATTCAAATTCAAATAAAAATAAAAAACTAACCAAAAATAATATCAATAGTGAAGAAACAAATAAAAAAAAGTCAATCTAATAACGTAAAGGATAATAAATAAAAGGAGTAAATTAGTCACTGAAAAATATAAAAAAAATGACGAGTAATTCATAAGTTACTTTAGAATGAAAAAAAGAAAAAAAAATGTATTTTACAACAAAAAAGTAACTAATATGGATTAACTAATAATAAAATCACTAATACAAGGATTGGAGGCCAATTAACTCTTTTGAATCCCCTCTTTTTTAAATTGTTCGTCGTAAGCATTGCATCCCATACGCAACACAACTGAAAAATGATACCTTAATGGGAATTTTAGTACACCAAATACTCTCCGAGGAAAAGTCTACTACACCTCGAGTTGCCAGGCCCTTATAGAAAGACCTAAAGGGGAATTTCCTCCCATCCCCAAAGTTCCATCTAATGGCATCATCTTGATCCACTAAGATTGTGCGATGAAGTTCTTCGACAAAGCCATAACCTTTCCCCAATTTTCAATCAAGGAAATCTCTCCTAAATTGAGGAGCCCATACCACTAGATTGCCTATGATGGTCAAACCTTAGTTACCACAATTCGTCCCCTCCTTAGCAAATTGCGAATTGGGACCGAATGATCCAAAATATAAATCATTAACGATATGAAACGCAAGATCTAGCGTTTCAATCTAAAATATCAAGAGTCTAAAAAAAAATTATACAACATACAAGAAAATACATATACAAATCATTCGAATTTTATTTTATAATGGCTTAGATCCGTTGAAATTCTTCCGGTATATATACATACGAATATTATTACAAATACAATAAAAAAATATATCACGTTCCAAATAAACATATTTCATTCTAATAAAGCAATCCAAAGAAGCCTATCCCTTACGTACCACGTCCTATAACAAGTGATAATCTATGTTCCCATTCCACGTATCATAATAATCCACATTCCAGGTAACATTGGGTCAAAAATATGCTTCCTTGCTTCTTTATTAGAAGAAAGATGGAAGAGTCAAGGGAACTTTCCCCTAAGAGTCCCATCCCCTCTTCATATGTCAGTCCGTGAAGTTCTCCGCCATCCTCCTGATACTCTTCTACATACTTACACCGAATGGACCCTCCACTTCTCTAGAGAGCCAACCCCCATCCATGTAACCATATTGCATCATTGGCAAATAGAAGATGAGACAACAAGGTTCTCCCTTCCCCTATCTCCCACAATAAAGCCCCCTCTAGTTACCCATTTCCATTGCTTTCTTCAACAGTCTACCTAATCCGTCACCAAAACAAACAACAAAGGGAATAGAGAGTTACCCAATCTTAAACCCCTAGAACTCTGAAAGAAGCTTGTTCTCCCTTCTCCTATCTTGCACAATAAAGCCCCTCAAATTACCCCTTTCCACTTCTTTCGTTAACCGTCTACGCAATTCGTCACCAGAATAAACAACAAAAAGAATAAAGAGACACCAAATCTTAAACCCCTAGAACTTCGAAAGAAGCCCTCTAGCAACCAAAGAAATACACGCCTCCATCTATTTCCTCCAACGATCTCCAAAACCAATCCTGTCCAACATATATAGTTCACATAATCATAAGTCTTCTCAATATCAAGCTTTCCAACTAAACCCTATTCTTTCTCAACATTTGGAAGTTGAAACAATCTTGCTCATTACACCTTTTAGCCAAAGAGATAATACCTTTTCCACAATTTGTAGACACTTTGTACTAAACTCAACTCGACTCAACAAAGTCTTATCCCAACTATTTCAAGTTGGCTACATGAATCCTATCTTGCCATTATGCTCTATTTAAATATCATTTCATCAATTAGAACGCACACATTATCATGTCCTTTTTTATTATCTCTATCAAAGTTAATTTTGGTTGCCCTAGCACCACCCTCGATATGAACCCCCTACTAGATTGATAGGTCTAAAATCTTAGATATCCTTTGCCAATCCCTTTTAGAATTAAAGTAATAAAAGAAGCATTAAAGCCCTTCTTAAAGAACCCCACTCATAGAAGTAATGGAACACCCCCACACCCACCCTCTTCACCACTATCCAACAATGTTTAAAAATGCCATGGCGAAAACATTCGGGCCAGGTGACTTATCACCATCGTATGGATCCAAAGTTGTTATCGCCTCCTCTTTAGAGAGTGGTATCTCCAACCATAGTCTTTCCATGTCCCCAATAGCTTCAAAAGCCAAGTCTATCATAGGAATTTGTGTACAGCCTTTCATAAAACTCCGAAATGCTCCTTGAGGTCCATATCTTTGATGTCTTGCATAATTCTGGACTTCTTCACTTGAAGATTCCATCTTCTCACGTGTTATCAGCTTCTTAGCAAAGACAAAGCCCGAAGTCCTCGAAATCTAGTTTCCCTGCCACCAGTCCTTGTTTTTCCCTTTTTTTCTTTCCCCTCAAATTCACTGGTGCTTGTAATAGTTGATTTACTAAAAAACAATCAAGAAAAATTACTTAAAGTCTATTTCACTATATTTTAAAACAATATACAACTTGATTATCAGTCATTGGATTAGTCAAATAGAAATTCGAGATTAAGGACAACCAATTTGTGCAAATTGTAACAAATTTTAGCTTTTACCTAGTCTACCCCTCCCAACACTCTTATTATTAATGAGATCAACACTCAATGATGGCCTTTAAATGCATTATAACAATGCCATAAGCAAGCAAGTGTGCGCACGAGCGAGAGAGCCAATGTAACAATAACGTAGACAACGTAATTATAACACACTTATTCTTTAATAACCTTTCATTTTTTTTATTTTTTGGTTTTACCATTCTTGATAGGTGGCATATACGATAAACTAACATCTCCTCAAAGGAAACCTTGCAAGTTAGAACCCTACATTTGTCCTAGAGTGGCAATGACACCCTCTTAATGTTGGCTTCCTACTCATAAGAGACAATGACACATCCAGAAAAGTAAATGAAATGAATGAATATCATAAATCAAATATGATATGGTACAGGAAACATTAGAATCTGAATTTTTGCAACTTACTTGACTAAAGATTGAGCTAGAGCACGCAAGGATTCAGAAAAACCAGCCACCCCACCCGAAGAAACACAGCTCCTTAGTCTTTCAAAAAGGCTGTGCATTTTTAAGGCAGAGGCCCGCAATGCACTATACTCCGAAGCCCGCCGGTCAGCTGCACAAAGATGGGTTTGGGCTTCCTCTCTTGCTTCATGCAGACAGTTCTCCAAGTGAGCACAATTCATCTGTATAAGAGAGAATAAAAACAATTACTGACATTAGTTTACACACAAAGGTGTACATAATAATTGTTTCCATGAAGGACAAATAAATTACACCAGTGTAAAATTTCTAGATTAATGAGAAGAGTTCCCAAAGAAGTGGTCATTCTTACTGATTAAAAAAAGAAGAAGTGGTCGCTCTAAATCAGTCCTTTATTGACGACATCTGTGCTACATGGACTTTTATATGCAACTTGGATAGAGATGTGCTTAGCTGTCTAATAATAACCTCCAAAAATGAACATATAAGAGCGTTGCTTAAGTGTTTGTGACATATAAATAGGTGGGGGCACTTATTAAAAAGGATCACTAAGGCCTTGTTTGGACGACCGAATAAAAAAGCAGGACTGGATAGGATATAAAATCCTGTGAGATATTGAATATTCCAATCCAGTATTTTGAGCTGGCCTGGATATGTTGTTATATCTCAATCCTATGTTTGGGTACCTACCGGATATAAAGTTCAAATATATCTATTTTTATTTTTTATTTTCTTATATATTGTTTTTCTCAATGTTCTTCAAAGACTATTTTTCTAAAAATCATAAAAATTTCTTTTTTCAAATATGTGCATACAAGGTATCTAAAATTAAAATTTTATTCACAAATCAATTGCAAAATTTAATAACCATAATCACAATATTTTAGAATGTGATTGTGCAAACATCATTCATAATAATAGTCTCTTACTTTTGGGATGAGTAATAAAAATGGTCCGTATTGATATGAAAAAAAGACATAAAAAATTCTGGAACATATATTGCGGCATTGCAATATAACAGTAGTAGTCACTTCGACATCTTCGTCTTTCTATATTGCGGCATTGTAATTTTTTTGATGATGTGGCGTTGTGTTTTTATCCCAATGGAATGGGATAACTCAAATACCACCACCTCTTTGGTATAAGTTATATCCAAGATGGGATATAAATGGTTCACGGGATATAGATATCCAATCCAATTGAAGACACCAAACATGAGATTGGATAACATTCATCCCATCAAACCCTCTTATCCTGTCGTCCAAACATGGCCTAAAGGTAAGTGATGAAGATGTAGATAAAATTAAACAAAGCGAAAATGGTGTAGAAGTAATAGTTAACTAAGGAACCAATTTGAAGTGCTAAAAACTGAAAAATCACTTGGTTCCTCCCACAAATATTTGATAACGGCACAAATAGTTACCACTTAAAAAGAGCCTGAATTTTAAATCACAGAAATCTGACTAATCACTGAAAGCAGTGGTATTATGGACATTAATGTTGAAGTTTTTTTTATGGGGTTGGATGAGTTGGGAAGAGGCTTGAAAAATATCCCCAAGGTCCCAAATTCAACTCCCATCCCAAGGGCTACTAACTTATCTTTAAAAGAAAAGTTTTTTATGGCAATGAATCAGTCAAGTAAATGGCAAGTGATCACAACAATCTTCATGGGGGTTTTAAAGCACAAAACGTAAATTAATGATGTTTGTACCCTTATTTGAAGGGTTCAGATGCCATATCTGTTAGGTGGAATGCAATTTAAGCTCTGTTAGGTGATGTCCGATTATGCTATGAGCGAAGGGGTCTAGATTTGTAATGCCTGACCACTCATAACTGGACAGCCACAAGATCATCCTATGAAAGAAGATCGTCCTAAGAAGACCAATCTGTGAAAAAAAGGCCAACTTGCGAAAGAAATAGGGTTGACCTGCGAAAGAGGGTCGCCTAGCAGAACGAAGATCAGCCTGCAAAGGTAGATCGGCTTGCAAAGAAAGATTTTCCTGCAGGAAAGGATGAGCCTGCAAAAGAAGGTCAACTTGCGAAAGATTGATCTTCGAAGGAAGACCGATCTGTGGAAGAATGTTAACTTTTGGATCAATGGCCGATCCGAAAAGGAAGAATTATCTACGAAGAATGAACTACCTTAGACTGCAAAATGCCACTATCCATGACCTCCACTAACCTACAAAGGGACAGGTGGCAACAGCCTAAAGAATGAACAACCTTTGACAGCGTCAGTCGTGATGGAAGTTCTGAGTCAGTTATCACAAACTACGCAACATCACTACTATGTACAGAATATGGCATAATGCTAGGACATGAAATGGCCACTATTGGGTTAAATAGTCGGCAGTTATGCATATCAAAAACACCACTTCAGTAGCACATTCGCAAAATGGAGAAATATTGGGACGTGAAAGGACACCTGTAATATTCAGTCATTCAGAAGCTGGCAGTTATGCATGAAAGTTATAACTGCCTAAAGCTTCTCTATAAATTGTGATAGGAACAATAATCAGGACCTCTCTCTCTCTCTCTCGACAACACAATATCACAAAGACTCTGCATCATACTCATGCAATTTATCTATCTTACACTAGCCTAGCATCAGGATCCACAACACCAATAGCCGTAGTTGTAGCTATAGACTCACCAATTTAAAACCATGTCCATTGTGCTCAGCATCATCAGTACCACTACTGTGGACCAGTATTGCAGCATATGTACCATTTATATTATAAAAGTATATTTTTAAGGTACTTGTGTGTAGATTCTTATCTCTATTACATATCTTATTACTATCGCTCTTTAATCACCTTATACCTTCAAAATTGAAAGGTAAATTCTATAAAACAGCTATTAGACCACAAAGTTATATGAGACAAAATGTCAGGCAGTTAAGGAACAACACATTAATAAACTAGGTGTAGCCAAAATGAGGATGTTAAGATGGATTAATTGTAGGACAAAAAAAGATAGAATTAAAAACAAACACATCCATAAGCTAGTAAAAGTAGCACCTATAAGTGATAAGATTGGACAAAACAGGTTAAGGTGGTATGGCCATATACAACAAAAATCAATAAATACATTAGTAAGAAAGAGTGACATGGTTCATATTGAGGATTATGCTAGATGACATGGGCAACCAAAATTAACTTGATTATAGATAATAAAAAAAAGACATAATTATGTGGTCTAATAGAGAAATGATCACATATAGTAGATCAAAAAGGCAATACAAGATTTATATATCCAACTCCAAATAGTTGAAATAAGGTTTTGTTGAGTTAAGTTGTATATATAAACACGTGTATATGTTCTATGTAGTAGCTAGTAAATTTGTTTTGGAACTTAAATCATGAATGTTGATTAAATAAATAGGGTTCTTGAACTTTTATTAATGACTTTGTTGATTGAAATAATATAATATTTTTGTTATATGGTCATATAAAAAAATATATATTCAACACATCACCGACATGTCCACACCCTGCTTTTTTGAGAAATGCCATGTCCGCTTGCATCCGTGTCCATGCTTTATAGATCTTAATTAGGGGACTCGGCCTTGTCCATAGATAATTTATCTTTTTTAGTACACACTAAAATTATAGATTCTTTGTAGTGGGTGCATCTCCTTGGTGCTTCTTTAATACAATTTACCTTCCTTATAAAAAAAACAAACAAGGGAATACATAGTTGAACTTCTGGAAAACAGAACAATCAAGGTATTGAACTTAAAAACATCAACAATATAATGGATATATGCACATATAAACAAATTGATAAATTTAGTGAAAAAATAAAGCAAAAGAAAACAGTTCTAAGAAGCATGATTCAATTTTTTTTTATGCATTTCAATCAGTCATACCTGAGATTCATCTAGGAGCTTCCGACTGATTTCAAACTCCCTCCCAAGCTTGGTAACCTCCTCCATTAGAGCTTTTAGCTTGGTTTCTGTTTCACTCAGCTGACTTGACTTGTCTGCAAGTGCATTTTGCAGTTCCAGCACAAGATCACCACCAATTTTAGAATATAAACCCACTTCAACAGCTGTGTCAACAGATAAAATATTCGGAGGCTGAGAAGTACTCTCAGCAGTGGCACTGGCTGCCAGTGCCATGCCCACATCTGCCACAACCACATCTTTTCCATCTTTATCATTGGCATGCACTTCAACACGATGTGGTTCCATCATTGATGAATCTAACTGGGGACTTAGCATTGTAGAAGAATCAGTCATATTATCGTCCAATCCTTCCCGAGCTTTGCCCAATTCTTTAGGAAAGAGCCCTGATTTGACATGTAAAGAATTAGAGGCACAAGATACCTCATCCATGGGTTCGCTGGATACATAAGGCATTTGGGCTTCCCCATCAGCTGAGATTTCTGATTTGATATCATCAGCCTTTGCAGTTGAATGGGCAAAATTAGACATGTCCTTGTCAACTGAAAGACTATGCCCTTGCAAATACTGATCAGATAACTTCTGCTCTAATTCTCGAATGCGTTTCTCATACGACTCGCACTGCATTTGCTTTTGTTTCAGCAGAGATTGGAGGTGTTTCCCATACTCATCTTTCAAATGCAAGGCTTCAGCCGTCTTCTCTGCTGCATTTTTCAGTACACTTTCCACTTTACTGTCATCAAGTGATTCATATTCAAGTTCAGGGCCGAAGGAACAAATCAGGGCTATTGCAGAAGCAAGATCAGCTTTCAGCTTTGCATTCTCAACTTCCATCTTGCTAGTTCCAGCAATCTCTACTAACTCAGAACCCTCAAGAAGCTCCTCAGAGTCATATTTTGGCAATGGAGTCCACAACATTCTCCTCCACTTCAGCTGAATGAGAACTATCATTAGACATGGAAAATGAACTCTTTAGAGTTCCGTGCTTCTCACTCTTGGAAGGAAGTCCTACTAAATTCTCAGGAGCATAACGCTCTAAGTCTGATATGTCAATATCAAGCAAATTGGTGTCAAAAGGACTTATATTGACATCACATTGGTTAGGAGTATCAAATAATCCCATGGATGCTAAAATATCCCCAGGTATATATGACCTATGTATTTTCAGAAACTCCTCTCGTAACCTGACCTCAGCCTCCCTCTTTGTTGCAAGCCTTTCTGCCAATTGTCCAGCCATACCCATGTAGAGCTTCATTGAAGCCTTTCTTCTCACAACTTCTGCAAGGCATGCTCTGTATGCAGGACCAATTCCCCGGACCACCTTTAAGTATTCAAATTGATCGTTCTGACGCTTCATTGCCTCTGTGAAAACAGAAAACTTGAAACGTACATCTTTGATGGTGTACTGAATATACGCTATCTTTTGCATGTAATCGTGCACAAAGATGATCATTTCATTCTTTTTATCCTTGCAGAAATCAAACAGATTGGAAATTGCACGTTCACAAGACTGCATCTTAGGAAGGTAGTTTTTGTCATGGCCATCATACATAGGACCCAAGGCTGAAACTGCATCATGTGGACGGAGTGAAGAGGTCAATTGGCTGGTTAGGCAGTCATCCACAAGTTTCTTCACCGTGTTGACATCTTTGCTGCATGAATACAAATACATATTTCAGAGAATGGCAGAGATAAAATTCTCCAATTATATGACTTCAATAGCACATCAAGGCAAAATATATAACATATATAAGGAACTATGATGGAAAATAGTTATCGATATATGCACAAGTCATATCAAGAATGCTGTGCATCTAAAACTTAATAAAGGATGACAAGAGTAAAGGTTAATAGCACATGGAGCAGAAAATTCAGCATGAAGAGAGCAAAACCAACTTCAAACGTCAAATAGAGGTCATAATGGAGCATCACATCAAAATGAAGCATTTCCCTCAAATCATACACAGAGGATCCGGATGAATTTTCCTTAAGAGGAAAAAAATAGAGAGATACTTAAGATATCTTGTGTGATAGATCAAGGTATGTGATAGTGAAGACGAACTAGTTTGGAGATTATCCTACCGGATATAGGAACAAGTCGCTACAAGTAAATGACTTTAGAGATTTGATGCAGATCTTGGAACTTGTTAGTTGTTACAAAAGTTGATAGTAACCAATTTGGGAAAATATCCTTACAAATTTCTCACCCATATGGATGTGGCTGATCAGCTTGTGTATAAGTATTACTTAGTTGTATAGAATTTGGCTTCTAGGAAGAAATTATGGCGTATGATGGAAAGAGAAATTTGTTGTCGATTATTTTTCATTGAATGATGCTTTCCTAAAGCTCTTCTGAAATGCCTTATACAGAAGAACATCATTATTAAGTGTTTTAATTACACAATAATGTAAATATCTCCTACCACTAGTAGGAATTTGAGCAAAGAGGAGATTAAAAAAGACAATATGTTGGTGCACGTACGGTGGAGTTTGTCCTTTATAAGTAGATAGGAAGAGGTAGCTTGAGAACAGCTCTCAGCAAAAAGCAATCACAGGAAACTCCACAAGGTTAGAATTTAAATGTAAATAAATCTTCCAGTGATGTAGCGAAGAAAAAAGAAAGGGTAACGCTACCAGTCTACCATTGCCTTTAAATTCATAAGATAAGGGTCCCCTTCTTTTTTCATTACATGCGCATTTGGATCTGAAAAGAATAAAAAACATAAGATTTACAGTAACAGCACCACCCACAAATAGCCTTTCCCCATTCTTCTCCTTCTCCTGTTCCCGTCATGGTACCCTTGTAAACAATTACAAGAACACCATAGCACTTGATTACAGTTTCCTTATCCTTTACTTTTTCATTCTTTCTTTCTTCTTTTGGCGTAACTTGGACAATATCAAAACCATCAAACTTACTTCCCACCACAACATACTCAAGGATGTGTAGTATTGTACCTTTGTCTCTGTTTCCAACATGCTGCCATAATAGCAAAGCGGTTCACCTTCAAACAACAAAAAATGTCCGTTCCCAACTGAGCCCATCCAGAACACACCCCTCCTCCCCCGGCACCACACACGCACATAAAAAGAAAAGAAATCCTTTCACCTTTATCAAAGATTTATGTTGTGTTTGGTTTTGATAATTTTGGCTGATTTAATCCGAAAAAATGACTAAATAAATTTTGTTTTGAAAATTTAGTTTGGCTAACCGAACGAAGATGATTATTCTACAATTAATTATATAAAAATTAGTTAAATCATAATCAGATCTTATGCTGATTATTTTTTAAACAACTTCATACTTATGGATAATTTAAAATTAAAAAAGAAACAACTTTCCTATATGTAATAACCAAACATTATCTTTTATCATATTATTTAAACACTAATCAATTATATAATAATCAAAATCAGATTTAAAAAAATTTAAACCAAACATAACCTTAGTCCAAATTCTAACTCCCAAAAGGGTTGATATTCATGACATGCATCAGATGGAACCAAAATCACAAAACCAATAAGGGTGAACAGACTATCAATGATGTTGAGTGTATACACTATTTTACACCGCGTATAGTTTTTTGGACCTTGTTTCTAAAAATAAGTACAACATACATAATAGAACCAAACTAATGAGGGATATAAACTTGTCTATAGAAGAATTATCAAAAATAAGAAAATATAAAATTGCACAAAGTCAGTACTCCCTCGTATTCAACAGCACAGCATTCACCAACGTATGCATACAATGTTCTAACAGGAGCTTGTTGGGCACAACAGTTCAGTGTAAAATGATAGCATGACTGCTACATAGCCACATCAGAGTTTCAATATGATCAATTGAGTGGACCAATTGAACCATTAAGAGAGAGTGAGAAGGAGGGAGGGAGAGAGACCTCAAAGCCTGCATTATAATTTTTTGTTCGCTAATATATCGCTGGTGCTCCTTGATCGTATGTTCCAAATCCCCCATAAGAAATGAAGCTTTGCTAGAAAACAAAACTTCAGCATTGCGTTTTAGTTCCCCAAACACCTGCTTAAACTCTGAAACCTTACCATCGAACTGCCTGTGGGAAATGCTACAATCCTCCACCAACTTCCTCAAGTTCTCTTCCTTCACAAAATCTAGTAAACACCTGCGGTTAGCAGCCTGTAAAGCAGGGAGAAGTTTACAAGATCTGAGTTTCTCTATGTCCCTCCCAAAATTCACCAGAAGATTTGAATGGCTCCTGTGCTGCTGTGAGTAACGTTTCATAAAATCCATGTAATTGTGGAGAATCATCTTATAGAAATGATCCAAATTTCCCTGAGCAATCTCCAACGCCCTCTCTTGAACCTTTTGCTCTCTCAGGAACCTCTCACAAGTCTCAAATTTCACCCGGGTACGGCTGTAAATCGTATGCCCACACTGGTAATGGTACCTGAATTGCCTCTCATAAGAAGGTAAAGCCTTTAGTGCAGGGTCTGAAGCATCATCCAGTGGATGAGGGTTGTGGGAGGAGGACGGAGATGGAGGGTCCGCAATTTCAAGGATTTCAACTTGCTCTGGTGCAGGAGGTATCGAATTACTTCTCATTCTCGCTTTATTGAATAAGAATACTTCACGGTCATCTGATGGGAGTTTATACGCCGAAAGAGGCCGCTCTGATTCAAGCTTCATGTCCAAACACAAAAGCAGCTGGTCATTGAAGTGAATCCCCGAGACGGATTCTATGAATCGCTGGACTTCCTCAACAAGGGTATGTCCATGAAAATCGAGCTCAAAAGAATGTCCATTTTCGGCAATATGAACCAGAAGCTTGCCCCTTTGAACTACCTCTTCTGAAACATTTGAACTCATCTTATCCAATCAATGAATCTCCACCACAGAAAACCGCCAACACCACACTGCGCATACAAGAGAGTTTCAAACCCAAAACCTAAAAGTTGTTGGGCAAAGCTCTCAGCAGATGTCAAAGCATTGCAAAATGAGCCAATTCAACCGTGGACATGGACCAGCTAATGCACCCCTTTCCAGAAATATCCTCACCCAAGTGGAAGATTTTCGAATATTATCCCTAAAGCCTTGATAAACCGCCAACTATACCCGACCCGCCATCGGAATCTGCAAAAACAACCCAAATCCCAACAAATCCACCAAGGATTTTATCGGTGAAAACGCAAATTTACACTTTAATCCTCAATAAAACCCTAATTATCTCCAACGCACCATGGAAATCTGCAAAACCATCCCAGATTTCCACAGACCCACCAAAAATCTTATCAATAAAACCCTAATTGTCTCCGACCGACCATGAAAATCTGCAGAACAGCCCTATTTTCAACATACCCACCAAAGATGCAATCAAGAAGACCTAAGTTTACCACCATCCAACCTCAATTCTTCCGAAACAAAATGAATCAATAAATTCCTGCAATCAAAAAACAAAAGCCCCAAACATAAAAGATCAAAAGCAAACGAAGAAATTTCTTAAACCAACCAAATCAAAACAAATAAGAAAAATCTGAAGAAGTACTCAAAGAGAAAATCTTCAACTACCGGCGAAGATAATCAGAACCAATACAAGTAAACCGATTACGTGAAGAAAGAGAGCAAGAGAGAGATATACTTAGAATCGGCTGAAAACAAAGTTAACCACGAAACCCTTTGTGCATTATTAGCGTAATATATATATATATATGCACGTATATATGTACACAGTTTTTTGTATATTGTTTCTTGGTCGTTGATCAGAGAATTTTTTTTTTTTATTGCAGAGAGAACCTTATGCGGGAAGCAACCACCAGGCAGCAGAAATGCTCTGTTCTTCCTCCACAATAAGTCTTGGAAGAACAGAATAATTAATATCACCCTCGCAATTATATAATATGTACTCCACAACAAAAACACAGTTACTATTTATTTACATTTTTATTCTTTGAAATTACTTTTACAATCAACAACCTAATAATTACTAATTAACATTGACTAACGCAATGCACCAGGTACTGCGAAAAATTATACCTACAAATACAAATTTTACATTCAAATAACTACTTACTTAATTACGAATTAAAAAAATTCACCAAATTTAAGTATAAAATAATACAATTTTAAATATAATATGTTAAAAAATAAACCACAAATCCGCAAACAATTCAAAAACTCAAATTCACTAGCATATTAAAATTTTTAAGTCCTTATATTTTCTAAGAAAATTAAAATAATTAGCTAAATCAAAATTAAAGATAGTATTTTAATTAGGTCCAACAAAAATCATCATATTTAATATTTATAATAATATTTTTATTTCACATTGAAGATTTAGACAAACTAGATATATTTATACATTTGTTAAAAAAATAATATCATTTTAAATATCTATTAATATGCGTTTCTTATTTTAACAAATGCAATATAATATTTGGAATGCGTTAATTATGTTTAATTTAATAAAATAAATAAATAAAATTTTAATAATTAAATAGGTATTTGACGGGACACATTACATTCTCTTACGAGATTTAAATAGGTTTTGTTATTTAACGAATTTGATACTAATTTGAATCCAATTTGTTTAGAAAAGTGTTTGATTGTTATTGATTAACTCAAATTCGAATCTGGTAATCACTAGATATCTGATTCAACTCGACAATGAAATTCAACAAAGGGAACTCAAATATTATAAAATTATCAAACCATATGAAATTGTTATTATAAATATTACATAGAATAACAAATAATGGACAACTGATAGACAATTATCCAATGTATAAGAATAGTCACAGTTTTAAATTTCTTTAAAGTGTGAGTGTGTGATATTTTGTTGATTTTTTAACTATGTGATAGATTGAGTTTATTTTTAAATTATACTCGTAAGTAGATACTCTTTTTATTGGCAAAATAAAATAATATAATTATCCAATTATGCGTGTGTATATATATATATATATACATACATCTGTATATTACAAGAAATTCAATGAAGAAAGTTAAGTAATATAAAAGTATCCAATGTATTATATAATGTATATATTACATATTATGCTTTGTATGTTATAAAAGATCGAATGAAAATAAATAAATTTATACGAGTTCTCTGTGTAATTTTTATTTATAAGTATTTTTATATGGAATTGTTATCTTAAACATAGGAGTGGTGTAGAATTTAATAAAAATTTTCTAGTAGCTCAACCGTTTTATTGGTTGAGAGGTTCATTTAAATGGAAGTTTCTTTCGAATGTAATATGTTAATTTGTTTGAAAACGTGTTTGTTTTATGCGACCGCTAATTGCCTGTAGACCTTATCTCGATTAAGATTAGGATTTTTACTTTTTTTTTTTTTTTTTTTTGTATAAATAAGACCAAGAAACTTTAGTTTCTTGATCATTAAGTTCAACGTAATGATATTTAATTTTATATTTTAATACATATAATCAATTATTGATTGTAAGGTTTATCAATAACTTGTATTTGAAGTCTATATATCTAATGTTAGGTAATATACATAAAGATATATAGTAGGATAGACACATACATACATTACACAAAAAAGTTGAATATTATTGACGATAATGAATTTGCGATCTGTGAATGATATTGTGTTTGTAAAAGACTATAAAAAAGAAACAGATAACAAGAAAAGAATTTTACAAATAGATTAGAGATAATTCACAGGTTAATTATTTGAAAATTTATCTTTATAGATTCATGTTGTGTTCATGGTTAGTTAATAGATCTTTTATAATATTTATTTATTTGTTTATCATTATCGTTAACTTAATATATGCATGAATTCAAAATTTTAGTAATTTAATGAAACGGTTTCATCGATAGTAATCTATTCTAAGTATAAATAAGAATTTGTGCTACTTATTAATTAAATTAAAAAATTAATTAAAATGAATTTTTTGCTAAATAATTCTACCACTAGTTTATATAGCGACTGAAATTTAAAAATTTTACAAAATTTATCCTCTCAAAATTCGAGCAATATAATAAGAAGGGAGATCCCACTCACCATTTCAATCACTGTTATCATTCTATGGCTCTCCACTTTTCACATGCACACGTCCATGGATTCTGTAAATACTTGAAATTGGCAGAGCGACGGCCCCCAAAAGGGCAGAAGAATGGTGGTGGCCTCCGGAACCAATTCCTTCGCCAAGGAGATGGCCATCCGAAGCGGTTTGCCAGCATTTAACTCTCTCTCTCTCTCTCTCTCTCTCTCTATGATTATATATATATATATATATACATGTAAATGTGAATGCATATGCACTTGTGTTTATATACCTCGGGTTTAATACATCCTTATTTGTTGATAAATCATCTTTTATAGATATGTATGAATGAATGCATTTATATGTATATTTAGGAATTGCAATAAGAAGTAGCAGCAGTATGCAATTGAGTCCTTAAATTGAGATTAAATTTATGAGTCTCAGGCTTAGGTTAAGATGTGCATAACATTAGCATTAATATAATATCAGTCAGTGAACAGAAGCCAGGACGATCAAATTGGAAAACCCGGGTACAATCCTCTGAGATAAATCGAAAATCAACGCCCAGAAGTGCAGATGAGGAAAATTGATTTTTGTTGTTTGAGTATTGTTCATTGGTCTTGGAATCTATAATCTTATTTTTGAAAAGAATAGCAATGAGCCATTGAAATTCTGTGTCAATTTGCTTTCACACGTTTGTGTCTGAGAACATGCGAGTACCTTTTAGCATAGTTATTTGTATTTCAATTTACAAAGATATGGTTGGGCTTGTAGAATTGATTGTTTATTAATTACTTGTAGACTAATTTGTTAAGTGCTGGTTCTTCTAAGTTCGGCATAGAAACAAATAAAATGTTCCATTTATTGGTATCTCTCATTGAAGTTTATTATTACTGATTTAGAAGATGGAAAGGGAAAATTGTTAAGATTTTTAGAACACTGATGGGTTTTATGTTTTGAACATATTATGGATAATGTGCTTAAAAAGCATTGTCTTTCTCAATTTGTTGTACTGAAAACTGAAAAAAAAGGCTTATAGGTATTAAATACATTTGGTGTTGTCTAAAGCTATGACATAGACACCAACCTCTTTTTGAAGAGGGAAGCTGCGAGTCTCAAAGAGGACTCATGTTTACTTTAAGCATCCAAAAGCATCCTATTTGAGAAAGCAATTTGTTTTTTACTTTTATAACTATTTGGTATATAGGATCTTTACAATTTATACAGAACGGAAGTGAAGTATCTGACAGTCGATTCAAATATCTTAGATGTGCATGCACGCACACTAAAAAACCAATACGAATGAACAGTATAATTTAGTCCCTTTGCTCTTAGCCAATATGTACAAAGCAGTATAACCAATACAAACGAAACAGTATAATTTAGTCCCATAAATGGGCATTGGGCAGTTTTGGTCACTATTTTTCTTCTTGATCGACTTCATTTCTTTATAGGTACCATTTTTCCTCTTAACTTATAGTTCACTATTTCACAGATTTAATACAGAGAAAAGGATTTTCTGTCATTGAGAGAATACAATGATTACTTGGAGGAAGAGGAGGACATGAGTGAGTTTGTATATTATCTTACTCTGTATTCCAAATGTAAAAAATTTATTTTGATGAAAGCACTTCCCTTTTCAGAATGCAACTTGACTGAAGGTATAGATGTTCCAGCTACTGAAGCAAAAATTGTGCAGTACCAGAAAGAAAATGCTGAACAAAAATGCTCAAGCTCGTAAGGTTTGTGCTAAAATAGCTGAACTATTTCTATCATACTTTGACAGTATATTGTGTGATATAAGTTGTGCTAAAATTAATGGGTCCTGAATCTTTGCTGCAAAATTTACTTGGAGCTTTCTATTCTGGATATGTTTTTAAGATAGGCCGAGGAATATGCTGCAGCATTGGCAGCAAGCAAGGGACAGCCTGTTTCATATCCTCCCCCCCCCCCCCCCCCACACACACACACAGCCTGACCATTATCCATGGTCTGCAAGTTTTTCCTTTCTTAGAATATAAATTTTTGCCTTTTGCTTTAACATCCTATTATAAAGTTGCAAAAGAATCAGCCTATGGGCCTGTTATTTACTTCAATTGAAATCAACTCAACTCAGAAAAGTCTTGTTTTGAGCCTCCCAACTAGTTGGAGTTGGCTACATGGCTTCTATTTTTCTCGGCTGTCAAGGGCCATAACTTTAGTTAAACCACGTGTTACCATGTCTTTACTAGGAACACAAGAATAATGATGGAAATGGATGTTGGCAATCTAAAGATTTCATATATAGTTATCTTGAGTGTTTTCTTGGCTCTAAACATAGTGGACCATCTCTGCTGAACAAAGAGGCTGACTAAATATTTCAAATTTATCTCAGAATTGTGAATTTTATTGGAACCCTGACAGAAATATTCAAGATTTTTTTTTTTTACATAGCAAATCCTGGTAGAGTTATGCCGGCTTACATTGCTACTCCTAATCCAGCAGAAGACGATCACAGACAGATTGTCCTTGGAATGTCATAGGGAAAACATTTGAGAGTAACATACTTTATGTTTTACTGTTCATGCACAAGGCAATGATTTTGACATTGTGATTGTTTGTCCTACTTTTTTAGTGAACCAATTGTAAGAAACAATGTTTGGAATTTTATACTGCAAGGTGAAGTCCTTAGCACTTCGAAAGTGAAGAAGACCAAAATTCTGCAAGATGGCAGGTTGTGTGAGAGGATGTGATGTCAGTTTTTCATCATTTTTTTTAAGCACGTTTTCTTTGATCGAAGTTTGAATGCTTCATTCATTGCCTTAATCCCATATAAGGAAGGGGCAGATGAGCATTTGAGATTATCGACCTCTAAGTTTGGTGGGTGGGATATACAAGCTTCTGGCTAAGGGTGTTGCCTTGTAGGCTAAGAGGTATTTTGTGTGACCTGATCTTCGAAAGCCAAAGTGCTTTTGTGTGGGGAAGGTAGATTCTGTGTGTTGTGATTATCACAAGTGAATGTATCGATTCGAGAAGACGGGCGAGAAAAAGGGGAGTGATGTGCAAGTTGGATATAGAGAAGGCCTATGATCGATCATGTTAGTTGGTAGTTCCTTCTTTGCTTGCTAAGGAGTATGGGCTATGGGGGAAGATGGCAGGGGTGGATCAAATGGTGCATATCGACACTTTCTTTTCCTGTTCTTGTTAATGGGGAGGCAATAGGGTTCTTTAGGAGTTTGAGAGGGTTTGAGTCAATTGATGTTCGGGGCTGTTGGTGGTGGCTTGATTGAGGGGTTTAGTATAGGGAAGAGGGAGAAGGAGAGGGCGAAGGTTTTCCATTTGCAATTTGTTGATAATACTTTAGTGTTACAGTGGAGCGGATGAATTACATCTTAGATACTTGAGATGTGTTCTCTTTTGCTTTAAAGTATTGTTGGGGTTTATGACCAATTTATATAAAAGCGAGCTCATTCCGGTTGGTGAAGTGGAGGAGATTAAGAGCCTGGCATGTAACTTCGATGCAAGGTGGGGGTTCTTCTCATGAAATATTTGGGGATGTCTCTTGGTGCTGCATTTAAGAGCAAAGCTATATGGGACCCAATCATCGAGAGGTTCCAAAGAAGATTGATAGGGTGGAAAAAGAAATATCTATCGAAATTGGGAAAACTAACTTTGATTAAGAGTACGTTGGCAAGTTTGCAAACTTACTACATGTATTTGTACTCGATTTGAGCTTCAGTTAAAAAGAAATTGGATAAAATCAAAGGGATTTCCTGTGGGATGGCAAGAAGGGAGAGAGAAAGATGCATCTTGTAAGATGGGTTAGAATTAGAAAGCCTTTGACGGAAGGGGGTTAAGAATCAAGGAGATGAAAGTGTTTAACAAGGCGTTATTGGGGAAGTGGCTTTGGCGTATTGCAATGGAGCAAGAGGCATGGTGGAGGCAAGTGATTGGATGCAAATTTGGGTGTGAGTCCAGGGGATGGGTGTCTAAAGGAGGGGAAAGGAAATTGGTGGTGAGCTTTTGGATGATTATTAATAAAGAAGAATTCCTGAAGAGAGTCGGCTTTCTTATTGGGAACGGGGCTTGAGTGTCTTTTTGGGGGGATGTTTGGTGGGGGAGGTATGGCTTTAAAGGATAGATTTCTGCGGTTGCATCGTCTAGCTACAAATCTGGAGGCCACAGTGATGGAGAGTATTTCTTTCTTGGGGGACGAAGCAACTTGGTATCTTGGTTTTTGCTGAAATGTGAATAATTGGGAGTTGGAGGAGGTAGTGTCTCTTTTAAATTTTCTTTACCAATCAAAACCTCAAAGGGATGTTTGGATGTGGTCGTTTGGAGAGAAGATAGTAGTGGAAAATTTATAGTTAGGTCATACTATAAAGATCTGGTTATTAAGGGAGAGAGTAATTTCCCTTGGAAGGTAGTTTGGGGATCAAAAGGTCCTCTAAAAGCGACATTCTTTTTGTATGGGGCCATCGTGGGGAGTGGTGCTAACAATAGACAATCTTCAAAGAAGGGACTTCCATCTAGTGGGAAGATGTAACGTGTTTGAATGATGAGGGTCGATCAATCCTTTATTCCTTCGTTGTTCTTTTGCGAGGGAGGTGGTGTCTTGTATTGTCCCTATTAGGGAGTAGTTGGGCCATGCCTCTTTCAGTTCTTGATTTTTTGAGAGCTTGGCTTGGGGTTTGTGGAAGAATGAGGGGAAGGAATGTGTGGCAGATGATGCCTCTTTGGTTGTTTTGAAGTTTATGGAGGTAAAGGAATCGTTGTGTTTCGAAGTTTATGGAGGGAAAGGAATCGTTGTATCTTCAAAGGAGAATCAATGGAAATCATTGTGCTTTTGGTATATAAAATCATACCCCTTGTATTTGCATAGTTTTGCACATTTTTTTTTGTAAAATTTGATACTCTAATTTGAGTTCCTTTTGTACATGGGTTCGCCCCCCTTGGGCGCCATTTATACAATACTTATAAAAAATTGAAGGCTTCCTTTATATTAGATAATGAATGAAAGTTTATAGGCTCTGTAGCCTGTTTTGTATTTAGCTGCAGTTTTCCCACTGCACTCTGTCAAACTAAATAGATAATACTGATTTTGTTTTTGCCTTGAGCCAACTTGTCATCTGATAAGGGAAAATAAATATATATTTATATGCCATATTTATAGGCTCCATGATTGTTGCATTCCCGCCAGTTTAGTTAAAGGCGAAAGGCATGTGCTTGTCTTTGGGATTCATCTTGTAATTAGTTTGTTCTTATGAATATGGCATATTCTCAACTATTTTTATCTTTATTGAGGCAGGCCACAAGCCAGGGCTCTCAGGGAGGGGTTGGTAATGGTGCCTAGGGGCAATACGCCCCTGCAATTCCTGGGCAGCCACGCCCAACAGGCATGGCTTCCCAACCTGTACCAATTGGACCTGGGGCCTGACATGCAAGGGCTTGGTTTTGATGACAAAGAAATGATGAAACTCCGAGCACAGAGAGGTGGAAGAGCAGGAGGATGGAATGTAGAATTGAGCAAGAGACGGGGCACTTGAAGAAGCCTTCAGAAGCATTTTGATTTGATTTTTAGCAGAAATCTTGCTTGTCTGCCACATAACTTGCTCCCGCATGCAAGAAAGGAAACATAGTTTCCTGTCGGGTTATGACATGAAAGAAGAGTCAAGTATAACAATTAAGTGTAATGATCATATATTATATGAGGTTGTTAAATTATTTGTGTCGTATGACCGACACATAAAAGCAGCATTTAGGCCATGTACCATGGATTTTCTGGTGTAAATTTTGTTAGTGTGTGACTATGAGATGTGGGATTTGTGGTCATCTGAAAATAGTTGTTAATTGTTTCGCTTTGGAAGTTTACAGGATAGGCTTAAGATTAGATTTGCCACTAGGAACCAAGTTTTGACATCTCATACATGGCTGGAGAAGAGTTGGAAAGTCCGGCTTTGCTTCGTGTCAAAGAAATGTTGCAAACTGAAGAGAGATGAAGCAAATTAGGCCCAGCTCCTGATGGTTCTTCTTCCTCTTTTCTATTCTTTTCCATTCCAAATTATGTTGTCATTTCACGAGATAACTGTATCAAAAGTCAGTATCCGTCAGTACAGACGTGAACTAGTATTATTATTATTATTTTTTATTTTTTAATCCCTGTTTTATATAGGTATCATTGTTAATCCCCCACCACATTTATATAATGCTGCAATTAATTGGTTCTCTCTGTCTCTCCCTTGAGCCAGGTTAAAAAACTGCTCATACATAAACAAAATAAATGGACTCTGGACACCATCTTCATCTATAATATCTATATCTAACATTATATAGAAAATATATCCATGAATAGAGTAGAATGTTGTAGCTTTGGTTAGTTTAATATGTTGCTTCAGAGTTAATGATGGGTCAATTACAGATTCAGAAAATGGATCATAATTAAGTTCAGGCCACATTTAATTAACCATTGCACATAGCTTTCAGCCTTTCATGGTCTTGCATTTTTCTATGCTGGGATCTATCAGAAACCTCATGGCAAAATATTAATGTCAAAATAGTCTGCCATAATTAATGTCAAAATAGGACTTTCATTGAATTCATGGCAAAAGCAGCAGGGACAAAAGAGAACCAAAAGCAGAAAAGCTTCTGTTAGCTTCAAACAACATAAACCAAAATATGATTACATAGTACTCTATACATAAATATGAACTATATCAATGTTTTGCAACTTACAAACAAAATAAAACCAATGATTACATACTCAAAATATATTGCAACCTACAACAACATAATAAAACCACATTGTGTGTGTATATACGAACTATATCAGGGTTTTGCAGCCTCTTCGACACATGGGGCAAGAATTAATGTCCGGCAACCATCGGAAGATGCAATCTCTGTGGAACATATGCGAACACGGCGTTGTTGCAATCACCATCCCCATCGAGAACCCCTCCAGACAAATTGGACAGTCATCTACCCGTTCACAATCATCAAAGTTGTTAATCTTCAATGCATCCTCAACTTGTTTAAACCCTTTAAGTTTTGAGCCATCAACTTCTGGTTCCCCTAGAAAATTCTTAAGTGTTTTTCGTACCATTTCAAAGTGCTCTTCCTCCACATCAGATTCTATATCCATTGAATCATCCTCAACTTCATGTTCTTGATCAACTTCACCTTCAACTACTTGTTCTTCAACTTGTGCATTCATGTCAAAGTCCTCATATTCAGATGTCTGGGGTTCTTCATCTTCGCTAATTCCATATTCACTTGGATTTTCCTCTTCTTCTTCTTCTTCTTCTTCTTCTTCTTCTTCAGGAGTCTCTGGCTCTTCATCTTCATTTAAATATTCACATTGTTCTTCAACTTCACCTTGAGCATCCATGCCATAGCCCTCAGGTGTCTCTGGTTCTTCATCTTCATTTCCATACTCACATGGATCAATATCCTCTTCTTCTTCATCTATTAATCGAACTTCATGTTCTTCAACTTCAACTTGTGCATCCATGCCAGAGTCCTCGTATTCAACCATCTCTGGTTCTTCATCTTCGGATGGATCATCATCATACTCTTCCTGATCATCTGTTAACCTAAAAACTTCCCTTGTCACACCCTTTTTAGTGCAGTCAATATCTGTCATCATATACACATCTACCACTATTACAATCTTGGGCTTTGTCGGGGAAATCAAGGTTTGGGTGCTGAACTGAAAGTTACTAAAAAGGTATGCAGATATATCTTTAGCCAGAGATATAGCAGTCTCTGCAAGAAAAAGTTGAGTGCGTGCGATAGAACACATAGCCAGTGCTTGGAAAGAGTCTGGAGACAACAAATGGTCGAGCGTGAATGTTATAACATAGTCCTTGTTTGTGGACTCAGTGGCTGCCATAACACCGTCATCTCTCATCGGAGAAACTTTCTTGATCACCTTCCTCACTCGGAACATGAGCAGTCCAAGCGATTCCAAAGGTTTCTCGTTGACTAGCTTTTCCTTCCACTCAAACAGACGAATTCTTGTGCCATGGATTTTCTCTGTCACAGCCATATCTTCTCTCTCTCTAGATCTCTCTCTCTCTCTCTATCCCTAAATCAAAAAGAAATCTTGCGAGTCACGTTTCTGCATGCGATGAGAGACTGCACTTCTAGCCTTCTTTATATGCAGGGTAAGGCGGTGAGGCAGGAATTAGGAAACTGTAAACTTCACTTCACAGAGAGCGTGTGTGAGATCTTTTTGGAAATCTTCTCTATCTATATCTCTCATCCCACAAATACATACATACATACATACATATATATATATATATATATATATATTCTTTTCCTATTTGTACCAGGAATACAATACCGCGTCCTCCACTTTCCTATTCTCTAAACACTCCAGATGAATCCAAACTCTAGGCGGTCTAACACACTTACCAATTACAACTTCTAAGTTCTAACACACTTATCAATTACAACTTGAACTCCAAGTTAATGAAGATAATGAAGAATTTCTGACGGCTCAAACGCCGTTGAGTGGCTGTTTTGTTTTTTTTTTTTGTGTTTAATGAAAAAAAAATGTAATTTTTTGTTTTGGTAGGAAACCGTGAAAGAAAAATCGTGTTTTCTTGGATAAGTAATAAAAATTGTTTTGATATAATTGAATATGACATAATTAGACAAGCTGATAAAAAACTTAAATATGTTTTGGTATAATTGGATATGATATAATTAGACGAGTCTAATAGAAAACTTAAATATATTATTATATTTTAATCTTGTGTTTGAATACCTATTGTATATATATAAGGTTGGAATATAATTATTTTTTTATTTTTTATTTTCTTATGTATTATTTTTCTCAAGGTCTTCAAAAATTATTTTTATAAAAATTATATATTTTTTAAAATATATGCATACGAGATATTAAAATTCAAAATTTTATATATAAATCAATTACAAAATTTAATACTTACAGTCACTAATATTTTAGAATATGGTTGAACAAACAAGATTTACAATCTAATAGTCTCCCATTTTCGGGATGGTTCAAAAAAAAAATCGTGTTCCGTATTACTGCGAATCATCCAAATCAATAATTACATACATACATGCAATATATATATATATATATGTTATAACAGTTCATTCAATGTCGATATGAAAATTACATTAAAAAATCTTAGACATATAAAAAAAACTGAATAATGAAAAAAAGAAAAATTTAGTTTTTTAACTTGATTCTTCTATTCTTTATATTGCGGCATTGTAATTTTTTTTATGTTTTTTTTTTTTTGTATCTTAATAGAATGTGATAACTCAAATATCACTACTAGCTTATTTTCTTGGTATGAAGTTATATCCCATTAATGTGAGATATAAATAGTTTACGGGATATAGATATTTGATTCAAAATATTTAGCATATTCGGCTTTCTTACCCCGTTGTTCAAACATTTTATTATTATTATAATCCCACGCATGAAATTACAAGAAAATATTACTAGTTAGATATTAATTGATCACATATTAAATAATAAAATCTAGTTAAATCATTTTTATAAAATAATTATTAACTAATTTTCGAGTATCCAATCAATTCTCAACCTAAATAACTAAAAGTAATGCACTAACTACACAAAAGTAATTTTCCACCAACAAATCAACTCTCTTAATACATATAATTGAGAATAATTAAGTGTTAGTTTAATAAAATAGTAAAGCATTAGCTAGGTATGTGATTGATAAGACTTTTTTATTTTTTATTTTTTGATAATTTAGGATTTTATTAGCAGGGGAAGAAATTCCAAATTTAGGATTGTTCTTTCAAAATCCCTCATTAGCCTACTCCTAAATTTATCCGGTAAAGGACTTGTTGGGTGCTAATTGTCAAATTACATATACATCAACTCTCCATTTCCTACAATATTCTTAAAACAGTCTAAGCCCAAGATTTGCTGGTATATATTGATTCAGACCATATAATAATTTCTTTTGATTGAGTTAGAAAAAATTATTATATGATCCGAAACCAAATAATACCGGTCAATCATAGAATGACATGTATATAATATATCAAGTTTATAAAAAATAATAAAGTGACTTTTTTTTAATATGACACTGTATGATTGATCG
This sequence comes from Nyssa sinensis, assembly GCA_008638375.1. Classification (NCBI taxonomy): domain Eukaryota; kingdom Viridiplantae; phylum Streptophyta; class Magnoliopsida; order Cornales; family Nyssaceae; genus Nyssa; species Nyssa sinensis. The sequence continues at coordinate 3,021,989 of CM018047.1, forward strand.
GGACTATACAATAAATTCTTCTGAACTGGACTCCCGAAAAATTTAACTCATAGTCAAAAGTAAAATTTTTAAAAATAAATTTTAACTCAACTTAGATTTTATAAGTATTTTATCTTAGAAAAACATCTTTTTTTTTCTAAAAAATATTATTATTATCAACATAGAAGTACAAATATTTTTTCTACACATGATTCAAGCAACCTTGTTAGAGGCGAGTCTTTCTTTTTCCCACATATTCCAAGTATCAAAACATACGGTCTTACATATCTTTTATATATATACACATACACTTTACAAGAAAAATGATATTTTTTCGAGGCATAGAAAACGTTATAAATAAATCAACAATCATTGCAAAAAATAATAATTGACTTATTTATGGCATCACAAAAAACCTTATTTACATACATACACATAATGTTCAGGTACCCACGTATCCACGTTCTTCGGCTTGAGAGTTTGAGTACATTACCATAAGGCTAAAAATTCTAAGTATGTTATCTCTTATATTTCTTGTTTCAAAGTGCTGTTCTTCATGATTTCCTCGATCATATTCCGTAAGTAAATGGTTAGATGATTTGAACATCTATTTTATAGGTCTTATATCGGCTGGCCAAAAAGAATTTGAGGCCTAAAATTGATAATTTTAAATAAGACATTCTTTTATATTCTAATATATATTAATATAATTTTTTTTCAAACATTTATTTTTTGCTTTTTGATATGAAAAATTATTAATTAAGTTTTTTAACACAAAATTTATTCTTCTTTTGTTTGTTTTTGTATTCAATTTTTGTAATATATTAATTATTTGTATTCTTTTTTATTTTATTTATTGTATATTTTTTAGATTACAAGTATTTATCACTTTTTTACTGTCAAAAAGAAAGCAGGTAGAATTTTGTTGAAGTTAGAAAACTAGAAGTCATACTAAAATTTAGGAATATAGAAATTTTTAAAAGTTAGGAAGTTAGAAATTTTGTTATATATAATAGATATTTTAATTATATTCTAATTCTAATAATATTATTTATTTAAAAAATTTATAAATTAAGTAATATTAAAGAATTACTTTATCAAAAAAAACTTTTATGAGAAATAATTGGTCAGTTTTATACTTCCTCCGTCTTGAAAATAGTCTCTTTGAGAAACTAACTTTTTTTGGACACAAGCTTTTACATTTTTACGAGATAAATTCAAAGTATCCAACTTAAGTAGACTTACTTAATGAGGGTAATTTAAAATTTCACATTATTATACATAATTTTGTAAACAACCTATTATTATCTCAAAATGGATAAGGAACTTTAATTCGACGGAGGGTATTTTTTTTCTCAGATTTTTATGAATTAAATTCTAATAAATTTTTACACAAGTGTATAAAATGGATGGTATTTTATTTTATAGTAGAGTTGTAAATTATATGTAGAGTTGTAAAAAATTTAAATTTTTTTACAAATAGAACCTAAAACGATTGCCCCTCTTGCCTACATTATAATCAAGCAAATTAAGTAGTAATGGCCGAAGACAGAAGAAGAAATGTGCAAGTGAGTTTTGTCATAATTAAATTTCTTTGGCCAGACCAGACTTTCATTAAAGATGTTCAAGCAACAAAATAAAACCTATGGTTACATACTATATCAAAGTTTTGCAAACTGATCGACAGATTGAGCAAGAATTAGTGTCCAGCAACCATTGGAAGATGCAGTTTCTATGGAACAGATGCGAACACGGCGTTGTCGCAACCACCATGCCCGACGAGAACCCGTCCAGACAAATCGGACAGCCATCTACCGGCCGTTCACCACCATCAAAGTTGCTAATCATCATTGCATACTCAACTTGTTTAAACCTTTTAGCATTTGAGCCTTCAACTTCTGGTTCCCCTAGAAAACCCTTCAGTATACGCTAAAACTGAAAGGTGGTCTTCCTCTTTATCGGAGTCCATATCCATTTGAGTCATCTTCAGTTTCATCTTCTTGATCAACTTCGATATCATCCGCCAGTTGGTCTTCATCTTGGCTTCCAAGTTCAAATATATCCATTTTCTCTTGGTCTTCATCTGTTAATCTACAAACTTCACTGATCACACCCTCTTTCGTGTAATCAATATTTCTTTTCACATAAACATCTACAACGACTGACAATCGTGGGATTTCTCCGGCGAAGCAACGTTTGAGCCGTGAACTGACAGCTAAGAAGAAGGTAAACTGATATGAGTTTTGCCAGAGTTGCTGCAGTGTCTACGAAGAAAAGTTCAGTGCCGGCAACAACACAGCGGGACAGTGCTTCTATGGAGTCTCGAGACAGCAAGCGGTCGAGTCTGAATCCTAAAACATCCTTTTGGTTTCTGAACTCAGTGACTTCATTGACACCGCCATCTTTGCTGTAAGAAACTTTCTTGATCTTGTTTGCTACTCGGAACAAGAACAGTCCATGGGATTCCAAAGCTTTGTGATTGAATAGCTTTTCATTCCACTTGAACACACGAATTCTTATGTCACGTATTTCTTCTGTCACATCCATCCTATCTCTACCTTCTCTCTTTCGATTTAATTTGTTGATCACAGAATTATATATATATATATATATATATCTTTTCCTAATTTTACCAGGAATCGGAGACAGCAACGCGAGACAGTGGGAGACGCAATTGATCAGGGCATGATATGAGTCCATATTGTATCGGACTACACTTGCGGAAAACTCGAGGCAATCCGGGCAGCACTCCCCAAGTAAGTCTCTATAATTAGGATCGGGTCCTAATTTATTTTATTATTATTATTATTATTTTTTTGAATAGTCCTATGCTTATCATATGTTTTTGTCAAAATTATTTACACAAATAAATTAATAACGTTATATTAATTTTATATTATATCATATTCTTTAAGTAAGATTTTATGGTTACTTTTATTTTTTAATTTTGAAAGTCTCTTCTTTATCGTGGAGTTAAAATACTTCTTATCCAGTAACTATGTACTAACAAATTTGTCGTGAATTAAACACGTATTATTTTTAAAAAATTCAAAATTTTATTATATATAAATTTATTTATTTTTATAAAAATCATATATATAGACTCCAAAAATTAACATCTATTTAATAAGATTCATATTTTATATATGAAACGATTTAGAATAGATTAATAAAATTTATTTTTAAATGACTAATTATCTTACACTGCAACATAGTTAGTCTCCAATTATCTCTCTAGTTAATTAGACATTAACTATTGAACTAAGCCATAAATTGATTGTTTTAAATATAAATTTAATATCAGATTTCATAATTAAATTATTTGTAATTTTTGTACCAACATAAACCTAATCCACCCCCATTTGATCTTAACCCACTCCAAATTTTAGTCCAATCTTATTTCTAACTAAACCCAACTCAATCATTATTAATAATTCCTTATTTCTTAAAGTTTTGAACAAAATTTACAAAACTTAACCCATCACAAATTTTGTCTCAACTCTATTTCTAACTAGACCCAGCCAAACTCAACATGAACCACAATCCCTTATTTTCTATTGCCATTTATCTCAATGAGTTTAATTTTCTTCCAACAAGTTAAATATTCTAGTTTAATTGATTACAAAAAATTATAATGAGGAAAAAAAATTTTTTTCCAAATTTCATACTTCCTTTTTTTAAATTTTTTCCTTCAATCACTTCTTTTTAACCTGTTTCCCAATTTTCTTTATTTCCCTCTATCATCTCTTTTTTTACAAAAAAAAAAAACGATATAACTATAGAAAAAAAGTCACAAAACTCTAAAAAATTCTAGGTCTCCTAATTTTCCTTCTGGCTCTGCTCTTTATCTTGAATTAAAAGTAGTTGTAGTTCTTCAATAACTAACCACACACTACTGAGATGAAATGATTTTTGGTTTATTTAGAAATTATTGTTTAAATCAAGAAATTTAGAGGATGATGAAGTCATAAAATGTGAAAAAAATGTGCATGTATCAGCAATCCTTGAATCATGCCTTCCTTTTAATTAATTTATAAACAGTGATGAAGTTTTTTAATTTTTTATTGTTATTATAATAATAATATCATTAAAAAAATTGCACTTACATACGGTCAGAACTTTTTCGATTAAAAGGAAGTGGACATATTTGACATTTTGAAAAGGGTTATTAAATAAAAATTTCCTTCTTTTTTTTCCAAGTCGGTCCACTTTTGAATTGTTAAATTTTCGTGCGTTTATTTATAAAACATTCATTTCTCCTAAATCTTTTCTTTTACTTTCAAATCAAAACATTCAAACTAGAGGTATAACTTAGCGGGTTGGACTCAGATTGAATTATGTTTAAATTCAATTCAAGCTGTAAAATAGTCAATTGAAGTTTGATCCGAACTCGACCTTGAAATCGAACAACCTACCTGAGCCTGATGTAAATTAAAATTCATTACTATCGGGTTCAACCTGAGACCGATTATTAATTTTAATTTTTAATTTTTATTCACAATTTTTTTAATAAATTAGTTGTCTTTTTTCTATTTTGATTATATACTAAAAATTTCGATAATTTCTCTCAATTTCTCATTCTTAAAAAAACAAAAAATGGTTAAAATAATTCTTTTAACATAATTTAATTTTAAAAAATGTTAAAGGTCAATAAATTTTTGATATTATAAAAATGTAAATAGTAATTATTGGAATGAATTCTTATTAATCTAATAGTATATAATTATAGTATAAAAAATATAATATATAAAATATTAAATTTGGATTCGGGTTTTCAAAGTCTCAACTCAAATCTAACCTTAATTTAAATCGGACTTGATATTTTTTGCCCAAGTCCAATCCAAAGTGTAAAAAAGGAAACTCAAGTCCTTAAAAATTTGGGCTGGATTCGGGTTGAATTTATGTTAGCCCGCTCAAGTTACACCATTAATTTAAGCGAGATGTTAAATTAGAAAATAAGAGACCTACCTTTACCCCCTCAAAGAAAACTTCCTCAATTTGCCATTGTCACAGAGCTTATGAATGGTAAGACATTTCAAGGTAGGTGACGACTAATTAATAGTGCAAGAATGACATTTGAGTCAATATTAACGTCTTATCGACTGATTCACATATTTAGTGTGTGTTTGATTTTCTATTTCTATTGTTATATATAAAAAAAAAAAGAAGAATGACATTTGAGTCAAGCTGGTGGCCGAATTAATGACGTTGAATCAAACTTTCAAAAGCAAAAAGAATAGGTTGATTAATCATGTTCGCAGGCACTTTGAACTTTTACCTATAAATTTTTTTAAGTGGTGAATTCTTTAAACCTGGTTCAATCCTTAAAAGCCATTATCTATCTTTTAATTACTGCAACTTGCATGACTAATGCCTCATTAATTAAGGTAGCATTACACTATTAATTCAATTTTCAATGGAAATGCAATCACAACAACCCATTGAAACCTTATATATCTTGCTTTTCTTTTGAACATAAAAAATATTAAATTTTGGGGCCGTCGTGCCCTTAATTGACTGTTCCGTGCTGCTTAATCAACATTTCTATTGTAATTTAAGTTGCCGCAATGAATATTTATAATGGATGCATGATTTTCTAAGATCTGTTCATACAATGAATACAGCCCATTGAATCCGTGTCTCTAAGCACTACATCTTACAATAATGTCACACTTCCCCGAACCTCCTTTCTTATTAAAGCTCATGCGGTAAGAATATATATATATATATATATACACACACACAGAGACACGTGTGTGTATAACCTCACACACTGATATAGAACAAGTGGTCATTAACTTTCCGAATCTTTGATGACCCAATACAATCTAGGGGTGACTTGAGAAAAAAAAAAAATTGACCCCCTTTTTTGTGGGTATTTTCTTAATTTTCTATTTAGATTAATACAAGTATATGATTTCGTAATTTTTTTTATTCAGATTAATATTATTTTTAACTCTATAAAATATCATTGTATTAGAATCTTGATGCTTTAATTCAGATATTTGAGTGATAAATGAATAAGAGAACTATAATTGAAAGAAAAATAATTGAACTATGAATTGAAAAAGTATTCGGAAACTTATTTATAGGTTGTTAAGTTATCCAAATTCAAGTAGGAGTAAGAGTCATAAAGATCGGGATATTGAAGATATTATTGAACAAAAATTATCATGTTAAACTATGTTTTTCTATGTTCTGAAGTTGATAATTCTCTTAAAACAATAAGCTGCTCGGAATTCCATTATTCTTCTAGATAAACACCAACCTCATGTATCAATACATTAGATTAGGGCTAGCTTATGGGTATTAAATCTTATTAAATGAATTTTATTAATAATATATATAATTTTAAATTTAGAGAGTATTCTCTTTATATATTGCTTGATTTTCAAAAAATTGGACCTTTCATCACACACATTATGAAATGTAATTAGTGTACGTTGGGTGTGATTATTTTGTATGAGTATATTTATCGTGCAGATTAAGTACAAAATTGCTTCCTATTCAAATACTCATGCTAGTTCTTGCCAATAATTTGAATAGGGCACTTCAAATAAGAGCAACAAAAAGAACAGTGCAAGCTGTTTGATATATTTTTCAGATAATTTTTTGGATGATAATCCTCATACATATATATATATATATATATCGAATATCACCTTGCATCAACTGAGCCGACAAATCTACCAGAATTAAAAACCCTAGCTGCCACGTCGTCCCTACCCTCCCAACCTAAGCGTGCTTATAACTTAGATTATCTGTACCTTAACAACGCATCATCCACTAACTTCTCATGCCAACCGTATCGCCAATTGTCAGATGGTGTTCACAACGATGCATAGATGTCGTGTTACATGCTCATACGTGTTCAACTCGCATTCGTTGAATCCACAGTCAAATATCTAAGGCGCCAAACGTAACGTTCAACTCTTCAACGGCAGTTAGGCACAAAGTTCAATTTTTTCTGCATTACTTCTTGGTATTGTGTATCTCTAGCTTTCATATCACATAAATGGTGGTGCATGCACTTCTTCTGTGTCATCCAATCTCTCCCTCCTCCCCTCTCTCTCCTTCTTTCTCTCTCTACCTCTTCGTTTTGATCTCCTTCTTCGAATTTTTAGCTCTTCGAAGAAGATCAAAATAATGGATTTCTGTAAATTTTCGAAGTTTAGTTTTATGTTCTTGGTTATTGTAGCTATTCCTGGTGGTTTCAGGACAAGACAATGCTCGAATTTCAAATGATCAAGCTTCACTTCTTTCCTTTATGTTGGGGATTGTTTCCGATCCCCAACATGCTCTCAAGAGCTGGAATTCATCAGGAGTTCATGTATGCGAACTGGCTGGGAGTTGGGTGCAACATCAATAGAGATCAAGTGGTAGAGCTTGATCTTCATGGCCACTCGCTTCGCGGAACCATTTCACCGGCTATTTCCAATCTTTCTCACTTAACCGTTCTTGACTTGTCAGGTAACTTCTTTGAAGGCCATATCCCAGCTGAGCTAGGATTCACTTGTCCTCCTCAAACAGCTCAGTTTGTCATCAAATCTTCTTGAAGGGAACATTCCTTCCGAGTTGGGATTTCTTCCCGAATTAGAATATTTCAACTTGGGAAGTAACCGGCTCACTGGTGACATTCCACCTGCCCCTCTTCTGCAATGGCTCTTCTTTGGAGTATATAGACCTTTCCAACAATTCCCTTAGAGGCCAAATACCTTTGAACAACCGAATGTGAGCTTAAGCAGCTCAGGTTTCTTCTACTTTGGTCCAACCAACTTGTGGGTCAGGTTCCTCAAGCCCTTTCAAACTCCTCAAAACTTAAATGGATTGACTTGGAATCAAATTCACTAAGTGGAGAATTGCCTTCAGAGATTGTAAATAGAATGCCACAGTTACAGTACCTCTACCTGTCCTATAACAACTTCATCAGCCATAATGGTAACACTGACCTTAAACCATTTTTTGCTTCTTTAGTTAATTCATCTAACTTGCAAGAACTCGAATTGGCGGGAAACAATATTGGCGGAGAGTTACCTTCTATTATTGGTGATCTCTCCTCTAATCTTGTACAGATTCAGCTTGATGAGAATCTTATCTATGGCTCAATTCCTCCACACATTTCAAACCTTGTCAATCTCACTCTTTTGAACTTGTCTAGTAATCTTCTCAATGGCTCAATTCCATCTGAATTATGTCGAATGGGAAAACTAGAAAGGCTTTACTTGTCCAATAATTCTCTCTCTGCTGAGATTCCATCTGCCTTTGGCAATGTTCCTCACTTGGGTCTTTTAGATTTATCAGAAAACAAGCTCTCTGGTTCAATACCAGATAGTTTTTCTAATCTTTCTCAGTTGAGAAGACTCTTGCTCTATGAAAACCAGCTTTCAGGAACTATACCATCAAGTTTAGGCAAATGCATCAACTTAGAAATACTAGACCTTTCTCATAATAAAATTTCAGGGATGATTCCAAGTGAAGTTGCAGGACTGAGGAGCTTGAAATTGTACTTGAACTTGTCTAGCAATCACTTACAAGGGCCTATACCATTAGGAGTTGAGTAAGATGGACATGGTGCTAGCAATTGATTTATCGTCCAACAATCTCTCAGCCACAATTCCTTCACAACTTGGAAGCTGCATTGCTCTAGAGTAACCTCAATCTTTCGGGTAATGTTTTAGAAGGCCCTCTTACGGTAACATTAGGCCAGTTGCCTTACCTTAAGGAGCTCGATTTATCCTTCAACCAATTAATGGGGGAAATACCACCATCTCTGCAGGCATCTTCAACTCTGAAGCATCTCAATGTTTCTTTCAATAAGTTATCTGGAAACGTATCAAACAAGGGGGTGTTTTCTTCCCTGACCATTGATTCGTTCTTGGGCAATCATGGGCTCTGTGGTTCAATTAGAGGCATGCCAAGCTGCCGGAAGAAGAAAAATTACCATTTCGTAATCTTGCCAATTCTACTTTCATTATTTGCCATGCTGATTCTGTGTATGTTCGGGTATCCCCTAGTGGTCAAATCAAAATTGAGGAGGCAGTTGGCAATATTTAATGGTGGGGATTTGGAAGATGAACAAGAAAGAAAAGAGCTCAAGTACCCAAGACTTTCTCACCGGCAGCTAGTTGAAGCCACTGGTGGGTTTAGCAGTTCAAGCCTAGTTGGGTCAGGTAGATTTGGTCATGTCTACAAGGGAGCTCTGCGTGACAATACAAGAATAGCTGTGAAAGTATTGCGATTCAAGGACAGCTGAAGATATTTCAGGCAGCTTTAAGAGAGAATGTCAAGTCCTAAAGAGGATTAGACACAGGAATTTGATAAAGATTATAACAATTTGCAGTAGACCAGAATTCAAGGCTCTTGTTTTCCCACTGATGCCAAATGGGAGCCTGGAAAGGCATCTATATCCAGTGTCATGGGTCGAGCCATGGGTTGGATTTGGTTCAGTTGGTTGGCATATGTAGTGATGTATCTGAAGGGATGGCCTATTTGCACCATCATTCTCCTGTTAAAATTGTGCACTGCGATCTTAAACCGAGCTAATATTCTCCTTGACGACGACATGACAGCTTTGATAACTGACTTTGGTATTCGCAAGGCTGGCAAATGATGGTGATGAGAATGCTTCTGTCTATGATTCAGGCTTCCTTCAACTCTACTGATGGCTTGCTTTGTGGGTCTGTGGGTTACATTGCTCCTGGTACGTAATTTTCAAGCCATGTTTATGATTGAACTTAATTTATAGTTGGCACATATGACTCTTCAAAAAGAACTGCTGTATGGGATGATAACACAATTAGCTCACCCATCTATATTCTGTACTGTTAATTCCATTCAACATAAACAGTTATTAGATTGGTCACATGAAAAAAAAAATTATGCTAAAAATCTCTAATATCTGGACCATATGAAACTCTAGTTCTTAAGTTGATAGTTATTTCACACCATCAGCATAACTTTGCATCTACCTAAATCTTGTGGACCAAAAGAACTGTTAACATATATAGTATCTAGTTATCAATTCATGAATGATTCTCTTATATGTCCAACTAATTAATTTTTCTTTCCTTGGTTGAACAAATGCAGAATATGGTATGGGAAAGCGGGCTTCAACGCAAGGAGATGTTTACAGTTTTGGAGTACTTCTGTTAGAAATTGTGACAGGAAAACGTCCCACAGATGTCCTTTTTCACGAAGGTTCAAGCTTGCATGAATGGATCAAAAGTCACTACCCACACAGGCTTGAGCCTATAGTAGAAGAGGCACTTGTAAGGCGCGCCCCTCCAGCCACAATGGCATACAATAGGAAGATATGGTGTGATGTGATCTTGGAGATGATTGAACTCGGCCTAATGTGCACACAGTACACTGCTTCAACTAGACCAACTATGCTGGATGTAGCACAAGAGATGGCTCGGTTGAAGCAGTATCTTTCTAGTCCTTCTGCCCTGCTCATCAAAGAAGCTTCTGCCAAAGTCACTGCTATCTGATTTTGGAATGGCAGTGGATTGATCATTATTTTCATTTGCTTTATTTCTTAATAAAGCTATTAAGATAGCTCATTTCAATTAATTCAAGTGATTTTCTTTATTTTCTTACAAGTTTTTTTTTCTATTTCTGTAATTTCATAGTGTAATTCTTTTTGCAATTTTTGTTGCATTTCACTTGAACGTTTCCTAGTCAAGTGAAAATGGAAAAAAAAAAAAGAGGATTGGTGGTCCATATATAATTGACTTTCTCTTCTAGATCTCAAACTGATTTTGGCAAATCTTGTCCCACATATTTCTGGAAATGCAGCCAACCAAACTCAACCTTTGGTTTTAAAAGTTAAAGAAAGTGTGATCAATATTATAGATTGTGATTAACCAATATCTTTGTGTTTTAGTAGTGTACAATTATCTTAATTTATTAGCACTGTGTTTGTGGCCATGACCGACAAATCATGCTTTGCATAATCGAAATGCACTTGTGTTTCTTTCAGCCTACCCTTTTTGCCATTTAATCTATTCTTATAGCTAGCTAGTGGAAGGTCAGGATTACACAACTCACCAGCTCAACATAAATGATAAAATGCACTAAAAGCCTTTTATTCATTGTTAGATAATAAATTTTGGCTTTAGCAGGTCAGGAATATCTGATTAACTCTCAAATTTTCCTATCCCATTATGAGTTTACCCTAGAAAACTACTAGGGTATAGATCAAAATGTCAATAAACACACAGTAAGTCAACATCGTTACCCAACAGACTGAATTTGAGACCGTTTTAAAGATGGAAGTTAGTCATGGCATGAAACCACTTCAAAGACATTTTTTTGGGTGAATTGATTGTATTAAGAAGCAAAAGGAAACAAACAAGATACTGCAGCATACCCCACAGATACAGAGGGGGACACAACAAAGCAACACAGCCCTAAACAGAGGGCACAACAGAACTAAAGAAAAATTATATCAGATGCTGCAGCAATGCAGAGGTAAACATAGGCAATAATGGAAGCTCGATGAGGAAGAAAGATGCTTCTGATAAGCCCAAGGCTCTTGGAGAGCTCCCAGTTATGATAAGAATTCTGTATTCCCCTCCATGAAGCAACTGATAATTTGATTACATTGGTTATGTCCATCACAACTAAATCTGAAGTTTTCTTCTTGTTTCTGATAAGTCTGACATTCACAACTAGGTATTTAAATGGTATCTTTCTTCACATTGGCCAAATTGAACTTGCTTACTTGAAAGAACACTTTCTGCCAATCTCTTGCATTACATTGTTATAGCTGTCAATAAGCAACTATAATTAGTTGATTATCTACTCATCATACGCATTATAATCCTCCAAAACCTAACATCACCTCTTCTCCCTTTCACTGGATAAATTCATTACAGAGACAGAAGAAAAATAAAACATTAGTGGAGGAAGGTTTCACAAATTATGCATTAATTATGCACTGAAAGAGTTTCAAAAATGATCTTCCAGAACCATCTTTCTTTTTCTACTAGCACCACTATATTTTATAATCTTAAATATTACTTAGCCATTGGAAATCACAACTAGCACCACCTGAATCATTGTAGACTTACAAAGCTGCTTTCTTGGTGCATTGGAAATTACACACTCCAACAGCTTAAGCATTTAGATGAGTTTGTGGTTTAACATAATCACCTTCAAGGAACAATACCTCTAAGCCTCAGACTTCACCTAGGCTTGGAGAAGCTAGACTTGTCATTGTAACAGATTAACTGGATGGCTTCCTCAAATGTCTAGTCCAATATAAGTAAACATATTCTTGCCAATATTTTCTTACTTTTCTTTGGGGAATTTTGCTAATTTAACTCAAGAGGAACCTGACTGAAGAGATTGACATTTCACCAAACAGTCTCTCGAAGATAACCTGGCAGAGATGAGGCTGTAGTTGTGTGAAGATGATAAATTTCTCAGACATTTCACTACAAGGGCCACGTCTTGGACCTTCCAGCGACCTTTTAAGCCTAGAAATTCTTGGTGTCTCTGTAAACTTTGTCTGGTAAGATCCCAATAAATCTTAGGAAATGTGATAGTGTCACATTTTTGAATCTCTCGTTTAAAAGTTTTGATGGATTGCTACCCACGGGTACTAACTTCAATTGAATGACATCTGGTTCCTCTTTAGTCATCCATGTCTATGTCAGATGGTCCTTGCATTGGAATTTTCCAGAAAGGGAAAATTTCTTCCGTTCACGCAAGTTCTTAATCACAATTACTCTTCCAAAAAAGATGACGTTTTCAGCAGAACAATGTCAAAATATGATTAGGAGAGACTGGCTGAGTTGGATTGCCAAGGAAATCACTCTAAAAGAATCTAAGGGGCATCAATGGCTTTGAACTATATTGATAAAAGTTGCAGACTGGAAATTCTATGAAGTTTTAATAATGTCAACTCAAAGAAAATCATTGATCGTACCTTGAAAGGCTTATCATGGCAAGAAGTTTATGCTCTTTTACTCAAACTAATGAATGGAAGCTTGTAAAGTGATGGGAAAGAAATATGAGGATTCTGTATGCAGTATCTGTATGAATCATTCTTGGCTTCCTTCTCTGCACTCACAGAGGAATTTGAGTGCAAATAACTCATTTACATTTACAGTGATGTTTCTGCTAATTACTTAACCAAAGAGAAACCTTATCAGCAGAACTACTTCATCTTTTACTGTTCACTCGGATTTCATTTTTTCCTTCTTAGAAGAATATTAATGTCTGCATTGTTCTCAATTTATTGAAGTTCAATTACTATATATCCTCAGTTATTTCTTCGATTTTTGTTACGCTTTTAATTATAAATAGGAGAAGTGTAACTCATTTTATCCTGTTAGCTCAATTTTGAGAAACACGAGAGGCTCTAAAGAAGTCCAGAATGATAACAAAACACAGTGGCAATTCCACTACTGTGGAAAAGAACACATCACACACTCTTGCTCATATGTGAAAAGTGGGACATGGTGCTCCATGATAATGACTTCCATAAGCAACATAGCTTTCTGAAAGTTTCTATACATACATTATATGCATGAATCTCAGATGAATAAGACAATAATATACTCTACAACATACCCGCTGTTATCTCTATACCCTGTTATAATCCATTCATGACTATTTCTTTATGATTTATTTGTTCTTTTATTATATATTCAACTAAAACTTTTTTCTATTGAAAAGTACGTCTATATAGCAGGAAGTACTGTGGTTTCATTTGGGTTAGGCTCTTAGAAAAACATCAGAGCTACATGGTTTGACAGAAGATGTGGTCTTAGACAAAGTGAACTGGAAAAAAATGGATTTTTGCAGCCCAAAAAGGCGTCCAAGCCAAGAGAGGTTCAAATAAGGCCTTGCTGAGTTGAAGAAAATGAAGGAAAAATCATAACAGTACAAACATAAAATGGAGGAAGAAGTTTTTTCATCATATATTGAATGAATTCATTACACATCATATGCTAAAGTCCAAACTATATGGAATTTCTAGAAAACTCGTTTAATTTGTTCGTTTCCAAAACTGACAACTAAACAAGAAGTTGAAATCGAAAAAATCTCATTGTTCCTTTTTCCCTTCTAACTTCTCTTTATCAATGGTGAAATTTTGTAGTATCACAACCTAAAGATTTGGTTACTACTTACTAGACTGCATAATAAAAGCAAAAGGATAGTTCTAGTGCATGAGGCTCTCACTACAGGGTCTGGAAGTCAGGAAGGGTTAGATGGATACAACTTTATCCCATAAGTGAATAGGTTGTTCTTGTGACTCGAACCCTAACCCACATACTTTTAGAGGTTTCCTATGACAGGGCAAAAAAAAAGAAATAACTTTTTCTTTTGAAATCAGTGACATTTGAGATTCAGATAACTATTTCTTCACAATAATGATAACTACTCAAGCCTATAAAAAGCTAATGAATACCATGTTAATTGATAAACCTTCTAGGGGAAGATGGAAGAGAGATAAATAATAGACAGAAGAAGTTTCATAATATTATTTGAGGACTTCTAGCATCACGCACAAAGATTGGATCTTCGTGATCTCATTGGTGTGTACTAATAACGCGCTCACATGACTCGCACACACCAATGGAATTGCAAAGATTCAATCTCCACTGAGTGAACAAAGTGGTTCTCTTATTCTTTAGGCAATTGAAACACAAAGCATTCTTACTATGAGACACAGTGATTAACATAATCGTAATCAACTGTAAATGGTAAAACCAGACCCATTTGATATTATGATGCTCTAAAAGAAAAATTATCTTGAATTATGATGAGTCAGTAAACATGGACCTAGTATTATAAAAAGAAATCCAGTTAAGCATTAATCCCCCTCCAAAAAAATATAGCTATTGGAAAGTTCTTGACAATCAGGAGATTCAGGACAAGCCTAGACAAAGGAGAATTTACTTTTAACTAAATGATCGTGTGGGGCAACCACTTCACAAAACATTTCCCCTTTGACCACATGATTTGGCCCCCACTTGTACCACTCTTAAGGTAGTTGATCAGAAGAGCCCAAGCTAATGTGAGGTTGAGGACATGTCAAGAGTGGACTGCTTTTAGGTAGCAGATCAGTTCTGTTCCCTTGAATTTCCGTGATTTATACGCATTTACTTACACACATCCTCGAGTGTTTGTGACCAGAACCTCCCCATGACTGCCCAACACGTGGGTGCACTAAATGATTAGGGAGGTGCCAGGACTTGAACATAAGACCTATCTGCCCTAATACAAAGTTAATGACTGGTTATAAGATTGAGCTGTTAGGTATACAATGAAAAAAACCCTAAAGGGAGCATAACTTAAGTATTTATATCATCAATAAAGCTTTCATATTATATTAGGTCACTCCTAAAGCTGGTTGTCAGACCATGGCCACTACCCTTCTCCTTATATCCCTTGTGTAACTCTTCCCCAGCATAATCATCTTGATTACAAGGACCGGGATCGAAACACACTGAGCAATACTCAGATTTCCAGCAAGAAACAGTTCCACACCCTGAAAAAACTATGGGTAATTCCAGTTGAGACTATGCATGTTTTTTCAATGTAATGGCACTAGTTGCAGGCCCAAAAAATGAATTGCTATGTACTCTTGATCTCAAATGAATGATATATATCACCATTTGTGTCCCAATTCTATCAACTTCAACAAATCTACTGGAAAATTCACCTGTAGGGTTTTTTGACTTTTTTCATACTGAGACCAATGCTTTAGATAACTAAGAGGCAACTAATTCAAGAGAAAACAGAAAGCTAAGTGAATTACATGAGAGCTTAGTTTGCTCATTTCACTTCATTTATCAATAGAATACTAGCTACTGGTTCAAATTATTATCTGCTCTTAGCGTGGAACCCATCATATATATCTGAAACAACTCTGTAAAATTGTCCCTGCTTCTCTCGCCAATTTACCATGGATGATGGAGCTCAATTTTGGAGTACAATTTTCAAATTGGTGGGTTCTTCTCAGGATTGAGTTGAAATGATGACCCCCCCCCCCCCCCCCCCCAAACAAAAAAAAAAAAAAACTCTCTACTTCCGAATTTCTATCCATGCACAAAGATTGCACACACTTCATGCTAATTACATGTGTATGAACACATTACACGAGCTTAACCATACATCCATGCTGTTCATGTGCAGTTCTAGATTGAGAGACTGTCATTCACTGTCACGAGAATAGGTTAGAAAAATGCTTCCATGAGGAGTGATAATCTACAAGGTTGTATCAAGTCAAAACAAAGCATTCTAAAATAGAAGTATCATTTAGTCTCAGTGCTGGCCTCTCCCCAGAACTCCTCCTTGAGCTACTCATAATAGAACAACTCACAACGGAATAAAGGATGCAAGCAAAAATGCAAATACTTTAGGCCAAGCTTACAGGGTCTCTTTAATTATTTCAGTTCCTTCTAGATCTGAGCTCCTCAACAAAAGTAGAGCTCAACCTTCAAGTCTCAAAATCCTTACTTTCTCTTAGGCAATTACATAGTATACTTTAAATTCTATTTTTCCTATAAATTAAAACTTCCTGAAATTACTATTGAAGTTTTGGGGAAAAAAAACTTCTTATTTCGTGAGTGTGGCCTACTAATGCAGTAAATACACTACATGCTTATGATATGTCGACTCTTGGAGAGGTTCAAGGAGCATAAATTATGCTTATGATAGCCATTCTTGCTCTGGTAGGCTTACCTATCTTGTGAACGACTGTGGACACCAACTCTACTGTGGTAAAACTTGAATACCGTATAAATTAATATCTTTTGTTTACAACTAGAATACTATTTAGAACAGACACAATGCATTAAATGAAGTGGTAATCTTAACATGTATAGAGAGAATATATTTCTGAATACACAACCACAACTTTTCCATCCTCACTGGGTGTTTCATCTTCTTTTGCAGCAGGTCAACTTAAATGCCAATTTCTTGATAAATTTGTTAGTTTTCTGTTAAAAGCTGCAATATAGATATCACAAAAAATGCAGGGGAAAATTAATATTCTATACAGAATTGTTACAATGGCATGTTGATCCTCTACAGAATTTTCAGTATCACATTGCACAGTGAAAAGACAAAGAAGCTATGGAAACTCTGGTATAGTTGGGAAAAGAAGTATTGCAATAGCATTGAATAGATCAGATCAATATTGGCACTCGATTGAGCGTCACTTTAGCTGGCATCAGTATTCAACACAGTACTTGAATTCTAAGATCTTCCATGGAGCACAAAGACAGAAATATACTTCTGCATATATGTGAAAAACAAGTATCATATTTCTAGCATAAATTTCATAGAAATCATTAAATGTAAGAGAATTTTCACATGCTATTGCATGAATAGATATCATGGAAATAATGTTGGCTTCCATCCTTGAGATTATTCAAAAGGATTTTGATTCTCTTTTCATAAATTAATACAGCCATTATATAATGCATATTGCTTTTAGCTCCTTTCTAGTAAGGAGACAAAGTTCAAATTCCAGCATGATTTGCTCCACTGAAACTCTGTAAAATATAACAAACATGCCTGTATGAATGTGGATCGGGAAGCACAATATGACTGCGAAACACAGAACCTTCCAGTTACATGCACAATGACAATTCTGCTAAAACCACTTCACTTAATTACCACAGTGAAATAAGTGTTGGCCTCCATCATTGAGACATAGAATGAGGTCAATTTTTCAAGAGGTTTAACATTTTTTTTTCGTAAATTAATAGAAAGATCATTACTCAGTCTTGGTCCTGCTAATGTTGGGTGCTGGGAGCAATCGATTGAAGATAGACTTAACCTATGACATTATTTGCGCAAAGTGACTGCTCTCAAACTTGAATTCGCAATCTCATGCCTGACAGTCCAATCATTTTACCATTGCACCAAGCAATGGCCCCTCTTTTTATAAAGTAATACAGGCATAATATCAGGTATGTTGCTTTTGGCTCCTCTCTAGTAAGTAAACATAAACAAGGAGATAAAGTAAAAATTTCAGCACGATTTAGTCCATAAAAACAATGTAACAAACATGTCTGCGTGAAAGATGGATCAGGAAACACAATATGATTGCAAAACACAGAACTCTCCAGTTACATGCACAATCACAATTCCACTAAAATAGTACAATTATTTTCCACAGTAAAAAAAACATTTTTATGAGTACAGTGAAAAGAAAATACATGACAGCAAGAGTTATATAATCCTGGGAAAACATATCTCTATAATGCACTATTTAATGTACAAGCATACAATCTATTCATGGTACACATTTTATATAACAAAATCCATCAAGTGAGAACCCATTCCATTTTTCATGCAAAACCAAGCAAAAAACTAGCAAATACTCTTACACGATCCTTTATGAGGTGAAACCTTCAGTAGCTTTCAGAATAGCAGCATTTCCAAGATCGATGATCCATGTAGATTATTATTGTTGTCTGACTTGGCACTATATTTATAGCTAGATCAGAGCCAGAAGTACAGCATTGCCTGTCCATCAATTACAATTCGTCAAAAACTTTTCAATATAAGGAGATCCTAAGCATAAAGAAGTTGAGGCCCCACTGCACTCATAACAACTAAATCAAATGTCATAAATCCCCACAGCTAGAAGTTCATAGTGTGCATGTGTGTGTGTTCAACATTGGGAATATGAATAATGAAAGAGGGCAAGAGAGAAAACTAGTAAAAGGGGATACCTCCGTGAGATAAACTAGGCGTAACTCATCTGGTGGAGAGGACTTCTTAGTTGTCCAACTTCTTATCTGAGACTCTATTGAATTGAGTTGCTCTTGTATCTCCTTTAACAGCTTTATTTCTTCTTCCCCTCTATTAGTAGATTCTCGTCTAACAACTTGTCTCTCAACCTCAATTATCTCCGATGTCCTTATTAAGCTGTAGAAACTTGGCTTGAGACTCGGTAACACCAATTGCAGGGTGACCAAGAGCAAAATGGCGGTCAACAGAACCACCATCACTTGATCTACCTAAATTGTAGTTCTCACAGTGAGAGAACACTTGCACTCTCTTGAACCTGTCAGTTTCATCTTTAACATATGGTTTAACAGCCTCCTGTGAGACAGAGTCTGGCTTTCCAAGCCACCCATCATCTTCCAAATTTAACCTCTTTTGTTCTTTTGTCTGCTGTCCACAACCTTTGCCACTCACATGATTTTGTGGGACTTCAAAGACATCATGGACACTTGAGGAACAAGCAGAATCTGTAGTTACTTCATTTTCCAATAAATTTTCTGGATGTTTAGCCTCACCCAACTTAGTAGTTATGACTCCTTTTGTTGGATCAAACAACATGCTTGTGCTCACTTGTGAAAGTAGCGATGAAGGCCTCGACCCTCCACTCAAGTTTGCAGATTTAGTTCCTTTCAAATCCACTATCCCTCTCACTCGTTCATCTAACTTTCTGATCTGTTCCCAGTAGGAATTAATGTCTCCAACTGCAGAATTCTCTGTTTTTTTCTCCATATCCAAGCCTTGAATATTAAGTTCCTGATTCGTGTTTTCCTCTACTACCTTCAGAACCAAATCTGGACTTGCAGATCGTTCTCTCTCAATAATACCCTTCTTATGATTTGAGAATTTGAGAGAAATAGGAGGCATAGAATTTCTTCTTGCAGTGCTTTGAAGACCCATGTCCCAAACAAGGCTTTCATTTCTTTGCAACAGGTTCTCCGGAAATTTTGTTTCACCAATTCCCAGATTGCTGACACCCAAACTCAATAGTTTGTGCCTATAAGCCTGAACTTGGTAATCTAGAGAAGCAATCTCCATTTCTTTCTGATATATAAGATCTTCGAAAATTGCCAGAGCTTCCTCGGCATGACACATTTTTTCCTCTGCAATTCTCTTATACTGGCTCGCTTCCATCTTCACAGCAGCCTTTTCTCCTTGAAGACGCAGTATCATGGATAAAGCTTCACTAGCTGCAGTAGCTGAGGCTTCTCTTTCCACATCCAATTCATTATAAAGTTTCTGCAGAAGCTGTTGTTGAGCACAAAGTGCATCTTTTAAAGCTGTAATCTCAGTTTCTGAAATCCCCAAACTCATGCTACTTTCAGCCATAGCACATTTGAAGGAAGTAGAAGTGACCAAAACTAGTTCTAAAGGACAAAAAAATCATAATAATTTTGTTCTGTATTAGTACAATATACAAAGAACACATCAAACTCCAAATCAAAATCATCATTACCCTTTCCCCCCCCAAAAAAATATTCATCATTACCCACTTCAAATGACCAAGAAATTTAAAATATCCAGATTAAGAATTATATTTCCAATAAATTTGAGCACCCTAAGAAATAACATTCTATCAGTAGAAAATAGACAACCCACTAAGAGTAATCATTACCCACTTCCAAATTCAATAGTTTTAAGATCTCCAATATAAGAGAAAGGTTGTCATTTGATAATCGCTCACTAATTGAAGAACTTCCATAGTGCAAGAACAAGTAAAACCTAGAAACTGTGCACAAAACAGAATTATATATAAAGTTGAAAGGAGGGGACCAATATTTACCTGCTAAGGTGCAGACAAGCTCTAATATGATCCTCAAAGCAAAACCCAATTGAGAAAAAAGCTAGAGTGACAAAACTCAAATCACCTTCCTCTGGAAAATTCTTGCTTTGAATACAAGAATCACCATCTTCTCTCTTCAAGGAAACCAAATTTGTGCCGAATTAGAAAGAAGTAATGCTTACCCCCAAACACCCAGATGAGGAACACCAACCCAAGATTTGAGATAAAGTTTGGATTGCCAAAATCAGAAGAGATACAAATTCAAATCACTCTGCGAAAAAGAGAAAGAAGGGGGAAAATGAAAACCCACTTTTTTGTTATTCACAATTTGGACAGAAAATGAATCAAATCAAAAGAATAGGAAGGCCAACATTTCATTGCATTTTCTTATCTATCTTTCAACAGTGTAAAAGTTTACAAAGAAAACAAATCAACGTCACTCAAAACGGTTTCTTGCTTTGTCCTATCCGAAAAGAAAGAGCTGATTTTTGGGGATGTCTGAAACAAAACGCTTCCCCAATTCAAGGATATGATTTTAACAAGTCAATCTTTGTCCAGACCCATTAGAGAATTGTTTGGGCTTCTGAGTTTTGACCCATTTTAAACAAGCAAAACGGCATCGTCTCACCTTGGACCCAGTAAACTATTTCCTTTCGGAAAATCAAATCCCTAACCCTACCCCATTGTAACACTAATCTTGATTTTCATCTAATTTTGTTATCATCACGCTTCAACTTTCTTGTCGTGGTTTCATTAATTAATCATCAATACACATGCGGCCTCATTTCCTAGTAAGTTTTAAGCGGTAGTCAAATCCCTTTAAAACTTTTAAAAAGTCGTTATGTGCGACTCCAACGGTTATAATAAAGTGTATTGAGTGCAGGAGGGGTCCCACGTTTGCCCACCAGTTCCACTTGAATGCCTCTGGGTTGTGCGCGTGTGCGCAAATTTAAAATATATGATATGCAGAAGGGTGGTGTTGACTTCAATGATTTTCTTAATTTTCAACCAGACAACCACCATGACTCAAGCGGATCTGAACACGGTGTTGTTTGACAAAAACAATAAATCTAGCTGCCTCCTATCTTGTTATTTTTACTGTTATATTTAATTTAGGAAACGACTATCCCCACTCCTCCTCCACTTGTGCTTTAAAAAAGAACTTTCTTTAATGATCAAAATTATGTTTTTTGGAGTGCATATTTAGAGAAGGGGAGTGGGAATAGAGCAGCCTTAAATTTATGCATGAATCCACCAATACAGAAATTATATTAAAGGCAAAAAAAAAAAAACACGTTTTAAATTATACTTGCTCTTTAGATTTCTAATCAATCTTTTTTTTTTTAATAGTGAAATATATCCTGAACTAGGATGCACGCACCAAACTAAATCCCTACAATCTCTCGCATGATTGGTGAAAGGAGTTGAACCTAAGAGTTCGTGAAGTTAGACCTTTATGAAGTGTCAGCTCCCAGTCAACCTAACCTTTTGGGGTTGATATTCTAGTAAAGTTATTTCAATAAATAGCAAAATTATGGATAGAGAATCTTACTGTGACCCACCTAATTTATTCTAAAAATTTTTACTATCAACAAAACATTACAGATACGAAACTCTTAGATAAACACATACTAGAAAGACCATGGACTTTTCATCCATCATAAAGAAAACTACAAATTATAAGAATTTTTATTGTATTTTTTTATGGTAAGTAACTCTGTAAGTAGAAGTTGAATCTAATCTTGAAAATATTAGTCAAATCTTTTCTCAACTCATTCAATCCCAAGAGTTAAATTTTAAGAACTTACCTATAAGAAAAAGGAGTTAAATTTTAAGAACTTAATGTAATGAAGCTATAGACTAAATTTGGAAATTTTGAAAAAATATATGTAGTTTAATATTTTTTTGTTTGGTGAAATGAAAATAATATTTCAAATTTAAGGTTTATTAATTGCTTACTTTTTATAACATATCAGATCCGGAGATAGCAAAACCTTTTTCTTTTTATACTATTTAAGTGCTCCGAAAATTGAAAAAAAAAAAAAACGAATGTTTTACATTTCATGATGGACTAGTGAATAAAAAGAGCAAATTAGAGAGAGAGGCAGCCAACTGGTATCGAAATAGGAAGTTGGGTGATAACAGATAATGGAATACTATCTTTATTGAAAACAAAATATTTCTTATTTGAATAGACATGATGTTATAGGATCTTTCCTTTAACAAAGAGGCATCTTTTGAGGAAAAAAATAAAATAAGGCAACTCTTTGTTGCAATATGGATCTGAAAAATAATTTAAAAATAACATAGTTTAAGAAAATCTTTGAATAAAAAAAAAGAAGCTTGGCTTGGATCAAAAACTCTTATTGCGTAGCTCATTATTAACTTATGGCACAAAAATAAGGAAAATTAAGGGCATCTTCATTACTGATGAAAAAGAGAACAGAACTTGGTCACAAGTCCTTTTAATCAGAACAATGTTTTATGATTATAATTCATCAACTTCACACTGCTGTTGTAAATGCCTAACAACAATTCTTTGATGATAGTAATGTCAATAAAATAGCCCTTCTATATATATATATATGTGTGTGTGTGTGTGCGCTCTCCGGATTACATGGGTTACGGTGATTCTGGGAAGGAGCATGTAATTCTGGAGTCTCTGATCCGAGGACCCCGGGAACTGCATTCAAAGAAAAGATATAGGTGAAGTTCACGATGCATCAACTAACAAATGAAAGCTCAACCACTTCAAATTGGAAAAGCTGTTCATTTTTGGAAAATTATTGATAATAAAAATCATACATATGTTGTACCCGTTAGGACTATAGGAGTAACTGGATGCCTTACATCCATTACATTTGATCATTGATGAACAGAAAAATCAGTAAAAAACATTACAACACCACCAATATCAAATTTTCTAAAGAAATACCTATGGAAAAGAAAACAGTCAACTGGGCACTCAACTTTTTGAGAAACAGGTAACTTGAAGAATCATTACCATCATTTTAATCTACTGGAACCTCAACCTCCATCTTCAACCCAGAGTTTCCGAGAACCTGCGAGTAATGTGGATGCCAAATTTGTTAAATATATAAAGCTTAAAGAAAATGTAAAGTAGTAAAAAAAATAACTTTCCCTGAACAGAATATAAGTGCATCAAAAATCAATGCACATCCCAGTTAACAATGACATTCCACGGTATCAACAAAGTTTTGCTGCTATTGCCAAAGTCTAATCACTATAAGGGTAGATCTCTCCGATGGTAGAGCTTTGTACAGCCATGACCAACTGGACTCCAGTTTGCCAAAGATCCGAAGTTTCATTTTTTAGGTGAATTTTAGAAAAGTTCAAGTGATATTGTAAATTCTTAAAAGCATACAACTGAATCAAGCTACTTTAAAAACAAAATTATGCTGCTAAATGACTATTGCATGACATCCATCACACATTCCCAAGTGAATTGAATATGTCTTTTTTTTATACCCTTCTTAACTCTAGGCAACCAGGTGATTTGAGCCCTTGATATCTAGTTTGAGACTCCAATTGGATACCACGACGCTTGATGCAAGTGGTAAGATGAGTCAACTGTATTTGCACATAGGTGTAGCCGAAGAGGTCCTCCAGTATATTTTGGGTAGCAGAAGTAATGGTGGAATTATGAAGTGTAAACAACAGTAAGCACAAGGACCTTATCCTAATATCTGCAAATGTGTAGGAATGAATATATGTTTTGAATAGTTTAAATGCAGTAAAAGATAGCTGGGAAAGCAGTGAGGCAGAGTTTGATGGGTATTGGGATTTATATTAAAATTATATATTTGAGGGGTATGGGGATTTATATTAAAAGTTATATATAATTTTAAGGTGTGGAGATTTATTTTCCAAGTTATATATACAATTTTAAGATGTATGCGCACTCAGTAAGAATTTAAAAAAAAAGAGGGTAGAACTGCACTGGAATGTTTTGAAGAAGGATGATGTTTGTTTAACAAAATTGAATATAGTAAATTTCAAGAAAAAGCTGTATAAACAGAAGGCAGCATTTCACTACATATTACAGGAAAATTCCAAACCAGATCCTTTTTCCCCCCTCTGGGTTTGACTGAACCATATCCCATATAATTATAATTGAATTACGTATAGTAGCCATTACATAAGCAATATTTAGGGCTACCAAGTTATCTCGAGGGGCAAGATGAAATAGAAAGAACATGATCTGAAGTCAGATAATGTTCGCTTAGATCAGGGACAAATCTTTTGATATTGTCCACAAAGTGGATGTGCCGGGAGAAATCTTTCAAATCATTGAAAGAGGAATAGGCATAGTCCGAAGATTATGGGTTCTAAGATGGGAATTGGAATGGATTTTCCAAACCTTGGAAGCTTTTTCAAAAGGAAGAAGATGGATTGTGTTCCTGATCGGCGTGCACGGACACAACATGAATCTTTTTCTGTGGAAAGGATCAAACCAGAGGAGGAATTTCATGAAGATAGAAGGTCGTTCACCGAAGGGGTTTCATTCTGTTTTTTTGCCGAAAGATCAATCGAAAGGGGGATGGTCAATTTACTCACAAGCATTCAGCTTAATAGGTCTATCTAAACCAGAAATTGCCAACAACCATAAGGGGTTGTACCTAAAGGTTAGTAGAATTGAAGAATGGCTTGCACACCTAGTTATGGTAGAATCGCACCCAGCTCACGCTCCCGAAGACTTGGAGGTTCACCTGGGGTCATGCGGAAGCCGACTCAATTTCCTACGACGATGTCTGATCGGCAGGATTGGAGACTTGGACACTCCAGTCCCAGACAGACGCAAGATCCAAAATTGGGCTCTCTGAAACTAAGGGGATCCAAGCAGGCTTGAAGGTCCTCGATCTGAATGGTGCCTGGTTCCTTTTCGAGTTGTCGTCGGAAAAGGAGGCAAACAGGATTCTCAACCGAAAACACTGGTCTTTTGAAGGTCTTCCGGTGACGCTACAGCCTTGGTCGCCGTCAGGTTGCTACTCGAGATAGGAAGCTAAAGGCTTCATATGGCTTCGGCTGATGGGTTTTCCGGCCTTCTTGTGGAGCATGGAAGTGTTCCGAGCGTTGGGGAATAGAATCGGCCACTTTGTGACAATGGACAAAGACACCGCCGAATGCCGGCATCTGAGATGGGCGAGGATCCTGATTCGCAGTCGGCCGAAAGATGTCCTTGCTTCCTTCAGCATCAAGTGTGGGAATTGGTCCTTCACCATCCCGGTCTGATCAGAAGCTGGACCAAAGTGTGTAGAAGCAATGCCCAGTTAGCGAGAAGTTGCAGCATTCATGGAAAGAAAGAACATGGCAGCTCAGAGAGCTCACGCGCCAAGGGCGCGTCCGATCGCAAGGCGCCATTTTGACACGGGGATACGACAGTCGGATACGAGGGTACGGCCTCCTAACAAGGGGCTAAGACGTCCTGCCACGAGACTGTGGCTTCCGATTCAAGGGATGGACATGTTAGCTAGCACGTTAGGCTGCAGAGTGGGTTGCCTTCCCTTGGTTTGCTTGGGCCTTCCCTTGGTTTACTTGGGTCTTCCGTTGGGTGCTTCACCGCGTTTCATTGGGGTTTGGGATCCTGTTGTGGCGAGGTTTTTCAGCAAATTGTTAGGTTGGAAGGGTCAATTCCTCTTTAAGGGAGGCAAGCTCACCCTTATCAAAAGCACCTTGGCAAACCTTCCCACCTATTTCATGTCTCTCTTCCCCATGCCCAAGTCAGTATGCAGAAGGTTAGAGAAGATTCAAAAGGACTTCTTATGGGGCCAAGAAGGGGAGTGCAACAAGATTCATTTAGTGGCTTGGGATAAAATTAAGAAGCCAGTGTCTCTCGGAGGGCTAGGGATGAAAGACTTAGGCATTTTCAAAACAACTCTATTAGGAAAATGGTTATGGAGGTTTGACGAGAGTAACGGGGAGCTGTGGAGGGAGATCATTATTGCTAAGTATGGGTGTGACAATGGAGGCTGGTGTTCAGGCAATGTGGAGGGGCCACGGGGATGTGGTCCCTGGGGTTCCATCAGAAGTGAATGGAGGCTCTTCAATGAAAAGTGTAGTTTTGTTATTGGGAATGGGTGCCGTGTTAAATTTTGAAAGACGTGTGGAATGGGGACGAGCCGCTCATGGTGAAATTTCCTTTTTTATACAGCTTGGCTACCAACAAGGCAGCTAGGGTAGGCTACCAACAAGGCAGCTAGGGTATGTGAGTACTTGGAGAGAGCAGAGAACAAGCTTGTCTGAACTCCTCATTTTAGGAGAAACTTTTACGATTAGAAGTTAGAAGAGGTGGGCTCCTTTCTTTGTCACATTTGCACTTACTGAGCTATGGAAGGGAGGGAGGATAAAAGAGTGTGGCTACCGAATAAAAAGTCTTTTTCCGTCAACTCCTTTTACAAGAGCCTGTTTGATTCGGAAAGTTCTCTCTTCCCTTGAAAGCTCATATGGCACTCAAAAGCCCCCTCTAAAGCCTCTTTCTTCGCCTGGGAAGCCTCATGGAAAGCTATCTTAACTGCGGATAATTTGAAGAAACGAGGCTTCATCTTGGCTAGTAGGTGCTACTTTTGTAAGCAGAAAGAGGAAACAATGGATTACATCCTCATCTACTGCCACGTTTCTTGGAGCTGTTGGAACATGTTTTTTGCTCTTTTTGGTGTCTCCTGGGTTATGTCTGGCACCGTCAGGGATCTTCTGTTGGCTTGAGCAGGGTGCAACCTTTCAGAAGAGATTAAAAGATCTTGGCAACTGGTCCCTATTTGTTTGTTATGGAGTATATGGATTGAAAGAAACAAACGTGTCTTCGAAAGATGTGGAGCTCCCCATTCCCATCTTCAAAGATGCGTTTCTGCGCTTATTATTTTTTTGGCCTAAAGAGACTTCCCCTGTTAATGTCTCTTCTTTTGTAGATTTTTTGGGGTCGTTAAGACCTTTGTAAAGCTTTTTGGGGTTTTTGCCCTTGTTGCCCTTCTTGGGCACAGTTATAATATATACATCTCTACTTATCAAAAAAGAAAAAAAACATAAGCAATATTTCATTTACCAGAATATTTATTGATAACTCACATCTTGAAAACTCTCCAATGCAAGAATGACATTCTAGGAATACTGAAAAGAAAAAAAAAACATAAGCAATATTTCATTTACCAGAATATTTATTGATAAGTCACATCTTGAAAAACTCTCCAATGCAAGAAGTGACATTCTAGGAATACTGAAATATCATTGCCATGAGGTACCAAAGAGGAGACATTTTGTAATCTCAAGTAATTGCATATAAAGAGAGTGAGATTGAATAGGATGTTGGCCATAGAAATACAAGGGAAATGGATGACGTGTAAAGAAGCTCCAAGAGTGTTCTGTACTCGGGAAAAACTATTCAAATTGAAGGAAAAAATTGTTTGATGGCTATGGTGCTAGCCACATTTTGTAATACAAATATTTGATAGCTGAAATAACAAATCCAAGAAATAAATGTAGCCAACTTGATGATGGAAAGATGATAAATTTATGAGAAGTAAGGATAAACTTTGAGTGGATGTTATCACAAGAAGCTTTAGATAGCACAATTTGATGTTAAGATAAGAAAAAGTAGGATAACATGGCTCTATATGTTGTTCACTTGTTCATATAATCTATAATTGTTTTAGGTGTAGGCAAGCTTTTCATACTTTACTGCAAGCGGGATGGTAACTTCTACATCTCAACATTCAAGATGTAGACGGCCATTTGGAAATATCCCTGGATGATAGTCCAGAAACAAGTATAAGAACTGGGAACGTTCCCACATGAAGGGGAATACGGTTCCTAGTTCAAATCATACCATGTAGTTTCAAAATAATAAGCAAGAGACGAAGTTGAATAATAGAAATCCGAACCTTATGGACCTTTTCATTTATAAGTAAATGTGGAAAAAAAACACAATATTTCACTCAACTGAGCCTTATGCAACCATCTGGCTTCTTTGGAGGCGTGTTTTCATTTGTTTCAAGATCAAGTCAACATAAACTTTTTTTTTCTTTCTATTTTCCTTCGGTATTGTTGACAACAAAGAGAGTATTAAGTATTAATCATTTAGCTTATATATTCTCAGCTCCAAGCCCAATGAATGAACGAAAGACGCTATGAAGCATCGACACTAATTTGGGACACGGCCATGACTCGACATGGACACAACTATTTGGAAAATCTTAAAATTTGGGACGTGGACATGACTCAACATGGACACACCTATTTGGAAAATCTTAAAAAACTAGGAGACTTGCACGTTATGTTTTTGGTAAGTAAATGATTATATCTAAAAAAGCTGCCAAGGAGGCAAATCCATTTACAAAAAGAGCTTTACAACAAAGTCTAATATCAACCAAGAAGTCTAAGAAAGATTCTACACAAGATGGGTATGATTTTACTATCCGAAAGTATAATAATTTTAAAAATGTCTCTAAACCTATAAGGGGAAACCTGGAAACCTCCTGAAACCTCCTCCTATAAAAAAATCTTCTATTTCGTTCTCTCCACGAACTCTAAAAAAAGCAGAAAGGGGCAAGATTCCACACTTTCTCCACACTCTCTCTAACACAGTGATCCTACCAACCTCTCAGAAAATTTATCACCGACTTTGACATAATTTAAAGGCACTCAAAAAGAGAGAATAGGAGACACCACATTCCCCCACAAAGGAGCAATGGAAGAAAAGGTAATTAATTATCTCCTCATCTTTGCCACACATACAGCACTCACTAGTCAACGCTTTAACCTCTTTGTTGAAGGTTGTCCATCATCAAAACAGCTTCCATGCAACAGACCAAGTAAAAAATGTTACTTTCACCAGAGCTTTAGAGCTCCAAATGATCCTTCATGGAAACTTAGAAGGCCCTCCTTTAGCCAATTCACTATAAAATAACTGGACAGGAATCTTAGTTGACTACATAAGTTACATAACAGTTGTCTAATGCCTATGAACCTAGAAAGAGCTATCAACTAATTTGATGTTTTGATGTTTCAGTCAACTGATGTAACGATACAGACAAACAAAACGGCTAGTTCAACAGACCTGTTCGCACATTAAATGCAAGGCAACGGCTATATTTCAAATTGGGTTCCAAAGACTGATCTGTTTTGACTTACAAATCAGGAGAAAATCTTACCAAAAGAATCTATTGTGCATTTGTTGAGAAATCTAGCTCTAGAAACCAAAACATTGAATGAGGCATTAGGGAGCTTTCATTGAGCCCTTATTGGTCAATCATTTGGCATCATTTTGAATTGAGCTTTATTGAGTATCTCTGACTCATAAAGGAGTCTATTGACGGTATGTCTCATCCCTATTGAAAATAGGATTATAAAAGATTGTGGATGCCCCTGCAAATAGTCGCGGACTCTTGGATGTAAATGTTTAATCTCTACTTGGGAAGGAAATTGGTTAGTGGATTGGATAACCTCCAGTGGGGATACTTGAGACATGAATGTAGGCGGGGAGGCCGTACCACATAAGAATTACATGTTTGATTTCTCTCTCTACTTGGCTTAGCTTAAATACTATGTTGATTATCATTGTTAATGTGCATATCTTTCATATACAACAGATTAGAACATTAAAATAAAGACTACTCCATAAAGTTTGCCATATACCCTATCCACCCCCTCCCTCTAAGGTATATGTCTGGCCAATAGAAAAGTATCTAGCAATTTTTTTTGTCTATAATCTAGAAATTCCATATTCTCAAAAGTATGCCTATTTCACTCCAAATACTCCACATTGGGCACAAATGCACAACCTACCAAGCTTGGCAAACCCTCCTAAAACAAGCCCCATACCAACACCCCCAAGAGGACCTCCACAGAGTATGACATGACCCAATGTGTACAAACAAGGACAACAATATGCACCACAATCACGCCCAACATACAATGTAGAAGAAGGTGATTAGTAGTCTCCTCTACCTTTTTGCACATGTTGGACCAGCTGGGAATGATTTTACACCTACCAGCAAGATCGTCCATGATTGGAATCACCTCCAAACTTGTAGTCCATACATAAAATGAGATCTTAGAAGGCACTTTGACGTTCCATATTCCTTTCCAAGGAAAAAAGGCCTTGTCACTTCCACATAAAACTCCGTCACAAAAACATTCATGCCAATATATATATATACACACACACACACACAGAGAGATAATTAAGATGGAAATTCTCCTCCTTCTACGCCCACTCTTTTGATGAAACCTTTTGTTTTCCTAGCTTCTTTTCTTCTAAAACAAACAGTCAGCCCTTTAAATAGATTTCATATAAGCCTTTAACTTAATTTATATTAACAATTCTACTTTCTTTTCCTCCTAAAAGGAAGTCATATCTCAATATCCAATGTTTGTCTATCACATGTTCACCAGTACCCAATTAAAGGTCTTATTTTTAAATTATAGATATTTCCAAGATGTGTTAAGATGTGTCCAGGAGTGTCGAGAATTGTCAGTGTCCAACGTGTGTCCAAAAAATGACACGACTCCTCAGAAGTGTCCATGATTCTTGGCTATGAAGCATAAACACTCTATTTTGGCCCACGTATCCATGTCGGACACGTGTTAGATACCGACACTCTCAGACACTTTCTAGACACATGGCAAACACAAGAAAAAAGAGTGTCTATTTTATTTTATTTTCATTTCGGACAATTTATGGACACGTTTTCTATTGTCTTCCCCTTTTTTTCCTCTTTTTCCTCCTCTTCTCCTGAGTTCTTTTTTTGTTGTTACATATACATATATGCTTTATATAATAGTTAGTAAATTTGTTTTAAAATTTAAATCATGAATATTAATTATTAAATAAAGAAGTTCTTGAATTTTTAATTAATAATTTTGTTATTTTAATAATATTTTTATAATTTGTGTGTTTTTATGTTAATTTTAATTAAAATAACATTAATTTTTTATTATATGATCATATATATACATATTCAACAAGTTCCTAATGTGTTTATATCCTACTTTTTTGAGAAATAACGTGTCTGCGTGTCTATGTCATGTCTACCCGTGCTTCTTAGATTCTTGGGAAGGCGATTTTTCTTGACTTGGCAAGTGGCTGGATCGTCTATCATTTGAATTTACATCATTCCTTAGAATTTTCTTTGAAGGGATTCTTTGAATTTATATTTAAATAGATGCATGAAAATCCATGTGATGATATGACAGCTGCTTGAAGATGCTACCCATGTAGTTTTAGATGGATCATAGTAAACAAACCGTTCAACAGACTGCTGGCAGACTTATGGAGGTAATAAATCATTTTACAGTGTAAAAGAAGAGAGAAAATAGTTCTATATTTACATATTCATATTTAACCACCATAAGTAATTAAATTATCAAAACAACCCAAGTACCTATGGCAGATATAAGCTCAAATTACCTTCATAAAGTCAGATACAGCTAATAGAGAACCCTTTGTGTAGCCTGCTTCCTCAAGAACCTGGGTCAGAACTTGCTGTACGAACACAAGCACACAATCCCAGACATGTTCATTAACACCAACTCTCACTGTTTACAAACAAAGATAGTTATATTGATATAGCATGTTCTATACCCTTGGTATCATCAATCAATATTACACAACTAAACACTTTTTGAATCTTTTAACCAACTTAATATTTAAATTCTGGTAAAAAAAAATCTAATAGGATTCTGTGTCTGCTTGGCTACATACTTGTATTAATTGAATCCAACTACCTTAGTGGAATATCTTTTCATTCAAACTAGTATAGAACTCGGAAAACATTTCATGTTCCTCTATCTAAATAGTTTCAAATTGGGTTATGAAAAACTGAAGTTTATCGCTCTTTATAATATTATTACCCTCAAAGGTAATTTGTAGCTCTTCCTAAATTTCATTAGCAGTTGCCTGTAGAGATCTTTTGTAACTTGGGGTAACTCCATAAAATATAGAGTATAATGCTTTGGCCTTATAGTTTGTAGCGGAAAATTCTATCAAAGACTCAGAAGATTTATGCAAGTGTCCTAACAATATATTTTTCTTTATAGGGCGACATTCACCCTTCTTTTACAACAATCCGCACCTTCTCATCAAGGGATTGTAAGAAAATTATTTCCAATATGCATAATTAGACTAGCTTGAAATATTGTCTACCCAATGACTTTTGCTGAACACAACTAAGACTGCTCAATTTGGTTCCATGACTCTTCTTAATTATTAATATGGATTCATGAAGTCATCAAAAAAGAAAAGAAAAGGTGCATGACCCCACAAGACTTCATTATATAGAGAGAAATATTTTAGCACAGGCACCAACAGAAAACACCATTCTTCTGTATAAATTGCATGAATTCCTAGTTATATATTTAATTGACAGATTTTTCTTGAAAAAATATATACTAGAAGTTCAACAGGCAAGAGGTATGCTTTGTTCAATTGCCAAGAAGGCATATGATGAGCTGAAGAGATGAACAAATTGGAATCTTATTGCCATAAGGCCGGAGTGAGTATAGCATGATTCTAAATCTTTCTTTGGATCTTGCAATTAATGAGGAAGAAAAAATAAATGCCGAAAGATGAACAAGAGTGGTTAGCAAACCCAGCCATTGGATCAGAGAGAGACACCATTTTAATGCATTTTCCATGTTTAAGAATATTTCAAAACATGTTGCTTTTCCCCTCTCTTTTTCTCATTCTTCCCAGACTCCATCCGAAACATAAGTTTTCTTTTCTCTTCGAGCAACTTGTCAACAACCAAAGAGAATATGATGCTCCCTTTGGTTTGTGAGAAAATGTAGGTAGAAAAAAATACTATACTTTCGTATATTAAAATCATTATTATCATTGTTTCGGCTTGGGAAATATTTCCAGACAACCAAGTCCAATACAGGTATTTGCTTTAGTTCAGACATACCACAGCAACATCAAACAATATATTTGAATTTTATTTAATTTAGCTTCACAAGTTTCTCACAAACCAAAATAAATGTAAAGGAGAAAAATATGATAGGACAGATATAGAAATCAACCTCCCTTTGTTGTTCAGATATAAATTGCCCTGTCAAATCCCGCAAAACATCCAACATAGCATTGAATGCGACCTTGCCATTGCCATCCGAATCATAAACCTTAAAGATGACTACAAAACAAATAGATGCCATAATGACAATTAAAAACGGAGAGAGAGAGAAATCACCTAGGCTAGAATTCAAAATGTGATTTTTACAGAGACATGTAATGGAAAAAAGTTATTACATTCTACTTTTTGTTGCAAGCTTGCACGAGAACTAAATGCCGACAAGAATGCTACGAATTCCTTAAAATTCAATCCTTCCAGCATCCTCAGCAATCTCTGGAGAGAGAAAAAGAAAAAGAAAAGAAAAATCAAACATAAAAATCTCATCTCCATTTCTCATTTGATAACACGAAAATTGTTTAGGATAACAAAACCAAGAGTATATAGATATAAATAAACACACACACAACACACGCTTGGGCGGGTATGCACACACAAATACATAAAAGTCATGAGGGGCCTCTTTCAGCTCTAAATTCCCCAACCTAATTTTGTAACCTTTTCGAACACCTGGAAATGTGAGAACGATGGCCTCTCAAAGCTCCAAGATGCCAATCCAATTTTACTTTTTCTCTTTCAAATCTTTTTATGTTAATTTGAACAATTAACAATTTTTGATATCTTCACCCACATGCAATGCATGGCAATGGAAATGAAAATTGATTTAGGAAAGATTTGGTACCTTAAAAATAAGAAAAGTTGTTTTAGAGTTGTATTAGGATTGTTTAATTTTCAATTTTGATTTATTCCTAATTTCTCTAGTTTCCATATTTTATTAGGATTAGTGTAGAAAATATAGGAATTAGTAGTTTTCTATTCAAATTAATCTTTATTGTAGTAGGATTAGTCTAAAAATAGGAGTTTTTGTTTTCTAGTCAAAGTAGTAGTGTTCTAGCACTATAAATATGATGTAATATGTCTTTATGAATTTTTTTTTAAATAAATATTAATTATGAATTTTAGAGAATTATTCTCTCTTGTTGGATAAGGAGTCCCTATGTTACTTTGTTACTAAGGAATTCAACGTGTTCGATTCTCTTTCCCACGTTTTCATTCCGCATTATTTGGTATCAGAGTCAGGTTTGATGGCAATTGGTGAAGATGGAATCAAAAATCTCATTGATGTTCGTAGTGGGATAGAGGCTTCATTTGCATCGATAGAAGAACATAACTGGTGAGATGCTTCATAAGCAGCAAGTCTGTGAGATGCTTCATAAGCAGCAAGTCCGTCTCAGGCAAAAATCCCACTGATCATTGACTTCATAAGCAGCAAGTCAATGATCAGTGCGGCCAGATCCGTGAGATGCTTATGAGCTTACTCTCAACATCACTAGAGACCTTCCAGTCGACAGAACCGAACCGCATCGGAAGATTTGCCTGAGACCAGCCTGAAGACAGAGCTGTGCGCAATTACAATGATTTTAATTGTAATTTTTATTTTGAAGACTTTCATGATTAGGTATATAATTTGGATGATTATCCTACTTATTTGAGACTTTCAAAAGAAAAATAATATTTTTGGACAAAAGATAAACTCATTTGATTTGAGAAAAGATGGTGACTTGATTTACAGAAGCATAGATAATTGCAATGAAAAAGTTGCATTCGTTCATGATCAAGAATGAAAAACTTGTTGATGATTAGATTTTTACCAAGTAATTATTTGCAAATTTTAGAAGATAAATACAGGCCATCATAGGGAAAGCACCAAGAAAAAAGTAAGTAAAATTTAAAATTGTTGAAAGAACTTTGACTGATAAGGTTGCACATAATGAACTGTTGAAAGAAATCAATGTTCTTGTAGAAGACCCTCTTATCATAGGAGATGGGGATCAAGTTATTTCATTTCTTGAAGACAATTACAAGGAGTTGAAAGAAAATAAATTTGAATTTATTTTTATTGATGTTGCTGAAACAGTTGGCGCCATGGAAAAAGAGGGAGAATTGCTTGAAAATTCTATTGTAAAGAAACTGGAAGAAATTCAGATTTAATAGATTCCACAAATTCTTTTATGGAAGAGAAAGTAGATATCTCCAAGGTAATTTGTCAATGTTAAAAATGAAGCTGAACCTCAATTAGCGAATGATAATTTTTATTGTTTATTATGGGAAATTTATTGTCATCAAAACAAGAGCCCAAAATTTCAGATTTCATAGAAGATGCAAAAGTAAAATATTTGACTGTTCAATTTATCTTGAAGGCCTTGAAGGACGAGTTCGAAGTCGTATACATCGAGACTCCAGTCGACTCGAGGAGAGTTTTTTCTAGTTGGAGAAACTGGTGGAGGATAAATTTAGTATCTTAAAAATGATAAAAGTTATTTTAGAGTTGTATTAGGATTGTTTAATTTCTAATTTTGTTTTATTTTTAATTTTTCTAGTTTTCATATCCATATTTTATTAGGATTAGTATATAAAATATAGGAATTAGTAATTTTTTATTCAAATTAATAATTTTTATTATAGTAGGATTAATCTAAAAATATAAATTTTTGTTTCTTAGTCAAAATAACAGTGTAAATATGATCTAATATGTGTCTATGGATGCTTTTTATTAATAAATTTTAATTACGAAATTTTAGAGAATTATTTTCTATTGTTGGCTGAAGAGTCCCGTGTTACTTTGTTACAGATGAATTCCCTTCCTACGTTTTCATTATGCATTAAAAATACATACAAAAATAACATGATCGTGTGAGTTTGTTTATATATATATATATATATATATATAAGTTGTTCGTGTTAAATACATATATTCGTGTATTTTAAAAGAGATGAGGTGTAGTGATTTAGAACCTGAGACAGAGGATTGACGGCGAATTCAGGTACTGACATAAACTCTTCGGCGAAGATGAAGCCACCACCGTTGCGATCGAGCTGGCAGAACCTCTGGTAGAGAGAGACTATCTCCTGCTGCGAAACTGCACAAACACCCAAATCAACGTCTCAGAGAACCCTATCACGCCGCAATTATATGTGTGTGCGTGTGTGAACGTGCTTACAGGTGTGATTGCAGTGTTCTTGGACTTCTTCGATATCATATTGGGTGAGCATTGAAGATGTATTGCCCATGACTTTGATCGAAATGAACGAGTGAGTTGTGTGGCCTGGGGGTGGAAGTTGTTGAACCCTGATTCGAAATATTTGAATTTGGGAAGGAAAAGCTGGAATTTGGTTATCTGCAGAGGACTCGTTCCTGCAATTGCATCGAACAGCGTGATACTTGAGCATTTCTCTTTTTAAATATTGGGTCGTTGTAAGATGTTATAAAATATAAAGGGCTTTTCTACAAAATCCCTTAATTAATAGTTCGTTCCAATGGAATAATTGGGACGTGAAATAACATTTTCTCTCGTTTGGATGTCCGATGAAGAGAAAAATTGAAAATAAAAGGAATATAAATAGAAAGTTATTTTATGTTTGGTATAAAATTAAATAATGAAAATAAATGAGATGAATGAGTTTTTTATTTCTTATTTATTAAATTTATTCTTTTTAAAAAAGTGAAGAAAGACGGAGAAAAAAAATAAAGTTTTTTAATAATTTTTTTGTAATATTGATTTTAATCTTAAAATTATAAAAAAATACATTTATCTTATAGTATAATATTAAAAATATATATAATTTTTTCTTTTATTTCTTTTGTTATTCTCAAACAAAATGAAAAAATTATGCTCTTATTTTTTTGTATTTATTATTTAAGCATGAGTGATGGATTATACTCTTTTATTTCTTAGATCTAATGTTATTTTATCATTCTATTTCTTTCATACTTATCCAAATATAGTATAAGTGATTAATAGTTTGTTTGGATGAGATAATTTAGAGAAAAAATAAAAGATTTCAAGAAAAAATAAAAGATTTTAGAAGAGTGACACTATTACTTATCTCATTCGAATGTTTATAGTAGAGAAAAAATTAAAAATTAATAGTTAGAGAAAGGAAAATAAATGAGAATATTAGTTACGATAGAAATGAAAAGAGAGGAGAGAGGAGATAAGAGACTAATTCATCTTTCATATTTGGATAACTAATGAAAGGAAATTAGAGGAAAGACTAATATAATCCTTTCATCTTGTTTGTGAATGATAAATGAGAGAAAGGAAATGAAATAATTTTATATTATTTTATTATTATGTCCTTTGGATGCCTTAGGATAGATGTGTCATTTTTATTTTAACTTTTATAATTTTAAAGGGTAATATTGGTATTATTAAATATTCATTAAATCTTTATTTCCTTTCATTTCATTTCCTCCTATTTTTGGAGGGATAAAAAAATTGCTAAAATAAGGGTTAAGCTATCCCTCACTCTTCCTCCCTTTCCTTCCTAATTTTTAAAACAAACATGATATAAGCTCTTATTCCTTCTCATTTCCTTTCCTTTTTTTTTCAATTTCTTCTATCCAAATATAGTGTAAAAGATAAAGTTTAAGTAATTGTGATAATTTCTCTAATCTCCCCAAAAATGATAAGATGTACAACGAAAAGAAAATTCATATAATAAATTTTTTAAAATACAAAAATTACTCTTAAATGAATGAAATTAAATAAGTGTCAAATAAAAAAGTTAAAATTGTCAAATAACAATATATATATTTTATTGTGTTTTCTGTTGAACATTCAAATCAGACGAAGATAAGTTATCTTTTTTTTCTTTTTTTTTAAAAATTTTATTTTACCTTTCTATTTTAAAATTTATTTTCTCTCCAAAACTTCAAAACAAAGTGTAAGGTAGGTTATCCAATCCTCTCAAAAGTGAAGAAATTTAGAGAAAAATGAAAGTTTATTTAATAAATTTTTAACTATAAAAAATACTTTTAAATAAATGATTTAAAAATTTGACAATGGTCAAATAAAAATAATAAGACTGTCAATAACAATATCTAGTTTTTTTTTTTTCCCTTCTTAACTAATCATTCAAATAATAAATAATGATTTATTTCTTATTTCTTTTATGAACATTTAAACAGGATAAAATAAATATTTTTCTCCCTTCTCTTTTACCTTTTGCTTTAAATTTTTTTTTTCTCTAGGAAAATTACACTAAATTATCTAGAAATTTCTATAATCACACTGAATATTTTTTAAATTTATAAAATTATATTGACATTCTCTTATTTTATATAACAAATTATAATATATCTTTTAATCAATTTTTGTATTTTTTTTTTAAAATTTTGACAAATTATTCACTTTTTTAAAAAGTTTTTATATATAAAATAATAAAAGTAAATTTAAAGTTTTAATGAATATTTATTTAAAAATAGAAAAATAATTAAAATTAAAAAATGTAAAAAATATATACTTTTTATTATTTTAAAAAAATTAATAAATATTTATCTGATAAAATAAAAAAGTTAGTAGTAATTGTCACCGAACCTAAGTAAAAATAAGTGTAATTTAACCCCTCTTCTTTTTTCTCCTTTTCGATCGAGTCCCACACTGTTTGCTTTCTGAAGTCTGAAGACACAAGGCCAAGGGAGGAAGAAGAAAAACCCTAGAATAATCGTTATACGGTGAATAACCCTTCTTCCGGCGAACTTCTCCGACAGGAACTTCTACCCTGTCGACAGCAAATATTGGTACAATGGTTAGTACTTGCATCAAATATTGTAATTATTTGAATTTATATATACATGTATATATACATCAATAATACCGAAGATTTGTATTTGTTCATAAATTCCCCTGGTGGATGGGTAATACATGGAGTAGCTATTTATGATATTACGCAATTTGTATGATCAAACAGTTCTACCGAATTGAGTACGGACCCGTTAGGAGTTCGTTTACAAAGGAATGAAGGACCGATATTTGAATGTTCACTCGAGTTAGGGATTAGTCTGCTAGACAGACATTATTGAATAACGGATGACAGATTATCAATGGACAAGAAATAAAGGGTCCGGATTCTCCTGTGGAAATGCGTTGAATTCAAATTTCAAATGTAGTTATTTGTGTGTTGTCTGTGTGTCCGTATATATTATTTGAAATGATAGAACTAGTATCTATTATTAATTTCTTGTGTCAGCTTGAGTAATATTGCTAGTAACAAAACTAGAGTAAAACTAAGCATTGCAATGTGGGGCCTGTCACATTAATTATTTGATTTTGAATGTTGTATGCATTTGAAATTTATTTTTCGCTTCATTTTAGTCTCATGTAATGTGTTTTCATGTCACCTTATTTCTTTGACATTCATAGAAGCTTTGTCAAAAAATTCTAAAATAGGCCATGATGACATCTAGTAAGAAGGAAAAATCACTTCCTAAGGATACGGTATAGTCCAAGAATAACCTGGGTCACTTAAAATTGTAACTATTGATGGATACAAATGGTTAGTTTTCTGAAAAGATTAATTGCATGATAGCTTCTGTCTAATATAAAAGGATTGAGCAACAATTCACTGTTTTTTTCCTTCTTTATTATAAAATCCACTATTGGAGTGCCTCTATTTCTTTTCCTATATTACAAAGTATTTTATGAGTGAAAGATCGAATTTCTGTTTAGAGTGGGTGACTTTCCAAATACGGAAAAGTAATATATATAATATCAAGGTCGTAGGTAAAACATGATGACCTAGAATTATTTAAATGAAATATGCTTTAGACAGAGTTTCTGTTTAAATGGGTTCATGTATGGCTCCAGATGGTTGTGGCCTAGCTTTGCTGTGTTTTTGTTCAGTAATTAAAATGATTCCTGTTATAATTTCCTATGTTCCAAAATTTCCATAGAAAGATTTGGCTTCACAAAGGCCCTGAGTCTGGAACCACAAAGTAGGTAGCAGCATTGTCCCTTTATGGGAGAAATTTCCCCTCTTTAAATCGGGAGCTAACACTGAGAGTTTTGGAGAGTTAGGCAAAGCTTCTCATAGGATTAGACATTGGTACTAGAAAAAATGGAATGCCATAAGAGTGGTTATGCACCCCTGGCATTAAAGACTTAATAAATTGTATCCAGAATGGAAATATGGATGAATAATGGGCCTTTTTTCTTTCTTGGGGAAATTTAGAAGAAAGGCGCAAGAAAGCATTGCAGCTTGCAGCTTCATTTGGCCTTCCATATGTGATTAGTTCTCAGTTGCTTGTTTTTGAGGTTGCAATATGGAAGAAGAGATTACGTGCAACTTTGTTTCTTTGTGAATTTTAAGTTGGAAAATCAGAGGCAGTTTTGTATTCTGCTTTTTACAAGTAGACAAGATAGAAAAATTGGTACATCTTTCTCTACCTATATCCCTTGAGCAAGAAACATTAACTTTCAACATCATAGTGTGGCTTGATGGATTGTGAATGGGTTGGGCACTCAAAAATCTTGGTTTTAGATCATGAGTTTGATTCTAGTTGATCTACCCTATATTCTATCATATTTTGGAAAGAAACTGTCATGTGTATTCTGGTTTTTCATCTGAAGCAGTAAATTTTGGGTTAGTTTTGAAAGTGGGAGAAAATGATTTAAATTTTGATGCATAGGCATATATTGGCCAAGCATAATAAAGCAATAAAAGGAGTACAAGACTGTAGTTTTATTCATTATGGTTTCGATGCAGTTTACGTTTGCATTCCATTGTTTATATTGTGATGCTGGTTCAGGCTATGATGAATTTATATTGTGACTCTGGTTCAGGCTATTTATATTCGTGTTAAGCGCAGTAAGACAACTTACTTTCTGCAGTGCGATCCAACCGAGACAATATTAGACATTAAGCAAAAGTTGCATGCCCTTATCGATCAACCAGTTAATGATCAGCGGTTGATTCTAACGGAAAGTGGTGAAGTGCTAGATGATTCAAAGACATTGGCAGATCAGAAGGTATCGATCCATTTTCGCCTCTACTAATTGAAAACTCCATATTCCTTGTTAGATCTGGGAAGTAACAAAACTCTGATCATCTTTTAATAATAAAATTATATAAGACAGCAAGCATTCCTCTACAGAATATTCTTCTGTTTATTGAATTATTAGCCTTCAAAGTGTGTGATTTTGATTGGTGAATCTGCCATATCTTTTCAGGTTGAAAATGATGCTGTTGTGGCGCTGACCTTGAGAAAAGGTTGTTTTTCTTATCCTTACCCTGTTTCCTATGGTTTAATGCACATTTTCTTTAGTGAACTGGCATTTATTTATTAAATGGTTATGATGTTATGTACATTTACCTAGTTGGGATAAGGCTTTGTTGAGTTGAGTTGCGTTATGTTTTAAACATTTACAGGTTCTGCTAAAGAGTATAAACTCACACGTGGTTATGCCAAAACCAGTCTTAATTTGAACTATTCAGAGGTCTTTGACTATCAAGTGTACGAAGGTTGGATGACTGATGCACAAACATGCATTTGATTCTACTGAGACCTCTTGTAGTCTGAAATATTCAGAGCTTGTTCTTTTTACAGCCAAGTTTAAGGCTCATACCACTGGTTGTTGAGCCAACATAGTATCACTTGCTCATCCCTACAGGAGATAGTAGGTTCAAGCGCCATTAAGGGCATGAGGATTTTTTTTTTGGGGGGGGTGGGAGGAGCCATAGGTTGGGCCAAGGTAAAGTACCCAAAAAAAGTGCAGAGGTTGTATGACTGAACCTACCCACCACGGCTAGGTTTTTGTTTTTGTTATTATCTATTTATTTTTTTGAATGGGGACATCACATCCCAAACCCGAATACCGGATTCGAAGTACAATTAATTCATATCAACTCAAACTGAGCCCCCACATAAGTTAGATAATTTAAATCAACAAACTTGTAATAAAAATCTTCTCCAATTCGATGCATAACATTAAGTACAGCAGAGCAATTCCAAAACTCCAACATATTATCATTTAGTTATTCACCATCCATAAAAAAAATAATCTTAGTCTCCAAAAATCCAGTGAACCAATGAACTCCAAAATAAAATTATTACATGTCTCAAAATAGTCCAATTAAAAAGGAAATCTAACTAAAAATAAACTTAACTGAATAGGTCTCCAAGAAACTACCAATGCCACCGTACTTCTCTATCACCATGCCACCTCATTCTGATGCCATCATACTGCCACCACTGTGGCATCGTGTCGTGGGTTGCATGCCTACTACAACACCTGCAGTACACATGCTGGCCAGCATGCTCCAACCTTGGTGCACAGTTGTATTTTTGTAAATACTGAGTGGCAATCCTGCCAATAGTTTCACTTCAGTTTGGACTTGGGGTATTAAATATTTTGAGGGCATTCTGGTGGATATTATCATGAGGGATTAGATTTCTATTGTCTTCTCTCAAACTCATAATGAGGGAGGTTTCACTCTTGGCAATCAACTTCAACTTTGATGGGTGCCCCAAGGCAATCTGGGTTAGCTTGAAATTAGAGGCATCTTGAAGGGTATGGAGGGAGCCTTGTTTCAGCCTTTGTCGATATGACAATCATGGGTTGTGCTATTAAAATTGGGATTTTGACCCACCTGGCAGGCTTCGGGAAGTTGTCGTTATGGGATTTTATCTTGTATTGTGAAGGAAATTCTGTTGGTTATTGGGTAGGCTTGATGGTTATAGGTGGTTGAGAGAGATTTTGGATTTACATTGATTTTGGGAGTGTATAGTCCAAGGATTCTAAGTTGGACACAGATTTCTTAACAAAAAGAGGAGCTCTTACCTTGGAGACTCATGGGACTTGTATCCTCTTGATGTGTACCTATTTGTAATTTAATATATCACTTGTTTGTTTATTTCTAGAGAAATGGTTGGATGTGGAGCTGGGCTTTTAAAAGTTCGTTACTCCTGTTTATTGCAATTTACGAATTTGAGTTTGTCTAGTGGATTCCTATAGAAGAAATTTTCTTTTTGGGCAGTGGTTTTGGGAGTAACAACATTTACTGTGATGGTGGTTGGGGGTGGTGGTGGCAGAGAGTTTCACAGTAGAATATTCGGAAGAGCAGGTCATTGTCAATTCAAGAAACCTTAGGGAATTAAAAGGAGATTGGGTGATAAGAGGTCCCCCCTGCCGTTTCAGTTTCCCAATCATGGATTTTGTAGTGTGCAAAATTTTTCAGTTTCTGTTTTGATATGTATTGTACTTGAGGTTGTCAACATTAGTGTTTCAACCCACGAAGTAGTTCCAAATGGCCAACATCATTGATTCTAAAAACTTGACTGAACACAGTTCAATAATTTAGATCTGTCTGAACTACCAAGAAGCCTCAAATTACTCTCAATTAGTGGCGAACAGTGCTGTTAAGAATGAACACAACTAAAGTTGGGTAGATTTGTGGTTGTGGTACATGGTATTGATGGTCGTATAGGCTCCATTTTTATCCATTTTATTTTACATATTTTGTGTGGACATGCAACCCGATGCACATGGGACAATCTTCTAAGAATTGGCATATTCTCTCTACACATGCAAGAACACCTACACACCGTAGGTACTTGGTTTACCTTGAGCATGATCTATCACGTGGCAATCATCCTTTATCTAACAACTCAGCATAAGAAATGACCAAGGCTACTACTAGGTCATCAATATAAATAGCAACATGTGGCCCAGTTCTGAACTGACATCTATCACAAGTCTTCACCAGAGGGCTCTCTAAGACTCTCACAGTGAAGCAACTATGGAGTGAGATCCTAGGTGTAAGTCGACTGACTCCTGTGCGCCTAAGTTTGGTTGAGGTGCCTTTAGTTCTTGGACTTAGTGCCACACAAACAAGCCCAAATGTTGGCCAAGCCAATCTTGGTTCTCTAACCTAGCAATATTATACCAAACAGGGATGATACCATTCAATGGCTACCATACTTGGCTAACTA
This sequence comes from Nyssa sinensis, assembly GCA_008638375.1. Classification (NCBI taxonomy): domain Eukaryota; kingdom Viridiplantae; phylum Streptophyta; class Magnoliopsida; order Cornales; family Nyssaceae; genus Nyssa; species Nyssa sinensis. The sequence continues at coordinate 3,066,360 of CM018047.1, forward strand.
TCCTATAAAGTTCCCCTTCGAGAAACTCCTATTCTTCCCTTACAGGGATGCCTAAAGGCTTGGGGACAAGTCTTTAGGAGACTCCTACAGTCTAGTGCGTGACTATAATACCTGAAAAGTGTTTATAGACCCTCTATTCGAGATACTCTGAGTTTTGTGGCATGTAGGCTAAACTATTGGGAACTCCCAAGTTGTCCATCGTATCACCCATGCACGGAACACCCAGAGTCTTTCTAAAACAAGAGAGATTCCACCAAGATACCCTAAACCTTCTATCACCTTCCACTACTTTCTACTACATATCTCTAACTAACTTCCTATTTTGGACTTTAGTACCCCACGTAACTAGTCTGTTATAAGTGACATCATCTTCTAACAAACTCATGTGCTAAGACTACTATGAATAGTCTACTCACATCACTCTGAACAATAACTAGTACTATCCTTGCTTCTATAAGCTTTGACATTGTATTATCTAGAGAGCATTGGAATCTCTTATTTCTAGATTGCCTCTACTTTCTCCCTGCCATCTCACTCTGGGATCCATGGCGGTTTGATGTGGAATACTTACTCCCCGTACAATATCCTCTCCGACTCATCATTTTCTAGCAAATGAAATATCAGTAATTAGCAAGATTGCTTTTTTACAGATTCCTCTTTAGATTGATGATGGTTGGAGTTGAAAGTGTAGATGACTTCAATTTTTATTATCTATATATTTATTTACTCTTTTTTTGTGTGTGTGCATATTTTACCATAGACTGTTGCTGTGATTAGCTACTCACTTCCACTTTTTCTTGCTTTCAGATGACAATGAATTTGAGGATGTAAACATTGTAAGGCCACATGATTTTTACCAATCACGCGATGCCGATTGAGATCTTCTCCAGTGTTAAATCTCCTTGATGCTGATGCATATGGTCGATGAAATTGGTAAGTTGGTACTGCATCTGAAGAGGTTACTTGCAATAAATATAGTTACATCTACAAGCATGGTAGTAGTTGCCTACTGACTTGTATCCCATATTTGAAACTTGAAAAATTATGTTACAAGTATGAAAGAGTGAAATTCAAGAGCAGAGTTTCCTTGCTGCTTGACCCAAACTGCTGATTTTGGAATTCTCAAAACCTTATTAATCATGATTCAACAAATTCACATAGTTTGTGCACTTATATATATTACATTTGCTTCATGTTAGCAAAGAGGTCATGATATAGTTTTATTATATTTTAAGTTATATATATCCGGAGACTTGGACATCCATTGAGATTGCAGCATTGTGGAAAGCACCTTGTTGATGGAATGGTTCAACATGTTAGTCCCAGGCTCTATTTGGTTCATAAATTAAGTGAGGAAAAAAGAAAAAGAAACAAAAAATGTAAAAGCAGAACAATTTTCCTCATAATTTATCTTGCATAAATGAAATTAGAAATTAAAATGTTTTAAAAAATGGCCGAAAATCAGGAATAATTAAGGAAAATAGCGTGTATTTTTTTTTATTTATTCTTACTTCATATTTTCTTTGTTCCCTTTGTTTTTCATGTTAACCAAATAAAGATAATGTTTTCCCTTAAATATTGTTTTTTCCTTCTCCTACTAAATCGCATACCAAACATTCCCTTGATTTGCACCTGTATATAGGAAACTGAGGTTGCAAGTAAAAGAACAGAGATATATATCACTACAGTCCCAAAACGGATGATCAGACAAATATGATAGTAATAAATTTTGGCATATAAGATGAAGTTCTTATCGGTGAAAGGCACCCATGGCATTGCACTCGAGCTCAAGATGACCACCATTACCGGTCCAGTGCAAACGTCCGGCTAGTTGGTAGAAATTCTCTGAACCAATGCTTGGCTCAGAGAATTTCTCGAAATTCCAACTGCTGATGCAACTGAGAAGGAATTCGTGGGACGGTAAAAGTAAATGGTGGGTGTATACACCTTTTCAGAATTCTGAGGCCACAAAAAAATTATTCTATTCTATAGACTTAAATGCATTAGAAGGTTTGGTAGACTAAGTTTTCGCCATTAATATTTTGATATTTCCAAGTTCTACATTGCTCAGTATATAAAAGTCATATATATTAACTCTGAAAATTAAGTCTATCAGTCCCATGATTTTTTTCTGATTAAGTTTCAAGAGTTTTGTTGTCTTATGAGTTTATGTACGACTTTTGTTTTTGTTTCATTTGGCTTAGGCCATAGTCAATTGTTACCGTTTAAATCCCTACTAACTCTTTCTTTCCTTATCTCCGTGGGAACTTCAATGCTTCTCTTTCCTCCTGATAATTAATGGAAAAAAAAATTTAGTAATAAGGTAACATGGAGTTTTTTTTATAGTCATGCAAATTAGAGCTTAAATACTTAGACATGTGATATATATTTTAAATTAAAGCAATATTCAAAATTCAGATAGTCTCTTGTTTTCTTCATTTGGATAGATCCATATGTTTATTTTCTGAGTGGGTAGAAAATGAGGACTGTATATGAATTAGATGGTGAAGTTGAAGCAGATCAAACTTTATTCTCAATCATGCTTAATTTAAAGATTTTTGGTTTCTTTTAGGAGAAATTGAGAGAAGTTAATGATGCTTTTAGTGTATAATCAAAATTAGAAAGGAAAAAAAATATCAATTTATTAAAAAAATCTGAAAATTGAAACTAATAATCGGGCTCGAGTTGAACTTGATATTAATAAATTTTAATTTAGGACCTGGATGATTCAGGGTTCAAGACTGAGCTCGAGTTGGGTGTTTTAAAACTTGGATTAAATTTGGACATTCCCTTGATTTCCCTTAAATATTGTTTTTTCCTTCTCCTACTAAATCGCATACCAAACATTCCCTTGATTTCCACCCATATATAGGAAACTGAGGTTGCAAGTAAAAGAATAGAGATATCACTATAGACCCAAAACTCATGATCAAGCAACTTCGGACTGGCTGATTCTATTTTGTTTGTTTACTTATATGGAAGTATTTTTCATAGGAATTTGGATTGCCCTCTAAATTATAACCCTTTAACAATTAATATTTAAATAAACTAATAATTTTCTAAAAACTAACTTGGTTATAAGTCTTTTACCAGGTAATTAATGTATTTTATTTCCTTTTTATATGCTTAATTATTAGAATAGATATTATAGTATCATATATCTTATGTTTTAATGAATTAGATCAATATTCTTTATTTGCAAAGAACATTAGAATTTTTTTTGCAAAGTTCATTACACTGAAAATATAATGCAAAGATGTATACTTCATATGTTTTTTTTCTTAATTTACCAAAAAGAAAGTATATGTTTTTTTTACAGGAAGTATACACACGAGTGCATCTAGAAGTTTAATGATTAATAAAAGTATGATTAAATACTTAACAATAGAAATAAATTAAAATTAATAATTTTAATAATTAATGAATTTTATAAAGTCCTAGGAAATTGAAGGAAATAAAATATTAAGTGGTAAAAAATTCATTTAACCATATTATTCTATTCTTACCAAAAATGAGTTTTATTCGCCAACCAACCTATCGCTCAATTAGTCTTGCAATAAGTGTATCTAAAGGATATCTCTAAACCTCTGTCCCGAACTGATATTAACACCAGAACAAAAGCTTCAGGCTATAGACAATTAAGGTAATATACTACTTAACACTAGAGTCAAACTAGTTGATACAGGAAGAACAGGGTTAGAGTTTCCCCCCTCTCCTCCCCCCAAGAACAACTGATATAAGATGAAGTTCTTATTTGCAAAATGACGAATTTTAAGATGTCAAATTGGTCACATTTGCCTTTGAGTGAATTTGATGTATCCATTGGAGATGCACTTAGATATTTTCGTAGAAGAACTTCTTAAAAGCCTCCATATGGGCCGTCTGCAGTCCTCAATGCAATAACCAGCGATCCATCTTCCTCGTGACTAGAAAGAATGATAGACTTACCATCATATCCAAGAGCCCCTGGACCCATGTAAATTTCCTTTCCCCATCCAAAATCTGTATTGTAGTTAGATAGGCCCATCCAGCTTGTGATTTCAAGATTTGGGTTCCCAAAAAATGCCCCTTGGGTGCATCCTGCTGTGTTGAATGTCCTAAACTGGGTCACATCTGATTGACTTCTCACAAAGTCAAGGCTTGATCTTACATACTCATCTGTGATCATCTCAACAGCTTCCCTTATTCTACCTGCAGCATAACCTAATGGCCTTGACACTAGCTCACCGGCTTGACTCGTTGCTAGCGGTGTTAACACTGCATTCCCAAAGTACCCCTTAGGTAGTGGTGGCCGCATTCGAATATTTACTGCCACGCGCAGTTTGGTTAATTGTTTGTTTTCATGTTCACGTGCTCTGCATGCACATCTCCACATGTGTCCTGCCACAACCTCATATCGGCTGTAAGCTCGAAAGCCACTGGATCGGCCATCATTAGCCATCTTCTTCAGTTTCTCTACATGCTCTTTGCTAAGCTGTAGCATGGTTACAGTAGTTTCCTTCTTCCTCTCCTCTGTGTTGTCCGATTGGCCAATCAAGAGAGGTGGAGGACTAAACTCTGCATGATCAAACCGTGGTGGGGTTGGTGGGTCCCCAGCTAGTAACAGTGTTCTATCAAAAAATGGTACCATATCTAACGACTCACCACGTGCGATTCTAGCCCACTCAGCAATGAAGTGTAATGCACTTGCACCATCAACGATGATATGTGAGATAGCCACTGCCAAGGCTAATGCCGCCGCAGCTCAGGTTTGTGAGTTGTACGAGAAACAATGGAAGTTCATGTATTGGACTAGTATAATCCACCGAGGGAATGAGTGCTCGGAGCTCCAGCGTGGGACGACGATCACCAAAATCATCGATTTTGGCATTTGTTTCAGCTTGGTAAAGTAGAGCACCCATGGCATTGCACTCGAGCCCAAGACGACCACCATTACCGGTCCAGTGCAAACGTCCGGCTAGTTGGTAGAAATGGACCAATGCTTGGCTCAGAGAATTTCTCAAAATTCCAATAGCTGATGCAATTGAGAAGGAACTCGTGGGGCGGTAAAAGTAGATGCTGAGTACATGATTTAAGGCATTAACTTGATCACAATCTGATACTGGTAAGAGCATTTTTGGTGTTGATTCAGCTGGTTTTACTGTGTAACAACCTTTTATTGTCAACATTTTGAGAGAGAGAGAGAGAGAGAGAGAGATGTGGAACTGTTGTATATTTCTAATCTAGCTGTGGCCATAGTTATATAGATGAAGAGCAGGCATATACCGTTTAAGAATTCTGAGGCCACAAATCAATTACGCTATTCTGTAGACTCAAAGGCATTAGAAGGTTTGGTAGACTGACTTTTCGCCATTAATTTATTGTCGTCCAAAGAGAAATGCTAATCAACTCCACTTATTGATTAATTTTTTGCCCTAACCGATATTTCTAAGTTCTAAATTGCTGGGTATATAAAAGTCATATATATTAACTCTAGAAATTTAGTAGGAAGGTAGCATGGAATTTTTTTATAGTCATGTAAATTAGAGTTAAATAATTAAACATGTGACATATATTTTAAATTAAAGTAATATTTAAAACTCAGATAGTCTCTTGTTTTCTTCATTTGGATAGATCCATATGTTTATTCTCTGACTGAGTAGAAATTGAGGACCGTATGAATTAGATGGTGAAGCTGAAGCAGATCAAACTTTATTGTCAATCATGCTTAATTTAAAGATTTTTGGTTTCTTTTCAGAGAGATTTAGAGAAGCTAATATAGCTCTTTGTGTATATTCAAAATCACAAAGAAAAAAAAACATTAATTTATTAAAAACATTATGAATAAAATTTGAAAATTGAAATTAAGGTACAATGATGTGGCAATGTGTATTTTTAATTGTATTATGTCATTCGTGATATATTTTATATTTTTAATAATATATAGTACATATGTCATAGTGATATTAAAAATATATATATTACCATATAATATATCATACCCAAAGAAAAATATCTCCAATATAAAGTAGTGCATTTTTCTCAAGAAAAAAACATTTCCCGGCTAGCCCCACATAGAATTGAGAAATTATTTAATGGTGTCGCGACAGACACCTCATAAAAAGAAATATCAATCGATACAAGTAGTCATACTTATATTACCTGCTTTAAGTGATAAGTTCTTAGGTGGATCAAGTTCATTGGCCAAACACGAGCCCGATCATTTAAATCATAATATGTATACTAAGTTGTCAGATAAAAATGTTGTTTTTACTTATATGACTTAAAAACCATTCCTCTCCTGTATTTGAAAACTTTCTGCACCACACAAGTTTTGTGGTAAAGGTTCGCGTGATGCATGCATGAGGTTAATGCTAGTATTATATTAATTATAAGACCAAAAACTTGTTTACCAAGATGAAGCTTCATTTAATAGGGTGGTTGAAGCTCTTTATGTGCAATTGACCTTAACATTTTTGTTTATATATCATCTTATTCTTACGTTTATATATCATCTTATTTCCTTCACCATTTTCTGATGAGTTATCTTTAATTTCCCAGTGCCATGACATCCATCTGTCACTACAATCCTTGTTCAAATTAACTTAGACCTTTATTTTCCCAACGCTATTCATTAATTTGTTTAATTTTTGTGTGATTAAGACTTGTTTAGTGGGTTTCAGATTTTAAATAATTGATCTTGACATCTTGTACAATTGATTATTGCAGAATGAATTTCACAAAAGAAGCATGTCCTTTTTGTTATTACAAAAATCCCTTTTTACAACTGTGATTTAGTGAGCTCTTAGCACAAAACTATTTTTTTTTGCAAATGCTACATGCTAATCTACCTGTGGCCATATATAGTTATATAGTAGGAGAGCAAGCATACACTGTTTAAGAATTCTGAGGCCATAGTTAGATAGTTATATAGTTTTTTTTTTTGTTGAAGTCTAATCCATCTCCAGGTCCTTGATTTAAATCCCTACAAATCCTTCTTTTTCTTGTGACTTCAACCCTACCTTTCCATTTAAGAATGAATATTTTCACTCCATGAAGTTTATCCTATTAAGAGAATTATAAAAATTAGATTTAGATTTTTCTGTATATTTGAGACATATCTCCCACCACCCAAAATGTGAATCACTTCATCAAATATTTTAATTTTTACAATTCCAATACCCATAATTTTGCAAGGAGAACAGTCACCCAAGGACAAGTTTCTACATTTTCTTTCTTGAAACTTATCAAAATAATCTTTATTGGAACAGACATGGACCATATAACTAGAATCTAAAATTCAACCATCACGAAAAGAAGTGTTCATACCTTAGAAGGCTATGAAGACATCCCCATTATTAGCCAAAATCACAGTAGAATTGTCTCCAAATTATTTTAATTTTTATCATTCAATTTTGTTTTTGTTGAGGATAATATTGCTTGGCGTGACTAAAATCTTTACACTCGTGATATGAAATGACTCTTTTTGTAGAACTAGATTTGGATCTACCATCGCTTTCAGTTCTATCAATTATTCTTCCACGATTCTCACCTTGAACGATCAAATTAAATTTAATGTTTATCGTCATTATTTATTTTCTTCTATCTTGGGACATGAGTGATGCTTCTACTTGCCCTAAACTCACTTTAGAAGAGTCACCAATTTCTCATATGTATCAGAAGTGAGGTTAGGAAGTAGAATAGCCAATTTAGCCTTAAGCTTCACAACTTTCCGCGGTTAATCTAAATACCCGTTAAACACGTTCATGTGCTCCATGAGATCCTGCATTCTTCCATTTTTTATCTATATTATTTGGTCATACTTTTAGAAAGGTAAGAGTTTTCCAACTTCTCTCCTAATGCTAACACATAAATTTTATTTTCTTTGCGTCATGTTTAATACAGTGAAATAATTATTTTAGAAATATTAATTCTAATTTATTTTATTTGTTATTTTTGTTTGATGTGATTAAAAATGCCTATTTATTGAATAAGTATTTTATTTAAAACTATTCTAAGTATTCTTGTAACCTAAATGAGTAATACTTAAATCAATTTCACTTTTATTTTATTTTATGGAATAATCATTTATTTCTTATGTAACAAACATAACATTAGGATTTTTCATTATTTTCATTCAAAATTGTAAAAAATAAAATAATATATATATATATATATATTTTGTTCTTGTTCTCGAAAAAGTAAAAAAGAAAATAAAAAACTAAAATTAATTTTGATATTAATGAACTCAAAGAAAGTGATTATTGAGATCTTAGATATAGAGTCTGCATGACTATGAGCCATCGAATCCAAGAGCCTCTGGGCCCATGTGAATAACCAGTGATCCTTCATCTTCTCTCGTTTTCTTCACCATTTTCAGATGACTTATTATTGAATCCCCTGACATTGCCGCTGTCAATACCGCTGTCACATATTTTCGTATGATAACATGTGGTATGCGACATTAATAATTCTTATACTGAAAAGAGATGTCACATCCTTTGAGTGGACAGTGTTGGCCATCCCTCTCTCTTAGACTTGGAAACTTTTGCACCACCAAAGATTTACGTGATGCATGCAGTAATTTTTTTTTAGTTCGTAATTAAATAAGAATAAATATTTATATTTTTTTAAATAAAATATAATATTAAATTCCTGATTTTTTATTAAAAATACCTAAATAATTAACTAGATTAATCTCTTGATGCATGAATGGAGTTAATGCTAGTATTATATTAATTATAAGACCAACAACTAGTTCAACAAGATGAAGCTCCATTTAATCTAAGGAATTAGTGTGGTGTATGTGTTCTTTATTGATATAAAATATAAGAATGTGATTTAACACTTTGTTTAAAAAAATTGTCAGTAAATAATTTTTTTAAATATTTATTTTTACCATTTATTAAAACAAGTATTAAAACATAGATGATACATGCAATGATTGCTTTTGCATATGGGTGGCCAGCATGGGGTGCACGTTAAAAGGGCATTAGACAAACTCTATTTGTGGAGAACTCGGACTACATCAATTATGAATTATCACGATAGAAATTATTTTACTATCACTTACAAATCTAATTTATTATACACACGTCAATTTATGTTATTAGAGTCATTAGTTTCGGATCATATAATAAATTTTTATCATGACAATTTTGGTTCTATTATGTATTCCGTAGATAATTATTCTTTGTATATTTTAGATACATAACAATCATGATTCTGTCACGTATCCTGTAAATAATTATTCTTTATACATTTCACACTCATAAAAATCTTAGTTCTATCACCTATTCTGTGGACAATTATTCTTTGTACATTTTAAGTACATAAAAATTTCTCACGTAAAATGCTCCGCTGTTATAATTGTCAAAAATATTTTCTTTCGAAAATGAAGAAAGATATAACAATATATTATAATTATTGGAACATAATAATTAACGTATTAAGATGACTTCAAAAAAAAAAAAAAATCAAGAGTTTGCTTCTTATTCCTAGTCACATATTTGAAGAAAATTAATGGAGAAGAAAATCGGAGATGCAACGAAAATCAATGAAAAAAATTGAATATATATATATACCCCAGCAAAACTAGACTCTTCGTCATTTTTTAAAGATAAGTTTACTTTCAATAAACATTAAAAAAAAAAATTCATGTTTTTCTCTTCATATATATATATATATATATATATATAGAGAGAGAGAGAGAGAGAGAGAGAGAGAGAGAGAGAGAGAGATTGATAGAGTATATCCTCGAAGTTATTATTTATCTAATCTAGGTCTAAAAAATTATAGCACCTGAAGTTCTTTACATCTTCAAAATAAATTGAATAATTCTGAAAATCCATATGGTGGCAGGGAAAAAAAGGTTGACAAAGATAAGAAGTTAAATTATGCGACAAAAAGTCACAATTTTCCTTGGCAACCAGATGGAGAACAACTAATTCAACCTATACATACAAACGGATATATGTATTGAATAATGGACTTATAAAATGAGGAATGAGGGGCGGTCTGATGATAAAAGTCTGTTTGGCACAGCTGATTCTTTTGGAGAATTGATTCTGATAGAATGAATTAAATTGTTCATCTAGAATGGATTTTAAGTATTTTGATGTATATGTTACAAAATTACTTGTGATGGTAAATTTATTTCTTGAGTGTTTGGTAAAATTTATTTAAAAGTGATTCTTGTATATGAAATCTTAATTTATTAGATAGTGTTTGGTAGAATGTTATTAAGTTAATAAAATTTAATAACTAAATAAAGAATCTAAACTAAATATAAATTACAAATAACTTATATAGGTATTATATAAATAAAATGATTTTGTAAACATATAATTAATGGAAAATTATAAAATTAATATATATTAATTAATTGATTATAGTAAATATTAGATATTTTATTATATTATTAATATAAATTTAATCATTATTGAATAATTAATTAATATTAATTTATTGATGATGTATTATGTTATTAAATATATTTTAGTATAAATATTAAATATTATGTTATATATTATATTATTAATATAAATGTAATCATTATTTAAAAAACTAATTAATATAATCTTTATATAATATATTAAATAAAATACACATAGGTAGAATTTTCAAAAAAGGTAAGGTATCATAAGTAAACTGTAACAGTTGTGAAAAAGCCAAGGTCTCATGAGCAAAAAGGTAAGAGGGAATAATATTGGCATATTTCAGGAAATGATACTGACATATTCCAAAAATGTGTCAGAGTATAGCTGTATAGTATGGGTATAATTACTACGTGTGACAGTGCCTGCATATGGGAGTGAAAAGTGTCGATTGGTTCGCCAGGTCCCTCACGTAGACGATGGAGGTTATCCAGGAGTTGGTACTGATGAGAGAGACCAGCAGTGGTGTAGCGATCAGCAAGACAATCCCAAGCAGCTTTAGCAGTTTCGAAATGACCAAATTACATATCGATGGATGGAATAGAAGTACTGCGAAAAGCAGAAATGATTTTCTGATTCTTGCTATCCCACTCTTCAAGATGATCCAGAAATTTGGCCTCAAATTTTTTCGGCGCTTCCTTTGGTTCAGTGATATCGCCAATAACAATGTGCCAGAGTTTGTGGTCTCGAAGGCAACTAGGCATCGCTTGTACCCAAAAGACATAATTCTGACAATTTAGGACCAAAGCAACATTGATAGCTAACTTTGTGATTCTCATAACGTCGGTAATTACACACTCAAAAAAAATTTAGACAAAAAAGAGGTCAAAACGGGTCTGCCGGACCAGTATTCGATTCCTTTTTTAATTTCTTAACGGGTCTGTATTAGACTCACACTAACAGTCCCAAGTTTATTTGCTGTGTGACCCGAGCTGTCGACAGGTGATCATGATTAATTCTACTTGAAGAGATATTTTTTTATAAGCTGATATATCACGTAATGTTATAGTATTTAAGTATTATTTTATCATATATATTATTTTATACTTAAAAATTAAAACTATTTTATATATAATATATTACTATTAAAATGTTACATCATTTTATTATAATTATTTAAAAACAAATTTCAAATGTTGATATCTCGAAGAAAAGAGTCAAGTCACTGTCAAATTTAATGTCAGAGTTCAATCAGTAGTAATGTAAGGACGCTGTCTTGACAGTCAGTGCCACTGTCAAACCAATGTCAGTGTTAGTGCCAGTACGCGTGCCAGACACCACAACTTTATGCAGGGCTACTAGCTACCTAGGAATGTCTTTATTATTTAGAAAATGAATTACTTTAGCTTATGGGTGTTCGTATTAACCATTGATGCTGCGTTAATTACAAATATTTATTCTTGCGATTTGAATGATATGTTTATTATACGGATGAATATATTTAAAAGAATAAAAATAAAAATTAATTTTTTATTTTATATATGTGTATATATATATTAAAGAATATATCTTTGAAATTATTATTTTTCTAATCCACATCTAAAATTTTTAGCACCTGAAAGTTCTCATTTTGGTGGTAGAAAAAAAAAAGGTTATGACAAAGATAAGAAATTAATTAAATTTTACGGTAAAAAGTCACAAATATCTCATTTTCCTTGGCAATCAAATGGAGAACAACTAATTCAACTTACACATACAAACAAAAATATGTATTAAATAATGGGTTTATAAAAAGAGAAATGAGAGAAAGTGTGATGATAAATGCCCTTTGGACACAAGTTGATGTCGTTGGAGAATTGAATATGATAGAATGGATGAAATTGCTTTTGTAGAGTGAATTTTTTAAGTATTTTAATATATATGTTGCATAATTACTTGTAAAAGAACTATTTATTGAATGTTTAGTAAAAGTTTTTCAAAAGTAATTTTCTTGTATGGAAGTTAATTTTATTAGGTAGTATTATAATTTATTAGATAGTAATCATTGTTATTTTGTAAAATGTTATAAGATAAAATTAATAAAATTTAATAGCTGAATAAAGAATTTAAACTAAATATAAATTACAATAAATAATTATAAAATTACAAATAACTTATATAGGTATTATATAAATAAAATTTTACTATTTATCCTTCTTTCTAAACCAGCAGCTCAATGTAATTTAAAAGGATAAATTACACTTACTTCTCGTGAGATTTCTGACAATTACAGAAACCTTCCCTATACTTTATAAAATAACACTGCATCCCTTATGTTTTTAATGTTGGTAACAAACACTCCCTGCTGTTCAGCACCGTTAATATCTAAACGGAAAACAATGACATCAGCATTAAAAAAATTTAAAATACCAAATTTACCCTTCAATGAGGTCAACCTACTTTCCCTTTTTTTATTTCTCTCTCCTTTCACAAGGGTTCCCTCACGGATCAAAAAATGTAGCAACAATATTCATTAACCAAAACAAAAATCCGCCTCAAAACCCTACCTTTGCAACATGATTCACCATTAGTTCCATATCTTCCGCTCTTTTCATCTTTCAATGGTAGCAATTGTAAATAGACGAAGAGGACGATTGATTTCTGGCTAGGTTAGAATTGTGTTGGAGATGGAAAATGTCGACCCCTCATCCGCCGTCGAGAGTCCTGCTTCTTTCAAGTCCTGCTTTCGCATTGGGGATTTCGGCCATTTGTCTATACACAACTTCCCATTCCAAATCCTACACCTGAGACTGAAATGAGGATGAGATTTGGCAAAAGTTCGCAGAGATGTGCCGATGACGCATCAAACACCTTCTCCGTCGTAAAACTACCGCGATTGCAACCCTTGACGTCGAGCTCTACTCTAAAGCCATTAGAGTATGGCGCCACTAACATGGGTGGTGTGGGCGACATGGGTTAGGGCAGAGAAATTGAGAGAGAGAAAAGTGATAAAGGGTAAAGTAAATATGAGAAAGGAAGAAAGAAGGAGGAAAGAGAGAAATTTTTGAGTTTTTATTTTAAAATAATTATTAAAATATAAGTAGTAAAGTAGTAAATGAACAGATGTCGTTAACGCTGTTAAGCTGATAAGTTTGACAGAAAGAACAATTTTATTTTAAAAGTATAAAAAAAAATTTAATTATAAGAAATTTTAAAAAAAATAAGTGTAATTACTTAATTTAAAAAAGAAACACAAGAAAAAGGTTAATTTAATTGACTCAAAATGATATTGTAGAGTGGGTTTTTTTAAAAACAATAGATAATAATGATTGAAGGTTTGCATAATGTCATGATCCCTGATAATGTCATACTATGTCAGATATCACAACGTACAATAATTATGAGACACTGGCTGTGCACCGACACAGGTACAGTAAGTACTATTAACCTGTGTTTGGATCGGTGGCCGTCAGACATCACAACGTACAATAATTATGAGACACTGGCTGGGCACCGACACAGGTACAATTATTACTATTTACATGTGTTTGGATCGGTGGCCGCTCCGCGCGTTTGGGCATTTTATATCCCAAACCGCGCCTAACGGATCAAGCCGTTGTTTGGTTATGCTTTTCTACCGCGCGGACAAACTGCTGTTGAGCTCAAAACGAGCGGATCAAGAAAGCTGCTGGGCGCAACTTCTGAAAAGCGAAAAAAAGGATTAATTGGGCAATGTTATAACAATACTTTTATTTTTTTTGGCGTTATTACGACTATGTCATCACAATCAATTTCCATATAACAACAGTATATAATGAAACTCTTTGGCTGGAAATGTGATATGTATAAAGGCATCTCTCAACGATTCTGTGCAACTGATTTTTTTTTTTTTCACATCCCTTAAGCTAGATTTAATATTATATTTAATATGATATTGGTAATATATACAATATAAAAATAATTATTTTTTTATTTTATTAGCATATATATAGGTTATTTTTAAACATAATTTAATTATAAAAATATAATATATTATTAAATACATAATTTAATATATAATGATAAAAAAGACAATTCATATTCATTCAATACTTATTAACTGTTCATTCAAATATTAAAATATCTTTCAATCACTTAACAAATATATTCATCCAAACACTCAACAACTTAATTCAAATTACATTTTTTTCATAACTACTTAACTTAAATTGCTATTTAACTCAAACCGTATTTTTATACCGTTCATCGAAACGAATACTAACTCTCAAACGAAAACGCATTAAATATATATATACACACATACACAGATTAATTTTGGGGTGACGTAATTGGTAAGTGAGTGTTAAGTGTCCACATGATGTGTAAGAATAATGCTAGTTTAATTTTCAAATTTATCAAAATTTGTTATCTTATACATGGTATCACTGAGTTATTTGTCGGTGGATGTTACAACTTATCATATATATATCCTACATTTGAACAATACTTTAAAAGTGTTCTATTATATAGGAGTATATTTGATAAATATTCATTATTCTAGAATATAATATTAGAATGAAAAATATCTATTAAATAATAAACTATTTGTTTAGTTGATTCAACCACCACTTTTATTTTAAAAAGAAAGGTAAAAATATTTCTACCCCAAATGTTTAAAAAACAAACACATTTAATGAAATAAAATAACATAAAATCCATGATAGGTACAAAACAAAAATAAGGTACTCGGTCCGACCTAATTATATATTTAAATTACATAAATTTTTTTCAATATTTTTATAATTCATTAAATACTTTCAGATATATAAATTTAAATATGTATATATATATGTATAATAGTGTATATATATTTATACATATGTATAAATATAAATTTGTACTTTTAATACTATTAATTATTTATTTTTAATTTTTAAACTATGCAATAGAGTTTAGTAACAAGGATGCATGAATTTTTTATGGTCATACAAATTAGTTTGTGACATGTGACTAATCTTTTAAAATAAGAATAAATTACATTAACCTCTCATAAAATTTATGATAATTACATTAAATTTTTTGAATTTATATTGACATTTTTTATTTTACTTGACAATATACCGATACCTTTTTCTAATCAATTTATTTATTTAAAATGACAAATTGTCCATTTTATTTATTTATTTTTACTTTTTTACAATTTTTTCTAACTTTTTAAAAATGTTTTATAATTATTTTATTTAAATTTTTTTAAAGATAAATAACTTGTTTTTATTTTATATAAAAATAAATTTAAAACTTTTATCGATATTTATTAAAAAAAGGGTCAAAATTTTAAAAATAAAAAAAACAAAAATGAAAGAGAAAGTTTTATTATTTTGAAAAAAAAATTAACTAAAGAAAAATATTTGCATTTTTTTAAATAAAACAGAAAATATTAGTATAATTTTATAAACTTCAAAAAAAATATTAATAAATTTGTCATAAATTAAAAAAAAATTAATGTGATTTATTTATAAAATAAAATATGATTAATTTATATCACATATATCTATATATATATCCTAAGAATATCAATGCATCCTTAGCTGAACCTCTTTCCAATGGGATGAGGAGTGGGATGGAGATATCATAAACAAGACAATAAAAGTTTGTGGCGGAAAACGCCTGTGGGCGTTGGATTTTAAATGTGAAACTGTGATGATAGTGATTGATGAATGGATGTCAGTGTGGTTGTCGCAGTGGTAGTGTAAGGAATATCTTGAAGATTTCGTTGAGAGTAATAAATGTTTGAGGAGGAGCAAAATCATGACCTGGTAAGGTAAGGATCATAATAATTGAATCTTCCTGTGACTTTTTCTCTGCATGGACATGTTTTGTTTTGATTTTGTAAAAACATCTTAGGTTTGGTTCAGCTTTGGTTATTTTTGGTTTGGAGATCTGGGTTCTGGGTTGTTCTTGTTGGGTTGACAGTGAGCGTGGGGGGTGAATTGAAGTGATTTCGCTTGACATTGGGTGTTTGGTGTGGTTAATGTATAGATGGAAGAGGGTACGAGAACTGGTGAGCTTAAGTGGGTTTGTGTGAAGTAGAAGAGTTCTGTGGTTGTTTTCTTATTAAAAAAGAAAGGGGATGGGATGGGTGGGGTTGTAGAGAGAGGGAGGTTGGCCGTGAAGAGAGAGAGAGAGAGAGAGAGAGAGAGAGAAAGTGGGTGAGCTCCCCCTGCTGCACCGCATCCATGACTCCTCCGTATCTTTGAAGAGCTTCTGGCTTGAGGAATGCTTCATGGATTCCTCCTTGGTTGTTACTTTCCCGGAGTAGGGGAAGATTTTCTCGATGGACCTTGGCCACCAAGACTGGACTAATTTATTCTCATTGGAAAATATGAATTTATTTCCCTCAGCACTGCACAAGATTGCCCTGGGTTCTCCAAGCAGTGATGTTTTGAAGACTTTGGAGGCGGAGTATTTGTTTTTCCTATCTGTTATAAATTTTTCAGGGGAACCTTTTTTTGGCCATGGAGAGATTGAAAAGTCTCACCAGTTAAAGGCCAACCTTTGCTCCCAAGAGGAAGTGAAATTTTTTGTTAGCATTGTTAATGGAGGGGACTTGGGATTTGAATTTGTGAAACAAAGAGGGGAGGGAAAGAGAAAGAGAAAGAGAAAGAAAAAGAAAAAGAATGATAGAGATAACCAGGGAAAGGAAGAAGAGTTCCATGGCAGTTCTGTAAATTTTTGTTTTTTTTTTAATTAAAAAAATTATTATTAAAATGAGGGTAGTTTTGTCATTTAATCATAACTTGTAAGGAATAAAATTAACATTTAGACAAAAAAATTACTTACATCATCAAACTCTGTTAAGTCAACTAACAGTAGAGAAAATCTGTTACAAATCAATAAACCATCAAGAAAAAGATAGTGTTATTTTAGAAACTATAAAAAGAGTTTTTATAATTTTCAAAAATCATGAAAAGTAAATGTAATTTGTCGTAAATTTTTTGACTTTTCAATAATTTAATAACCTGGGTGTTATGTATTGACAAAACAAAAATTACTTGATTAGCTCAATAAAGAGCTTTTCTCTTTTTACGAAAAAATTATTATATGATCTGTGTGTATACAACGCAAGAATTTCTCATTTCCACGTTACTTGCACTTGCTTTTAGCATTCTAAAATAGTTCTGTCACTACTGCTTTTCAACTATATAACTGTGGCCACAGATAGATCATCACATATATCAGTTCCACCATATAGATCACTCACTCTCTCTCTCTCTCTCTCACACACACACACACACACAAAATGCTGAAATTGAAGGGTTCTAACATAGTAAAACCAGCTGAGTTAACACCGAAAATGCGCTTACCATTATCAGACAGTGATCAATTTATGGCCATCACTCATGCACCCACCATCTACTTTTATCGACCTCCAGTTCATTTGCAGTTGCATCAGCTATTGAAACTCTGAAAAATTCTCTAAGCCAAGCATTGGTTCATTTCTACCCAATAGCCGGCCGGACGATTGCACTGGACTGGTAATGGCGGTCGTCTTGAGCTGGAGTGCAACGCCATGGGTGCTCAGCTTTACGAAGCTGAAACAGATGCCAAACTCGATGACTTCGGTGACTTTTGTCCTACGCCTGAGCTCCGAGCACTCATTCCCTCAGTGGATTATACTTCTCCAATACATGAACTTCCATTGTTCCTCGTACAGCTCACAAAGTTGAGCTGCGGTGCCATTAGCCTTGGCTTGGCTATCTCACATGTCATTACTGATGGTACAAGTGCATTACACTTTTATTGCTGAGTGGGCAAGAATCGCTCGTGGTGAGCCGTTAGATATGGTGCCATTTTTAGACAGAACAATATTACAAGCTGGTGACCCGCCAACTCTACCGCGGTTCGATCATGCAGAGTTCAGTCCTCCACCACTCTTGATTGGACAATCGGACAACAATGAGGAGAGAAAGAAAGAAACTACTGTAGCTATGTTGCACCTTAGCAAAACTCGAGTAGAGAAACTAAAGAACATGGCTAATGCTGGTCGAGCCAGTGAGATTCAAGCCTACAGCCGATATGAAGCTATAACTGGCCGGACATATTTGGCGCTGTGCATGCAAGGCACGTAAGCATGAAAACGAACAGTTGACCAAAATACGTGTGGGACTAAATATTCGTAATCGTACGAGGCCACCACTACCCCATGGGTACTTTGGGAATGCAATGTTAATAACACTAGCAACGAGTCGAGCCGGTGAGCTAATGTCAAGGCCATTAGGTTATGCTTCGAGTAAGGTGAGAAAAGCTATTGAGATGGTTACAGATGAGTATGCAAGATCAGCCCTTGATTTTCTGGCAAGTCAATCAGATGTGACCCAGTTTAGGACATTTCATACAGCTGGGTGCACCCAAGGGTTTTTCTATGGGAACCCAAATCTTGTAATCGCGAGCTGGATTGGGCTTCCCCTTCACGGCACAGATTTTGGATGGGGAAAGGAAATTCACGTGGGCCCAGGGGCTCTTGGATTCGATGGCAAGGGTTTCATTATTCCTGGTCACGATGAAGACGGATCATTGGTTATTCCGTTGAGTCTGCAAGTAGCCCATATGGAGGCTTTTGAAAAGTTCTTCTATATGGATATTTAAGTAAGGGTGATGAGCTGGGCTTAAAGTTGGGTTACAGTAAAATTATGAGTAGAGCCCTAGTCTTTTCTTGTCTTCTGCCCGTAAGGTATGTACTAGTTTTATCATGATATTTGAATTTGCTTTCAATTCCATTTACCCCCTTTAAACAACTAACAGTCCTTAGATAAGGAAGAGGGAAAGAAAACATGAGGATAATGTTAGTTACAAGGGTGAAGAGTTAGATTATTTTATGTTTGAATAATTAATGAAAAAAAGGAAAAAAAATGACAATCTAATTCTCTCATGTTACATGAAAAAAGATAAAGGAGAAAATTTGTTATTTTTAAATCAATAATGAAATAAACTTTTATTCTTTTCATTTCACTTTCCTTTCCTTTCTTTTTCTTCAATTACCCTCGATTCACTGAGGTTGTCAAATATTCTCTCTCTTATTTATTATATGAAAGATGCGATTTTTTGCAAGGAGGGGCTAGTCTAATAAAAAAAAAATTTACAATGAAAAATACTCATTATAAATTTTTAAGCAAGAAGAAAAAATACAAAACGAAATTCTTTATATATCAACATTGTCATATAAATTTGAATCAACACTCTCTTTCTTAAAGAATGCATAAATTATTTTTGACTTACTCGTGTTATGTAACCTAAAATTTGTAGATAACCTGAAAAATGATTTATCAATTAGTTTCAATCTCTTACAAATTCTAGTATATTTTTCAAATTATATGATGAATTTATTCAACCAGTAGCTCATTTTCTTTTTCTCTTCTTCGTTTTTTTTTCTTTCTAAATAATGTCAATTTAAGAAACTATGTCCCAAAAGATTTTAAATCAAACATACTGTGCAACAAATCAAAACAGATTAATAAATCACAATCAGACAAATAAACCAAGCATATTTCAAAGTCAAGTGCAATAATGGTATATTTCATGGAAGAAAGAAAAAGACTTGCTCATCTCCAGAAAGGAGAAAATAAAAGAAGCTTAAAAGTCCAAAAATTTGACGAAGGCAGCTTGATTGCTTCCCCTTATTTGGAGTTCAAGGGAAAAATTAGGGGATGGAAAAACCTTCTCTAAGTCGGAAGGGAAAAAAATGTATAATTTCAAACTCTATTTTTTAAAGAATAAAATGCTAAAAAGTCTCTAAAATAAAATTTTTAATCCAAAAAATTAATGATAATTTTTTTTTATCTTAGAGATCCAAAGAATAAAATTTTCCCACAAAAAAAATCTAACTATAACCTTCCATTTTAACATCGTTAAAAAATATTACTAATTAAATTAAAATAACCTTCAAGATAAATTTTAAACAATTGCTAAATAATTAATAAAATAAATTCTTCAATACAAAAGAAAAAAAAAATATAACATTTTTATTTATCTAGAAGACACAAAAAATAAATTTTCACTTAATAGGCCCACATAAAGTTGTGGTGTCGGGCTGTACCATAGATTTTTTAAATAAATCTAAGCATTATTGGCTAGAGTTGTTCATTTTCTCAATTACAAGACATTCCTAGTAGCCCCACATAAAGTTGTGGTTAGATTTTTGAAACGTTTATTTTCATGAATCAGTGTTGGTCGATTATTTTATTATGATGTGATATATTGATTAAATATTATATTATAATATGATATTTGATGAATATAATATTATCAATTTATAAAAATAAATATTTTTAATAAAATATGAAAATAAGATTAACATTATTTCAACTTTAGCTTCTGGGTGTCCATCCTATCCATTGATGCCAAATTTCTTCTAAAGTCCGTAAGCATGATTTTTGAGAATAAGGATAAGGCAGGCTTGCCATGCTTCACCTAAGCTCAATAATTGGAAAAACTCTTTGAATGAGTTGATATAATAATGTAACAATGTATTTTTTTTAATAACATTTTATTATATATAATACTGTTTATCTTATTTAATAAAAAATAATATATATAACAAAATATAATTAAAAAAACACAAGGTGTACTAAACCCAAGAAAAAAATATCTCCAATAATTGAAATTTCTCTTTCGAAACTATCAGTACTATCTACCACCTTTGGACAAAAATCAATCACAAGAGTGAATTATAATAAGTAATGTTATTGGAAGTCCATTTTAAATTATGTGACAGTTATATGATATAATTTTATTATAATTTATTAATTATAAAATTTAATGTATTGTTAATATTATTTGGTCTATCAAATCATTTAAAATAAATATTTGAGTGCATAACATTACTGAATTATAATGTCTCTTTTCAAAACAATATGGCCAAAAGGAAGTCACACTACACACATACTGAGATTAATTAATGGCCAAGACTGTGGCCTTTGCTTTCTCTAAAATTGTATCACTGCTCTTCAACTACTATATAACTATGGCCACAGATAGATCAGCATATATATAGCAGTTCCACATCTCTCTCTTTCAAACACATACAAAATGGTGATATTGAAGGGTACTTACACAGTTAAGCCAGCTGAATCAACACCAAAAATGCACTTACCAATATCAGAGTTTGATCAATTTATGGCCTTACATGCAACCCTCATCTATTTTTACCGACCCGACAATTCCAATCCCTTCTCAGTTGCATCAGCTATTGAAACTCTTAAAAATTCTCTAAGCCAAGTATTGGTTCATTTCTACCCACTAGCCGGACGTTTGCACTGGACCGGGAATGGCGGTCGGGTTGAGCTCCACTGCAACGCCATGGGTGCTCTGCTTTACGAAGCTGAAACGGATGCCAAAATCGATGACTTCGGTGACTTTCGTCCCACGCCGGAGCTTCGAGCACTCATTCCTTCAGTGGATTATACTAGTCCAATACATGAACTTCCATTGTTCCTGGTACAACTCACAAAGTTGAGCTGTGGTGGCATTAGCCTTGGCTTGGCTATCTCACATATCATTGTTGATGGTACAAGCGCATTTCATTTTATTGCTGAGTGGGCTAGAATCGCTCGTGGTGAGCCGTTAGATAAGGTTCCATTTCTTGACCGAACAGTGTTACTAGCTAGGGACCCACCAACCCCACCGCGGTTTGATCATGCAGAGTTCAGTCCTCCACCGCTCTTGATTGGCCAATCGGACAACAACGAGGAGAAAAACAAAGAAACAACTGTAGCTATGTTGCACCTTAGCAAAACCCAAGTAGAGATACTAAAAAACATGGCTAATGTTAATCGAGCCGCTGACATTCGAGCCTATAGCCGATATGAAGCTGTAGCGGGACATCTGTGGCGCTGTGCATGCAAGGCACGTAAGCTTGAAAGCGAACAGTTAACCAGACTACGTGTGGCAGTGAATTTTCGTAACCGTTTGAGGCCGCCACTACCCCCTGGGTACTTTGGGAATGCAATATTAATAACAGCTGCAACGAGCCGAGCCGGTGAGCTAGTGTCAAAGCCATTAGGTTACGCTTCGTGTAGGGTCAGAGAAGCTAGTGAGATGGTTACAGATGAGTATACAAGATCAGCCCTTGATTTTGCGGCAAGTCAATTGGATGTGACCCGGTTTA
The DNA here is from genome assembly GCA_008638375.1 of Nyssa sinensis. Taxonomy (NCBI): domain Eukaryota; kingdom Viridiplantae; phylum Streptophyta; class Magnoliopsida; order Cornales; family Nyssaceae; genus Nyssa; species Nyssa sinensis. The sequence continues at coordinate 3,088,836 of CM018047.1, forward strand.
GGATATCCCATACAGGCGGGTACACCCAAGGGCTTTCCTATGGAAACCCAAATATTGGAATCACAAGCTGGATTGGCCTTCCCATCTATGGTGCAGATTTCGGATGGGGAAAAGAAATTCACATGGGCACAGGAGTTCTTGAATACGATGGCAGGAGTTTCATTCTTCCTGGTCCTGATGAAGATGGATCATTGCTTATTGCATTGAGACTGCAGGTGGCCCATATGGATGCTTTTAAAAAGTTCTTCCATGAGCTGGGCCTATATGAGGGTTTCTTTTAATTATGAGTACAGCCCTAGTCTTCGGTTGTCTTCCACCCATAAGCTATGTTCTAGTATATCTTTTAGTTTTATCATGATATTTGAAATCCATTTACCCCTTTTCAATGACTAACAGTTGCTTAGAGAGGAATTTACTCCTTTTTTTTAAAGAAAAAAAATTGAAGCAAACGGAAAATCAATGAATTCTTTAATCTTTTTCCTCCCTCTCCTCCCATCCCTGGAAGGAGAGAAAATTAAACTTTTAACCTTCTCTCACTTTTTTTCGTTCTTAATTTTAAACTAATAATAAAATAACTTCTTCCTTTTTCCACTTTAATTTCCTTCTAACACTCTCAACAAGCTGGTTGCCAAATATTTTTTCTTTTATGTATTAGATGAAGGATGCAATGTATTTTATATTTTTTATCTTGTATCTGTGTGTGATAGGACAAAAGTCATGTCAGCTATTGTGATCATAATATGTGTTTAGTTATGTCAGGTGAATTTAAAAAATTTGACTAATTAAGATTAATATATTGAATTAATTAGCACCTATACATATCAAAAGATCATATTTACTAGTACTTGAACTGTCACATCAATAAGTAAAAAAACTTAATAAAATATTATGATAAAAATAACATTACGCATTCTTGTAATGTGATTGATTTGTGTCCTACCAATCAAATTTGGATGAACTGTGACAGAATCCTCCAAATTAATTATTCTTATATATATTTCGGATGAAATAAAGAGCATCAATCACACTAATCCCACCTAGGTTAAATGAAGCTTCATCATGGTGAACTAGTTTTTGGTTTTATAATTAATATAATACTAGCATCAACCCCATGCATGCATCACATGGCTACGTTTATTTATTGGCTTATAGAAGTCGATGTTTTGAAAAAAAAACAAGAAAGAATTCACTAATAATAGCGTGAGTAAATAATAAATTATAACATGAATCAAATAATAAAAAATGAGTGAAATTATTAATTTTATCATTATTAGTGAAGAAATAACTAATTCATCCTTATTCGATCGATAAAATATACATGACCTTAAGTTTTCAAGTACAAGAGAAATGAATAACTGACATTGACCATTTGAAGGAGGTAATAGACGCAGGGTAATCTTTTCTAATACATGTTTGTGTATATATGGTAGACATATTATTTATATAAGTATCATAATAACAAGTCTTATACGTATGTAAATATATACGTACACAAACATGTGTATTATAACATATTACTCAATTGAAATATAACATCTCTTTTAGTCACTGTCAGTGCCCCACACCTACCATACGTGTGGCTACTTTAGTTGTTAGATTGCAATTTCAAAAACAGCGGCAACAATGATGTATCGTCAGGAAGCACAAATCCTGGGAGTGGAATGATAGATTGAGTTTTTATTAATACATAAATATTATATTCGAATTAATAAATATTTAATTTATTAATATATATTTTATAAACAATGAAATTCTTTTTTCTTGTATCTGCGTAAAAATTTTGTTTTTGAACTAACGTGGATCGAAGACATTGAGGATTGAACGCATCAATAAATAGCAAACTAATTATATCAACATTTCTAATATGGTACAATGATCCTGAAGTCATATCTACGCACCCTTATTGGTGAGTCAAGATAACAGTATGGAAGTCGTGGATGTGGTTGCAACAAGGACATGTACCTTAATTTTTTTAGTATGGTACCATCACAGTCAAAACACTAACAGGAGAAATTGCAATCTTACACACAAATTATCATTACAGCAACCAATAATAATAATAAAATAAAATATAAATTACACTTGACTTTTTAAAATTTTTTAACAATTATACTTGCTTCTTTTCTTTTATTTAATACTTACAAATACTTCTTTTGATTATTTTTTTTTAAAATAACAAAATTGTCCACTTTACTTTTTTTTTTAACCAATTTTTTCTAATTGTTTTTAAAAAATATTTTTAATTTTACATAAAAATAAATTTATAATAAATAATTTATTTTCATTTAATATAAAAATAAACATAAAGTTTTAATCAATATTTATTTGAAAATGAAAACAAATTCAAAAAATTTAGTTAAAATTGAAAAATGTGAAAAAAAGAATAAGATGAAATGAACAATTTTGTCATTTTGAAAGAAAAAATTGACTTAGAGTAAAAATTTGTAATTTTTCGTATAAAATTGAAAAGGTCACTATAATTTTAAAATCCTTAAAAAAAAAATTAATATAAGTTATCATATTTAAAATTATTTATTTTCCGTCTGTTTCTTTCCACATTTAGCAGTGAAGAGTTACAGCGCAAATGGCCTTTATTTATAGATATACATTTAAATATAAACATGCATTGAACTTGAAAGCAACTTTAAGTTATTCAAAAACGTAAATGGAACTCAAAGCAAATTCATTTATCATGACAAAACTAGTACAAAGGTCATGGCCATCAAACAACAAAGGACTAGGTCACTTATCAAAAAAAAAAAACAAAGGACTAGGTCTACTCATATATATATATATAGCTCTTAACTTAAAGCCTGGCCCACTCATATGGTCCTGACTCACATAGGTCTAATTTTTTAATTTTTTGACCATTGATATCGACACTGAGATCGTCAAATGTTCAAGTATTTTAAACTTTCAATTTTCTTGATTCCCATTCAGATAAGGTGAGAGCTCCGGGCTCCTCCACTGAGAGCTTACGGTTTCATGTTTTATTTCATTCGGTAGATTCTAAAGACGCCCTTGGTACTTATATTGAAGATCTAACAAAGATTTTCAAATACAAAAGTTGGTTTCATGTTTTATTTCATTCGGTAGACTCTAAAGACGCCCTTGGTACTATATTGAAGATCTAACAAAGATTTTTCAAATACAAAAGTTCAGTATCTTCCCTAACATTACTTAGATATCCTGGTAGAAGAACTTCTTAAATGCTTCCATATGGGTCTAACAAAGATTTTTCAAATACAGAAGTTCAGTATCTTCCCTAACATTACTTAGATATCCTGGTAGAAGAACTTCTTAAATGCCTCCATATGGGGCACCTGCAGTTTCAATGCAACAAGGACTGATCCACCTTCATCACGACCGGAAAGAATGAAACACTTACCATCAAAACCAAGAGTTCCGGGACCCATGTGAATTTCCTTTCCCCATCCGAAATCTGTACCGTGGGTGGGAAGGCCAATCCAGCTTGTGACTGCAAGATTTGGGTTCCCGTAGAAAAACCCTTGGTTGCACCCGGCACCGGCTGTATGGAATGACCTAAACCGACCCACATTTGATTGACTTGCCACAAAATCAAGGGCTGATCTTGCATACTCATCTGTAATCATCTCAATAGCTTCTCTTACTCTACCGGCGGCATAACTTAATGGCCTTGACACCAGCTCACCAGCTGGGCTCGTTGCCACTGCTATTACTATTGCATTCCCAAAGTAGCCTTGAGGTAGCGGGGGCCGCATTCGGTTACGAATATTTACCGCCGTGCGTAGTTGGGTTAATTGTTCCCTTTCATGCTTTCGTGCCTTTGATGCGCATTTCCACACATGACCGGCCACTGCCTCATATTTGCTGTAGCCACGAATATTGTCACTGCCGCCGCCACCATCATTAGCCATCTTCTTTATTTTTTCTACATGCTCTTTGCTAAGGTGTAGCATAGCTACACTAGTTTCTTTCTTTCTCTCCTCTTTGTCGTCCGATTCACCAATCAAGAGTGGTGCATCACTAAACTCTGCATGATCAAAACGTGGTGGGCGTCGTGGGTTCTCAGCGAGTAACACTGTCCTATCGAGAAATGGTTCAATATCTAACGTCTCACCACGAGCTATTCTAGCCCACTCACCAATAAAATGTAGTGCAGATGTTCCATCAACTATGATATGTGAGATAGCCACGCCAAGGCTAATGCCACCCCAACTCAACTTTGTGAGTTGTACCAAGAGCAATGGAAGTTCGTGTATTGGACTAGTATAATCTACTGAAGGAATCAGTGCTCGGAGCTCCGGCGTTGGACGAAAGTCACCAAAGTCATCGATTTTGGCATCTGTTTCAGCTTCGTAAAGTTGCGCACCCATGGAATTGCACTCGAGTTCAAGCCGACCACCATCACCCGTCCAGTGCAAACGTCCGGCTAATGGGTAAAAATGAACCAATGCTTGCCTTAGAGAATTTTTCAAAGTTTCAATAGCTGATGCTACTGAGAAGGAACTGGTGGGTCGATAAAGGTAGATGGTGGGTGCATGAGTTATGGGCATAAATTGATCGGAGTCTGATATGGGTAGACGCATTTTTGGAGTTACTTCGGCTGGCTTTATTATGTAAGAACCCTTCAACCTCAGCATTCTGTGTGTGTATGTTTGTGTGTGATATACAGAGAGATGTAGAACTGCTATATGCTGACGAGGTGATAATTATCTCTGTGGCCTCAGTTATATATAGTTGAAGAGCATGGATACTATAATCAAATATATATATCTATTATTGTCAAAGACTAAGTGTAGACATCGTTTTAGCCACATGCCGTTGTACTGTTGTTGAAAGGAAAATGCTAAAAAAGCAACCCAGACTGGGTACGTGCCATTGAAGTCTTGAAGATTGAAAAATCTCGACAAGCTTTTTTATTATTACTCCCTCCCTCCGTCTTAATTTATGAATCCTTTATTTTATTTTTTAATGTTTAAAAATAAAAGTTTTGTTTAAAAAATTAAAACATAAAATATTATAAAATTTTTAAATTAATTTTTTTTATTAATAGATGTGATTGTGATAACTAATGTAAAAAGATATTAGTTTTATAAAATTATACTTTTTATTAAAATATAAAAACATTAAATACATGTCTTCTTAAAAATTTGTATTCTCAAAAAGCATTCTTAAAATATGATAGAAAATAGTTGTATATTTATATTCAAGGTGTCTACTGGCAATACCAATTGTTATTTATAGCGGCATAGCCACTGCACAGACACCACTCATCCATATTTCAAGTTCTCTTTCACGAGTCTACTTTCACATTACTTTATGTATAATATTTAATTTTAAATTTAATAAGTGAGTTTTTTTCATATTTGTTTATCTGTTTTAATTATAATTTATTTTATATAATATATATAGATATATTTTTATTTTATTTTATTTTATTTTTTATATTTTTATTAAAATTAAATAATCATATAACATACATATAAATACATACATATTTTATTAAAATTATAACACATAAACAAAAAAAATCTATTAGCTGATTTAAAATCAAGTATTATTATTAATATATAGTCGTGCTTGTATCCATTCAGTGCATGTCTACAAGCGCGTGGGTTTTATTTTATTATAATTTTTTCTTCCACGTGTTCATAGATGGATAACACATCTTATATATATATATATATATATATATATATATAATTTTTTTTTTATGAAAGAGTTATTACAATCAATTTTTTGTATTTATTAAGTGCTCAATAATGCTAGACTTACTTAAAAATTCTACTAAAAATATTTACCTTCATGAGTTGGTAGTATTGTATTGGTTTGGATATCACATCATAATGCGATCATCATGTGATATTCAAGCCAATACAACACTGCCAACTTATGAAGGTAAATAATTTTGATAAAATATGAAGGTAAGACTAGCATTACTCTTAAGTGCATGCTTACAAGTACGTGGTATTCATTTTATTATAATTTTTTTCTTCCACATGTTCATAGATGGATCACACATCATATATATATATATATATATAACTTTTTTATGAAAGAGTTGATACAATCAATTCTTTTTTTTTCTTTTAAGAAGGAGTATTTTAACAATTTTGTTATTAAATTAATTCTTTTATTTTTTTTTTAGACTCTCACCACAAATTCTACAAGACGTAAAATGAAGAGTTCGAACTAATAATATTTAGATTTATAATACGTCTGTCAATCTATCTAAACTATCCCGTGAATAATATTACAATCAATTTAATTTGAACAATATATTGTAATTACAATACTAATTACAAAGCAATAGCGGAAAACAGAATTTAATATCTGTATACATATATATATATTATTAAATAATTAATAATAGTTAATGTGATATGTATTCAAGGTACTTAATAAAATTGAAAAAAAAAAAAAAAAGAGGTAACAAAAATAAGCCCTTGTCCGTTGGCCTCGTTACAGTCAAATTCTATAATTTTTAACTGTACGTCGGTTTGGCCATATCAATTTCGTCGCTCCCCTTCAACCCAAAAGTAAGGGAAGTTAATTTTTTTTTACTATCAAGTGAATTAGCATATCTCCTTATATTTTTTACTAATGAAAAAACTGGATTAAATGAAATGTTTGATTGGGAGAGGGTGAACCAAATGAGTTTAATTTATTAATTGTGATTATAAAAATAGATTAAGTTTGGTGCATCGTAATTACATATTATTACTTAAAGTATTAATATGGTTTCTTATGATTATGTATGAATTTTTTTTATTTACTGTACGTAGTTTTATGAGTTAAAACTTATGATTTGTAATAAATGTAGGAGTTGTTCCCAACACTTACTCAATTGGTTATAGTCTTTTCATTGGACTTAACAATATTAAATAAAGAGTAATACTATACTAATTAAAACTTTCTACGAAATCTATTTATACAGATGAGTTGTTAGTATTATATTAGTTTTTGAGTTAAGTTCAAATTTAAAAACTAAAAAATCTTATAATAATTAAAAAATAAAATACATGTTTTTGACCGATACTATTTTAATCTATCTTACATCATTGAACAATGCTTTTGTTCATTTGATTTTAAAAGTGTTCTATTATATAGGATTATATTTGATCAATATTGAATATTCTAGAATATAATATTAGAATGAAAAATATCTATTAAATAATAAATTATTTGTTTAGTTGATTCAAGTACTAATTTTGGTGTAACTTGTAAAGTAATTTACAAAGATCCATATAATTTATTATTTTTTTATAAAAAAAAAATTAAAATTATTAAATCCCTTACAATGCCACTGCCAATATACCACAGTGACATCCATCCATCACTGTCATCCTTGTTAACTAGTTGTTGCTCTTATAATTAATACTAGCATTAAGCCCATGCATGCATCACGGGAAGCTCTTGTGTGAATAGGTGGAAGCACAAAATTCAGTGGTGCAGAAAGTTTGCAACTCCAAGTGAGGAATGGCCGACACTGCTCTACGTAATTTCCACTTAAAGGAGATGATAGGAGGCTTTTTTTTTTTTAGAGGAATGGGTCCTTAACGGGTCTGCCGGACAGTATTCGATCCCTTGTTTTAGTTTCTTAACGGGTCTGTATTAGACTCACACTAACAGTAACGGATTTATTTGTTGTGTGGCTCGATTCGTTGACAGGTCATGATTAATTTTACTTGAAGAAATATTTTTTTATGAATTGATATATTACGTAATATTGTATTATTTTAATGTCACTTTATCACATAAATTATATCTGATTTAGAAAAATAAAATTATATCATATATATAATAATAATATTATTAAAATAATACATTAATAGTCATTTTATCATAACTATTCAAAAAAAATTTCAACTGTTGACTTCTCTTTAGAAGATGAGAGTCAAGTTAACGTCAATGTTACTGTCAAGTCGGTGTTAATATCAGTGCCAGACACCACAATTTTATGCAAGGCTACTAACTAGGTAGGATAGGTAGGTTGTATTATTGTTGAAAAAATGAATTACTTTAACTCATGGGTGTTCATCCAAACCATTGATGCCGCGTCAATCCTAGTGTCAATATCAGTGCCAGACACCACAAATTTATGCAGACCAATGCTAGTTATAATTTAAAATTTTATTAAAAATATTTTACACGTTGATGTATGATGTATAATTAATATCATATTGTCACATTAACATATAAAATATTTTTGATAATTTTAAATGATAAAAATAGTTTTATCCTTTTATGTGAGGCTACTAGGTAGGATGTCATTATTATTGAAAAAATGAATTACTTTAACTTATGGTTTTATGCAAGGCTATTAGCTAGGTAGGAAGTCATTATTATTGAAAAAATGAATTACTTCAGCTTATGGTGTTCGTCCTAACCATTGATGCTCGTTGAATACAAATTCAAAGGAAGAAGAAGCAAAGTAGCTGGGTGAAAAAAAAGACAAAATAAAAATAAATATACAAAATTATTATATTTTATTCATTTAAAACAATGGCAATTCAAACAAACTACTCTCTCCGTCTCAAAATGATAGTCTCTTTTGGGTATTCTAACTTTTTTAAAAATATTATTTTATTATTTTGAAACTATTTAAATTTTTCATATTACCCTTATTTAATTATAAATCATGTTCATATTAGGTGTAATAAAGAGTAGTTTTAAAAATTTATAACTTAAAAGTACGTTAACTTTTTAAATAAAACTCTTAAGATAAATAGTGATAAAAGACTCTTAAAATGAGACGGAGGGAGTATTTGAATAGGCTGACGGCAATCAGGCTTGGGCATGCGGTTCACAGCCCACGGCTTGAGCTCTTTTCTTCTTTTTTTCAACAGACACGAGCACATAAAGCTTGGCACGCACTACACCCTTATATATATATATATAAAGTTTAACCCTAACATAATTAGGATTTCTAATCCTATTTAAATTAATAATACCACTCCCACTAGAACAAAGACTCCTAATCCTTTTAGGATAAAATAAATCAAAATCAAATCTTACCGCTACCATAACTCAACTTTAAAAGTCCTACTAAAAACATAATAACTTGGTTTAATTGACTCACATTCTGCGTCAATCCTGGTGTCAATATCAGTGCTAGACACCACAATTTTATGCAAGGCTACTAGCTAGGTAGGAAGTCATTATTATTGAAAAAATGAATTACTTTAGCTTATGGGTGTTCATCTTAACCATTGATGCTTGTTGTGTTAGAATATGTCCCACATGAAAGGGTAATATGGACATTATTTGGACTTAATGAAAGTAGGTGGTTATTGGTTTTGAAAAAATTACGCACGGTTACTTAATTAGTGAGATATAATAGGGGAAGTGTTTTCCTATTTATCTACTTTTATGGGGAGTAGGATAAGCGTTTGATTTTAAGTAGGAATTATCCTCTCTCTACCCATATAACTTTAACTAGGTTTTCCCATAACACTCTGGCGGAAAAAAAAAAAAAAAAGGGGTGAAGTGAGAGAAATAATTTCTACAGGCTTTCTTCAAGAAGGTGATTTCATTATAGCTGATTCCGATATGCCTTTTATGAAATATTATTTTATTCGCATCATCGATGATTATGTGATTTTCATAATAGTTGAAGATTCTTATTTTAGCAAATTAAATTTTACATATTGTATTAGAGCCAAGTTGAAACTATCATGATTTTTCTTTTAATATAGAGATTGATTTCATTAATATTTTATCATAAACATTAAATTTGTGTAAAATATAAATTTAACGTTGGAGAAGACCTTGGATTTCCTGCCCATGCTTTCCGTAAAAAAATTTCACTTCGCTCATCTCATTGCGCTGCCACATGTTGGCACCACCACCTCAATAATTGATATAGAGATAGAGATTATGTTGGCCTATTTATAAGCCTGATGGTATACGGTGCACTGACCCACAGGCTATTAAGGAAGGAGGTATTGATGTAAATGGATTTTTCATTATTGGAGTGAGTGCTGTAAATGTGTGGACAATAACTTCCCTTTAGAGTCAGTCTAATTGATATCTTACGTGACCATAGACGCTAAGTCGTCACCTACCGTTGAATAATGCGCGGTCCACTATTCGATCGTTGATCATTCAAACAATCAATCCATTCGATTGATTGATCAATCGATCTTTTGAGGATCAAAGCCGCTATGTTGATGCGACGTCGTGTGAATTCTAGGGTTTCGGTTGTGTTTCTCTTTTGTTCATCGTTATGGGCTGGATTTAAGTTATGGGCCTAGTAAATTTGTAATAGTAGTTTTATGTTATGGGATCACTTGTATTGGGTTAATAATTATATTTATGTATGTATGGGCTGAATTGTTATGGGTTGGATTTTGCATGTCATTAAAGAAAATTAAAAGATTATTTTATTTATTTATTTATTTTTGCTTGGTTATTTATCAATCAATATTTAGATTATGATTAGCATGTTGTCACCAAAGTGATTTTGCTGGTAAAAAGTTATAAATATTGAATTAAATTATGACTTTGTAAAATAATTATGGAATGATTATTTGATTATTATGGTTTGACCCAAAGGTGCACCAACTTTCAAGTAGTCATTAAATTAATTAGAATAATTGATAATTAAATTAATTAGAATAATTGATAGAATTATAGTGAGATTATGATGGATGCCCAAAGGTGACAAACCAATCAAACTTGAAGGGTTATCAATTATGCCTAGGTGAGTGAAAATCACCATTAAATTTGAATATTAGTATAATACATTAGTTAATCCAAAGATTGAACGCAATATTGCTAATGGAATTGATTTTTTCAAAGCATTCATGTTGTGATATTTTTTGCAGTGTCAGTTCCTGTTTCACTTCATTCGCTAGCTTCTTCTGTTCCAATTTTTAATGAAGTTAATTTCTCTTACTAGAAGGAACAGATCCAGTTTCACCTTGGTGTTTTGGATCTTGACTTAGCACTGCAAATTGACAAACCGGCTGCTATTACTGAAACAAGCAATTCGGAGCAGCAAGCTTTGTCTAAGTCATGGGAAAGACCGAACAGATTAAGCATCATGTTTATGCGAATGTGTATTGCGAACAAAATCAAGTCATCGCTTCCTCAAATTGAAAATGCAAAGGAATATTTCAAGGCTGTGAAAGATCAGTTTCGTTCAGCGAACAAGTCCCTTGGAGGGAGATTAATGGCTGAACTTACTACCATGAAATTTGATGGTAGCCGTGGAATGAATGAGCATGTCCTTGAAATGACCAATCTAGCTGCTAGACTCAAATCTCTAGGTATGAACGTTGATGAAAGTTTTCTTGTTTAGTTCATTCTGAATTCCTTACCTGCTCATTATGGGCCATTTCATATTCACTATAACACTATTAAGGAAAAGTGGAATGTGAATGAATTGGAAAGTATGTTAACTCAAGAAGAGGCAAGACTTAAGCAACAAGGATAACATTCAGTTAATGTTATGAGTTATGGAGTTGGAAGCAAAGGAAAGACACACAAGAAGAGTTCCAAGAAAGATCCATCAAAGGTTGTGGGACCCTCTCATGTCAATGGGGTTCACAAGAAGGAACATAATGGACCGAAATACTATTTCTGTAATGGCTATGGGCATTTAAAGAAAAATTGCCCGAAACATAGAGCTTGGTTGGAGAATAAAGGTAAGCTATTACCTTATGTATGTTTCGAATCAAATATGACACAAGTTCTTTCTAATACATGGTGGATTGACTCTGGTTCTACTATTCATGTTTCAAATTCGATGCAGGGATACCTTTTGATCCTAAACATAAAGGAAAATAAGCATTTTATAGTCTTGGGAGATGGAACTCAAGTACCAGTTGTTGGTGTTGGGACTTTACGTTTGTTTTTAGAGTCAGGCCATTGTTTGGACCTATTTGATACTTTTTATGTTCCTACTATTTCTAGAAATTTACTTTCCATGTCAAGACTTGATTATGATGGTTATGCTTTACATTTTGAACATAAGGGTTTTCGTTTATTGAGAAATGACTCATTTGTTGGTTCTAGTGTTTTATCTAAGGGGTTATATAGATTTAATCTTAACAAGATTTTTGTTAAAACACTCCTCACCCTGCATCATGATGTTGGAACTAAACATAGCAAAATTAATGAGAATTCCTCTTTCTTGTGGCATAAAAGACTAGGTCATATATCCAGAGAAAAAATAGAGAGATTGGTAAAGGATGAGATTCTTTCAAATCTTGATCTTACTGATTTTGATGTATGTGTGAGTTGCATTAAAGGAAAGGAAACCAAACATACAAAGAAAGGCGCCACAAGAAGTGGAGAACTTTTGGAGATTGTCCATATTGATATTTGTGGACCTTTCGACTCACCGTCTTTTGGTGGAGAAAAGTACTTTATCACTTTCATCGATGATTTTTCACGTTACGATTATATCTATTTGTTGCATGAAAAGTTTCAAGCAATAAATGCTTTAAAGGCATATATTGCTGAAGTTGAGCGACAATTAGATAGAAATGTGAAAATCATTCGATCAGATAGAGATGGTGAGTATTACGAAAGGTATGATGGAATAAGACAATGTCCAGGACCATTTGCTAAATTCCTATAAGAGCATGGTATTTGTGCGCAATACACAATGCCTGGTACGCCTCAGCAGAATGGTGTGGCTGAAAGGCATAATCGTACCCTTATTGAAATGGTTAAAAGTATGATAAGTAACTCCTCAGTACCCATTTCATTGTGGATGGAGGCCCTTAAGACAGCCGTTTATGTGCTTAACCGGGTTTCTAGTAAGGCAGTTCAAAAGACTCATTTTGAACTGTGGACAAGAAGGAAACCGAGTTTGAGACACTTTCATATTTGGGGTTGTCCAGCAGAGGCTAGGATCTATAATCCGTATGAATAGAAGTTGGATTCTAGAACTATAAACGGGTACTTTATTGGTTACCCAGAGAAGTCCAAAGGGTATAGGTTTTACTGCCCTAACCATAATACAAGAATTTTTTAAATCGAAAATGACAGATTCCTTGAGAATGGTGAAATTAGTGGGAGTGATGTATCAAGTAATGTGGTCATCGAAGAAGTTCGAGTGCCTATCCCAATACCCGTAACTTCAATGGAAATTGTTGTTTGTCTAGTTATCGAACAGTTTGATAACATTGAACAACAATTTAGTGATCAGTCACTCCATAATGAGAATGTTACCATTGAACCAGTTGTAGAACAATCACAAGGAATAGCATTAAGGAGATCAGTTATTTCATATGATTATTTGGTATATCTGCAAGAATCTGATTATGATTTAGGGACAAGTAAAGATCCGGTTTCATTTTTACAAGCCATTGAAAATAGTGATTCTGAAAAGTGGATCAATGCTATAAATGATGAGTTGAAATCAATGGAACAAAATGAAGTTTGGGACGTCGTTGATTTTCCTGAAGGTTTTAAGACAGTCGGGTGTAAGTGGGTCTTTAAGACCAAACGCGACTGCAATGGCAATATTGAACGACACAAAGCTAGACTTGTTGCAAAAAGTTTCACTCAAAAATGAGGTATTGATTACAAAGAGACTTTCTCTCCTGTATCGAAGAAGGACTCTCTTAGGATCATAATGGCTCTAGTGGCTCATTTCGATTTGGAGTTACACCAAATGGATGTGAAAACTGCTTTTCTAAATGAGAATTTAGATGAAGAGGTTTATATGGATCAACCTGAAGGTTTCTTAATTAAAGGAAATGAGCATATGGTATACAAATTAAAGAAGTCAATTTTTTGTAGTTGGAATGCTCAGGAAATACCAAAGTAATCCTGGAATGAAGCATTAGAAAGCTGCAAAGAAGGTGTTAAGATACTTGAAGGGAACAAGACACTATATGCTCACGTATCGAAGGTCTGATCAGTTGGAGGTGGTTGGCTACTCCGACTCAGATTTTGCTGGTTGTGTTGATAGTCGGAAGTCGACTTTTGGTTATTTGTTTCTATTAGCCGGAGTAGCAATATCATGAAAAAGCGCCAAACAAACTATCATAGCAGAATCTATTATGGAAGCTGAATGTGTGGCATGCTTTGAGGCCACAATTCATGCTTTATGGCTACGGAATTTTATCTCGGGACTTGGAATTGTCAACAGCATTGCCAGGCCGCTGAGAATGTATTGTGATAATTCCGCAGCAGTCTTTTTCTCCAAGAATGACAAATATTCTAATGGCGCTAAGCACATGGAGCTCAAATATTTGGCCGTTAAGGAGGAAGTTCAGAAACAAACAGTGTTTATAGAACATATTAAGACTGAGTTCATGATTGCAGATCCTTTAACTAAAGGGCTAGCACCAAAGACATTTAAGGAATATGTTGATCGCATGGGTCTTTGTTGTAATCCCTGAGATATGTTTTGTGAATTTTTTGTTTTTGTTCTATAACATTTATAGAGATATCGCTAATTGTGTTTCTGACATTTTTCCTGCTAACCATCAATTACGTAATTATGAAGATGGATTATTGATGATAGAAATCGTCTTTGACAAAGACATTATGGGGACATTACAGTTACTTCGTATTATGGATTATAATTAAGTGGTTTGTTAGCATTGTAATGCATGGAAGGGAAGATGTCACTTTATTGATGTTTACCGCCATGACTCATGTTAGTAAGTTATTTAATTATAATATTATTGTAATCTCACTAAAGTGCGAATAAGCTAATGTTATGCGCATATTATGTTTACCTTGTTAATCCAAATAAGTGTCGTTCATATGGGCCAAGTGGGAGAATGTTAGAATATGTCCCACATGAAAGGGTAATATGGACATTATTTGGACTTAATGAAATTAGGTGGTTATTGGATTTGGAAGAGTTACGCACGGTTACTTAATTAGTGAAATATAATAAGGGAAGTATTTTCCTATTTATCTACTTTTATGAGGAGTAGGATAAGAGTTTGATTTTAAGTAGGAATTGTCCTCTCTCTACCCACATAACTTTAACCAAGTTTTCCCATAACACTCTGGCGGAGAAAAGAAAAAGGGGCGAAGTAAGAGAAATAATTTTTACAAGCTTTCTTCAAGAAGGTGATTTCATTATGACTGATTCTGGTATGTCTTTTATGAAATATTATTTTATTTCCGCATCATCGATGATTGTGTAATTTTCATGATAGTTGAAGATTCTTATTTTAGCAAATTAAATTTTACATGTTGAATACAAATCTAAAGGAAAAAGAAACAAAATGGGTGGGTGAAACAAAAAGACAAAATAAAAATAAATACACAAAAATTATTATATTTTATTCATTCAAAACAATGGCAATTCAAACAAACTATTTGAATAGGCTGACGATAATCAAGCTTGGCCATGCGGCTCACAGCCCACGGCTTGAGCTCTTTTCTTTTTTTTTTTCAACAGACACGAGCACACAAAGCTTGTCACGCACTACACCCATATATATATATATATATATATATAAAGTTTAACCCTAACATAATTAAGATTTCTAATCCTATGTAAATTAATAATATTACTCTCACTAGAACAAAGACTCTTAGTCCCATTAGGATAAAATAAATCAAATCCTACTGCTACCACGACTCAACTTTAAAAATCCTACTAAAAACATAGTAACTTAGTTTAATTGGCTCACATTGCCTCCCTTAAACCAAGGTATTCAAGCTTCACCATGCCAAGTAATCTCTTCAACTTCAAAAAGGAATTTGTTTTGAGCAGCTTTCTAAAAATATTTGCAACTTGTTCTTCAGAAGGACAAAAGTCAAGCTAGATCTTCTCGTCATTCACCAAATCACGAATGAAATGAAACTTGATATCAATGTGCTTGCTTCTCCCATGAAAAACTGGATTCTTTGTCAATGCAATGGCTGACTTGTTATCACAAAATATTGTTGTAGGACCATCCTGCTTGTGTTGTAGAATACTAAGCATCTGCCGTAACCAAACTGATTGAGTAGCAGTATTCCCTGTTGCAATGTACTCTGCCTCTGCTGTTGAAAGAGCAACAACCCGCTGTTTTTTAGAAGACCAAGAAAATACACCAGAACCAAGATGAAAAACATGTCCTGAAGTACTCTTTCGCATCTCAGTATCTCATGCCCAATCACTATCTGTATATCCAACAAGTTCCAAATTATTAGAGGATGAGTAAAAAATACCATCACTTTGCATACCTCGAATGTATCACAAAATTCATTTAGCTGCTTGTAAATGAGATTGATGTGGAGTCTCTATAAATCTGCTAATCAACGCAACACCAAACACAATATTTGGCCTAGTAGAAGTCAAATATTTCAAGCTTCCTACCAACCTTTTAGAGTAGGTTGGATTCCCAAGATCACCTGTACCATCTCTCACCAACTTCATCCTCTCCTCAACTGGAGTCAAAATTGGATTGGACTTGTCCATTTTGAACTTTTTCAAAATATCATTGGCATACTTTTCTGTGAAATAAAAATTTCACCATCTGTTTGAATAACTTCAATGCCAAGAAAATAAGACATTAGTCCCATATCTATCATCTCAAAGTGAGCTATCATAGCCTCCCTGAATTCTAAAATCAACTTTGGATTATTTCTAGTAAATATCAAATTGTCAACATATAAGCACACAATAAGAATATTACCATGTGAATTAGACTTGAGATGTAGAGTATGATCATAAGGACATCTCTCAAAACCATGCTCAACAAAGTAAGAGTCAATGCGTGTATACCACGCTCTAGGCACTTGCTTCAATCCATACAAGGCTTTATTCAATCTAAGGACTTTATTTTCATGCCCTTTTATCACATAACCGGCAGGTTGCTCAATATAAACTTCTTCTTTAAGTACACTATTCAAGAATGCAAATTTAACATCCATTTGAAAAATTCTTCAATTATTTTGAGCAGCAAGAGAAACAAACATACGAACTGTATCAAGTCTAGCAACAGGAGCAAACACCTCAAAATAATCAATACCTGGCTTTTGTTTGTAACCCTTAGCCACCAATCTTACTTTAAAGCGATCTACTTCACCATTGGGCCTGTACTTTGTCTTGTACACCCACTTCACAACAATTGATTTCTTACCACTAGGAAGAGTAGTAAGTTGCCATGTGTTGTTCTTCTCAATTGCATGAATCTCATCATCCATGGCTTTAATCCAATATTCATCACGAGAGGCTTCTTCAAAAGTCACTGGATCACAATCTGTAAATAAAGCAAAATTCATAAAATCTTCGTTAGTTGGCTCATTATCACTACCAACAACATAATCTTGTAAGCGAGTAGGCAAGTGGCATTGGTGTTGAGGACGCCTAGAGGACTCTACATGAGGTGATGACACATCTGAAGATGGATCTTCTTACCACTTGGAAGAGTAGTAAGTTACCATGTGGTGTTCTTCTCAATTGCATGAATCTCATCATCCATGGCTTTAATCCAATGATCATCACGAGAGACTTCTTTAAAAGTCACTGGATCACAATCTGCAAATAAAGCAAAATTCACTAAATCTTCATTAGTTGGCTCATTATCACTACCAACAACATAATCTTGTAAGCGAGCAGGCAAGTGACGTTGGCGTTGAGGATGACACATCTGAAGATAGAGGATCACTAATCTGAGGCTCACTCTGTATTTCAATTTGCGAATCTGCATTATTAAAAGTTAAAGCTAGTTGGATTTGATCATTCTGAGACCAATCTCAAACTCCTTACTCATCAAAAGTCACATCACGACTGATAATCACCTTCTCTGTTATTGAATTATACAACTTATAAGCCTTTGACAATTGACTATAGCCAATAAAAATACATTTTTCACCTCTATCATCAAGTTTCTTTCTAAGATGATCTGGCACATAAGCATATGCAATACATCCAAACACCCTTAGGTGTTTAATGACAGGCTTCTATCCACTCAAAGCTTCCTGCGGAGTTTTGTTAGAAACACTTCTAGTAGGGCACAAATTAATCTATATAATACATATTTATATATAATTTTAATTTTAATATATATATTATAATTTTAAACGGATCGGACTGGATTAACGGATCGGATAATCGGTTATTAACGGATTCGGATACGGATTAACATTTGCCTGATCCGTCGGATTAACGGATTGGATTTCTTATTAAACGGATCGGATTCGGATTGGCTGAATCCGATCCGTTTACAGCTCTAGTTAGATATAGTACTGTGGGATCCAAAAATTACTCTGATACTAAATGTAGGACCCAAAAATTATTCTGATACTAAATGTAGGATTTAAAATCTCTCCAATACTAATTGTAAAACTAAAAAGAAACAAAGTAGGAAAAAAAAAAAAACAAGAAGATGAAATTGTTTCGTTCTTCAACTACAAAGTAAACTTATATTATTTTATTTAAGCAGTATAAAATCTTACACTCACAAATATATTATCATAACCTCCTATGATTCTCAAATCGATAGGCACACACAATTATGGTAGCCACAATTCGGCTTGCTACATAAACACACACACTCACGGTGCAGGCTCTCGGTTCATGGCCTGTTTTTCTGGCCACCATTTATTATTTTTATGGCTTACAACTCAATGTGATAAAGACCCACATTTATATAACATTGAGTCTAAGTCATATTTTGTGGCTTGCTACATAAACACACACACTCACGGTGCAGGCTCTCGGTTCACGGCCTCTTTTTCTGTCCACCACTTATTATTTATGTGGCTTACATCTCAATGTGATAGAGACCCACATATATATAACATTGAGTCTAAGTCCTATATTGATTAGGACATCTAATCTCATACAAACTAGTATATTTTATTTAACTATAATCACAAAACTAACTCTCATTAGAATATTAGTCCAACTACAATTAGGATTACTTAAAAAGACTCTAAATATTATTAAAACTCAACAAACCAAATTAAGAAACTTTCTAAAATTTATGAGCTTGGTTTAATTAGCCAACAAGTACCATTTCTAGACATAACAATATTACAAGCTGGTGACCCGCCAACTCCACCGCGGTTGGATCATGCAGAGTTCAGTCCACCACTCTTGATTGGCCAATTGGACAACAATGAGGAGAGAAAGAAAGAAACTACTGTAGCTATGTTGCACCTTAGCAAAACTCAAATAGAGAAACTAAAGAACATGGCTAATGCTGGTCGAGCCGGTGAGATTCAAGCCTACAGCCGATATGAAGCTATAACTGGACATATTTGGCGCTGTGCATGCAAGGCACGTGAGAATGAAAACGAACAGTTGACCAAAATACGTGTGGCAGTAAATATTCGTGATCGTATGAAGCCCCCACTACCCCATGGGTACTTTGGGAATGCAATGTTAATAACAGTAGCAACAAGCCGAGCCGGTGAGCTAATGTCATGGTCATTATGTTATGCTTCGAGTAAGGTGAGAAAAGCTATTGAGATGGTTACAGATGAGTTTGCAAGATCAGCCCTTGATTTTCTGGCAAGTCAATCGGATGTGACCCAGTTTAGGACATTTCATACAGTTGGGTGAACCCAAGGGCTTTTCTATGGGAACCCAAATATTGCAATCACGAGCTGGATTGGGCTTCCCATCAACGGTACAGATTTTGGATGGGGAAAGGAAATTCACGTGGGCCCAGGGGGCTCTTGGATTCGATGGCAAGGGTTTCATTATTCCTGGTCACGATGAAGATGGATCATTGGTTATTCCGTTGAGTCTGCAAGCAGCCCATATGGAGGCTTTTGAAAAGTTCTTCTATATGGACATTTAAGTAAGGGTGATGAGCTGGGCTTAAGGTTGGGTTACATTAAAATAATGAGTAGAGCCCTAGTCTTTTCTTGTCTTCTGCCCATAAGAGATGTACTAGTTTTATCATGATATTGAAATTTGCTTTCAATTCCATTTACCCCTTTGAACAACTAACAGTCCTTGGATAAGTAAGAGGGAAAGAAAATAAAGGGATAATGTTAGTTGTAAGGGAGAAGAGTTCCATTATTTCATGTTTGGATATTTAATGAAAAAAAAAAGGAAAAAAAATGACAATCTAATTCTCTCATGTTATTTGAAAAAAAATAAAGGAAAAAATTTAATTATGTGAATAGAATATGTAAAATAGGAATTTACTTATTTTAAAAAATAAAATCAAAACAGGTGGTCAGTAAATGTTTTAATCATTTTCCTCTTGCTCATCCTACTTTAGAAATGAGAGAAAAATAGACTTTTAAGATTCTTCCACTCTTTTTTTTTTTTTTCTCGTTATTTTGAAATCAATAATACTGAAATAAATTATTTATCAATTAGTTTCAATTTCTTACAAATTCTAGTATATTTTTCAAATTATATGATGAATTTATTCAATCACTAGCTCATTTTTTTTTTCTCTTCTTCTTTTTTTTCTAAATAATGTCTCCCATACAATGATGTCAATTTAAGAAACTATGTCCCAAAAGATTTTAAATCAAACACACGGTGCAACAAATCAAAACAGATTAATAAATCAAAATCAGACAAATAAACCAAGCATATTTCAAAGTCAAGTGCAATAATGGTATATTTTATGGGAAAAAAAAAAGCTTAGAAGTCCAAAAATTTGACGAAGGCAGCTTGATTGCTTCCCTTTATTTGGAGTTCAAGGGAAAAATTAGGGGATGGAAAAACCTTCTCTAAGTCGGAAGGGAAAAAAATGTATAATTTCAAACTCTATTTTTTAAAGAATAAAATGCTAAAAAGTCTCTAAAATAAAATTTTTAATCCAAAAAATTCATGATAATTTTTTTTTATCTTAAAGATGCAAAGAATAAAATTTTACTACAAAAAAAATTCAACTATAAACTTCTATCTTAACATCGTTAAAAAATATTATTAATTAGACTAAAATAACTTTCAAGATAAATTTTAAGCAATTACTAAATAATTGATAAAATAAATTCTTCAATACAAAAGAAAAAAAAACATAACATTTTTATTTATCCAAAAGGCACCAAAAATAATTTTTCATTTCATAAAATGTTATGCTTTTTTTATTGAAGAACTTATTTTATTTATTTATTTTTTACTATTTTTTTTCTAAAATATATCTTGAAGGTGATTTACTCTAATCAGTAATATTTTTTAACGGTATTAAAATGAAAGTTAATAATTAGACTTTTTCGTAATAATTTTTTTTTTATCTTTTAGATAAAAAAATATACCATGAACATTTTGAATTGAAAATTTTATTTTAAATATTTTTCTCCTTTTTTTTTTTTTTAATGTGTTATGATTGTCTTGTCAATAATGTAAATATTTGAATGAGTTTAGAAAGTAACAAACCATAAAAACTAAAAGAGTGTTGTCGTGGGAGAAGGAAGGGTGAAAAAACAATTAAAGTGGGACAGTTGTCAAGGTTAGAAATTTGAAGTCATGTCAACCATTTTACTAGTGCCAGGGTTTTGATTCTGTGCTTCTTAGGCTATGAAAAAAGTAATCCAAACTATTCATAAAGGTTTATTGTAATTCATCATCAACCTTTGATCCTTGCACTAGGTTTTTACATCATCAAAATGGATGTATGTATCTTGATTATAAATGTACAAGCCACGAGGTAATTAGTGTCTCAAATGTTTATTAGTCGACGGTCTTGTAGTCAAAGTGATGTCTCCTTGTTTTTCTAAAGAAAAGGTTAAGGGTTTAATTTTTGTTAGTGATAAAATTAAATTCTTTTTTATTGTTTGGACAGAATAAGTTGAGTTAGTAAGATAGTTAGGTGCTTGTTCATTAAGTTGGGCCTCCGATCGGCCCACAAAGTCCTGAAAGCTCTTAACATATGGATACTTGACCGTCTTGTTTTAACCCAAAAAAAAAAAACATGTGTGTGAACTAAGGGTTAGTTGGCTCGCGACTGAAGCTGAGGCTGAAAAAGTGGGCTTGCCATGCAGTTTTAAGACGCTCCTAATAACTCTGTCTATAAGTTAGTGGGCTGGCCCCGCATTTTTGCACCCCCACATATTGCGGCAAACAAGCTCTAAGAGTGGGCTAGGCTAAAAGTCAATGAATGTTGGTTGGGTTGGGTTTAAGTCTAAAACTTTGGGTTGGCCCATATCAATGGTATATTCTATTTGGTTCGACTTTCCTCTGCCTAACCCAAACTTTTTTTTTTTTTTTTTTTAAATCTAAATTGAATTGTTTACATGTATGGAGAATTCCTGTTTTGTCTTAATAGCGTTTCATGATATTAGATATAGGAGTATATTTGATAAATTCTGATTATTAGTGAATACAGTTTGAAATAATAAATTATTTGTTTAGTTGATTCCGGTACTAATTTTGGTGTAAATCTTTGTGCTTACTCTATTGATAGAAATTATTGTAATAATGATTTACTTTTTCATTTTCTATGTCTTTATAAATATTAATATTTATGTTTTACTAGTAATTTGGTCATATCATTTAATCAATTTTAATTTTTTGATTTGAATAGGAGATATCTGTATATTATTTTATAAAATATGAGAGGTCAGTATAATTTAAAAAAAAATAATATAATTATCATAAATTTAAGAGAAAGTCAATATAATTTAACCAAAAGAATGATGAGTGAAAACCAAACATTATTATATGATGACACGACCAACATCATTCTATATGATTTTCTGTCTAAAAGTATCAAACCTCACATGGCAATTTGCAACGTGGAATATCATGACATGTGTTGAGCCATCATTGATGACAAGTAGGACAGAATAGGGACCCTTCATTTGACAAAAAAAATTAAAAATTCTTTGTTTTTTAAGTTTTTTAAAAAGGCATGTTGGGGCAGCAATTGGACATGCAAGGGCATGGCAATATGTAATTGATTTGATCACTACGATTGTGTTGCAGTATTTTAACACACGAGTGCCCATTATTTGGTCTTTGGTCTTTTTATTCATGGAAGATTGGAGACAATGTGTTTGCAATTAAATGCTTTGCATCTTTCTCCATTGCTTTCTTATTATCATCCAAAATTATTATTGAAGATAAATAATATAAAAAAAGAAAAGAAGAGTGTGTATATATATATATGTGTGTGTGTGTGTCAAAACACTTTCGTTTAACTGATATTTGTAACTTAAGAATGACCTGCACCCGTTATAAAAAAAGTTTTATTAACTATAAGTATAGTAAATTAAACTTGAGACTTTCGAGTTACGATAATTCTTTCAACACATCGTGTCCTCCACACGAATTCATTATTTTATTTAAAAAAATCATGATTTAAAACAAACTCAGGTTTTAACATTTTGACCAATTGAGCTTACATTAGAGGAAAAACATTGCAAGGCACACAGTACATCAATTAAATATGGAGAATTCATCATCATGATTCATGAACCGTATGGCTATATACTCATTTTTAGTTGATGTCTTTCACTTTCTGACCAGTTGTACTTTCAAAATAGGAATTAGAATTGCAGCAAAAAAAGTGTATAATAGTAGTCAATTAGATATGGACTATTCCACCACGAGACAGCCCAGACAATACGTTGGTGGGTAATAAGAGATCGGATAAAGGCCCACAAGGCCTGGTTGAGAGTTACAATACATATGATATGTCCAAATCAGAACATGCTGAAGCAACCAAACAATTTTCTGGAATCTGGCTTGAAAACCTCATAATAATTGAGGTCAATATTTGAAATTATTTGTTGTATTGTGAGATTCATTGTACCTGATATATCCAAAATAAATCCTCACCTCAAGATGAACTTGACACGTGGGTAGGAAATTTCTGCCTACCGAAGTATATCGGCTACTTAGCAGAATTAGAATTACGGTTTTAATATTCTGACAAATTAACTTACAAATTCTTAACTCCACCTCAAAACTTAGTACTAGGTGGATGAAGTTAGATATTTAGATTCCAAGCTTCTAACAGAGTCTAATAAGAAAACTTCCGTTATGAGATTAATATAATATCAAGATTTTCTCTTTTTAATGTTACTTTGATGGCCAGTGTCAACTTTATAAAAAGATTTGAATTCTCAACAGACGACTCTTTGCTTTGATTATCGGAGTAGCCATTAACGGGGTCTCTTCAATAACCACTTAACCTTGTTTTGTAAATTTTTTTTAGCGAATTTCAACCGTCAATCAACGTACATCAGGATTATTCACAACAGTATTCATAAAGGATTTTAAGTTAGTTGTAATTTACTTAACACAACTCTTTTTTTTTATCTTGATTTAGGACCGATTGTGTAATAATATGACACTAAGTACAATACAGGTGAAAAAAATAAAAATAAAAAATAAAAAAACTCAAATGGGATTTTTGGACATTGAGATAGAAAGGGAAAGCAGTTTTTCAAGATTTGAGTTAAGTATAGACTTTACACATTCCATGAAAATTTGAAATCAAGTTGATTTATAGCTCTGAATTTAACAGCAATTAACAAAAATGTATAATTTTCTCCTAAGGTATAATCTTGCATTCATGCACGTCCACCGATTATTATAAAAGATGATTCGTTATTGCATGGATCGGATTTACGAATCTGATAGAATAATATTCTATCATTTGGAGCGTATGTCATGCAAAAATTTCTCATGAAAGAAATCACAAGGCGGCTGAAAACGAAACCCTAAACCATTCAAAAGTCTGAGCCGCCATTGGACAGATTCTAACGTATGGATAACATGAACCCGTAGGATGTGGGTTGGTCAGCTAAGCAAAGATTGCGTGTGGAGTAGAAAAATCTCATCTCCAAACACAAACAAAACTAGAAAAATCCAAACAATTTGCCAACAAACTTCTTTTAGCTGTCCCATTTGGGGACGTTTTGCCTCTGATGCTGAGTTTTGGGTGGAGAAAATAGTAATGCACTATTATCATATTTGGGACAAGGGAAAAAAGTCTACGGTAGTTATATATATATATATATATATATATATATATATATATATATATAATTTTTTAATTAATTAATTTTAAAAAAATTATTAACGTAAGGAGTATTATTTATAAGTATTACTTACAAGTTATACTCAATTAAAAGAGAATATCTCTAATAGAAATTTTTAAAAAAATTTACCATTATTAATAACAACTAAACAAATTCAGCACATGATTAAAGATTAATAACTAATAACATACTTTACTTAAAAGACTTGAAATCGTGATTTTTTTTTTATATATAAAAATTTACGAGATGTATTCTATCACTAAAAATTTTGACAATTAAATTTGCAAAATCAAATTTTCATAATTTATAAGCAGTCATAGTAATCAAATGTTTTAAAATGGGTAAGTAAAATGTGAGTGGGGTTTGTTGTCATTGGCTTATTGGCTCCTTTCAATGTGGAAACAAATTGGTTTCCACTGCCAATGGAAAGTCTTAAAAAAGCAAGAGGAGGCGGTCAAGAGATAGGCAGCCAAATTTTGAAGTATTTTACTTACATTTCATGTCGTTTTCCCTCTTCTTTCATTTTGACTTGAGCTTTCATGACATAATTTACTTTATACTTTCGCATCAATCAAGGCTTACTTTGAAGTGCTTTCACTTTTCTTAATTGCTTTTTTATTTTTTATTTTTAATTTTCTTTTGACTTAGCTCTTTTGTTCATTCATTTTTAAAAAGTTATAATCCTCATCAAATGTCATTTTGCCACTATTTCTTACTTTCTAATGCAAATAAATGTGTGATGATGCATTCAACCAAGAATTAAGAAAGAATAAGACTAAAAGGTGTGTATTGAAATTAAGTTTTATGATAAACGCTGGGTTGAAAGCTTTTCATTTGTTGTAAATTAAAGGATACTATATTTATTTAGTGGGTATTTGTGATTATTTTTTGGAACGCATAAAAGTTTATTTGAGTAAAAGCAACTCAAAGTTTCTTTTTGACAAAAATTAAAAATTTAATCAAATAACCAAATATGGCTTTGAAGACAAAACCAATAAATTAAACACAAAAAAAAAAAAAAACAAAAGATGTCCAAACAATACCTAAGACGTATTGTTTGGTTTTACATTTTTCAACTTTGACATAAATGTTACATTATAGACGTCTAAGTATGAATAAATTTTTAGTAAAACGTATAATCTCTATTCTAATGCAAGTATTAATATGATACCACGTGATTTTATAGGATCTATGAGGGTTAGAACAATATTTTTTTTTAGTGTTAAACCAACTCATTAAACCAGGATCGATTCAGTACAAAATCCAGGTCAAATATACTTAAACCATAAATTTCAGTTATTTTTGAAGCTTCAATTTAAGGCGATACATCAACTTCAAGCAACAGGCACCAAGTTTGAATGCATCCATCAAAACTCCCAAACCTACCTAATTGTTTTTAAGAGTTCCATTTAAGATTTTGACCCATTCAAGCTTGAAGGAGTTGAAGAGTCATGATGCAGATTGGGTTCAAGTTGACCTCCCCAAACAGGCACCATAGATCTCATTGTACTGGCTTTATTGTTAAAAATTGTTATTAGTGCTAAATAACATCATTTTACTATAATTTCCAATTAACTTAGTTAAGGTTGGCAAGGGCTTGAGGAGAAAATATTATATTCCCAAAAAATCCCTAGAGTGACAAAGACACTTGGTTGGCATATGTCAAAAATTGCCCCCCTTTTTTGTATTTTTAGAAATGAAAACTTTGGAAATGTGTCACTTTCAATATATTTTTATTTTTAATAAACTTGAGTTTTTAAAAATATTTTAGTAATTTCTTAAAAATAAACAGGCATTTAATTTTTTTGTCCTAATGTTGTGTTCTCATATTTGTTTCGAGAAAAAAAATATTACAAATGTATCCAAATCGACTTAATGGAATTTACATGGATTGTGTTAAGGTTAATAGAACATTATAATGCGTCTAATTTATAATTATTATTATTTTAACAAATATTTGGTTTAACATATGTGTGTGTGACTATGATTAATCCTACTCTAACTCAAAAGAGTCAATTCATTCTTTATCAGTTCAAGCTCACACACACACACACACACACATATATATATAACTTTTTTTTTATTTCTCTAATAATTAATATTATAAAGAATTTTTTTGAAAAAAAAAATTAATTATTAACTAATAAAATTATTAATTATTCACGGTAGAATTAAGTTAGTTTCTTAAAAATCTATTAATTATTAAGTATTATTAACTTATTGAATATTAATTATAAGAGAGTCAACTATATATATATATATATATATAAAAGTTGTCTCATCACTAATATTTAACAAAAAAAAGAGGAAAAAAGTTGTTGGAATGGGCTGTCTTAATTGAAATAAAAATTTAGGCCTCTTTAAAGGCAATGGTCCTATAAATTGAATGGCTTTCAATGATTTTCAATGCTTTTATTTATTGATATTGTAGATGGTGATTTAATGCAATTAAAATACATTTTCTCACATTAGTAGGAATATGTAAAGCTTCAAAAATGTATACAAACTATAATGTCTACATGTATGTGTGTGTGTGTGTGTATTGCATAAATTTGGTGGAAAAATTGCCTAGCTAAACAATAGATAAGAGTTTTCAGTTTTAGAAAAATGGAAAAGAGGAATTTATATATCACCAGCCAAACATTTATATCAAAAGCATCACCTACGGGAGAAGATTAAAGAAAGAAATAAGGATTAAGACACCATTCATCCCTTTTTCTTTTATTCTCTAATTTTAATTCAAGCATGAAATAACTTCATTCCATTCCTTTTTTTTTTTTATTTCTTTCAAATCCCTCAATCTAGATGGAATGTAAAAGTACATTATTTAAAGTTAGTTTCAATTTATACAGAATAAATGGTAGGTAAATTTTTTTGTAAAATGTGATTAAACTTCTAATTCAAATTCGTGTGATCAAATTTATAAAAGTGCATAGTTTGTAGAAACGCCTAATCGATTTTTAAGAAATTAACTAGGTTCCATTATGTATAATTAATAATTCTATTAATTAATACTTAAATTTTTTTCAAATTTTTTTATAATATTAATTATTAGAGAGATAAAATATATATTTTATATATATATATATATATTTTATTTATGATATGTTTTGGTAATTATATTTATTAATTTTACATAATAAAAGTTAAAATTATTGTAAATGAAAAAAATTATAACATCAAAAAATACAAATTCTTTATTTGAAATGAACATTTAAGGTTTTTAATATCATAAGTTAAATATTATGTGTATCTTTTTATTTATTTAATTATTATTATTATTTTTGATTAAAATTAAATAATATTTATTTAATTATTATTATCTTTTTTATTAAAATTAAATAATTACAAAATATAAAAAAAATATATGCATGACCACTAAAATTGTGACAACATGGATAAAGAAAATTTCCACCATTTAATTTAGAGCCAAACACGGTCCTATTTATATTATATTGGTTTAGCGTACAAATAATCTGTGCTTATATATTCTTAAGTGGGTGGCGCGAAAAACAGCCTCCTAGTCGTCGTCATCGCTTTCCCGAGTCCATTCTCAACGTCTCCAAACTGAAACTCGTCTGCCCAGATTTTTTTTTCTCCGTATCTTTTTAAAAACAATTGCTTATTACATATTTCTATATACACACATATAATTTATATAGATTTTAGCTGCAATTCGAAAATTCAGTTAAGCTGTCGCGCCGGAAAACTCCCCTACAACGATCGCCCAACGATCTCTTCCTTCCTCGCCGGCGATCCGTTTGACCGATCCCTGTTTAGATTCAAATTTGATTTGCTTGATTCACATAGATACACATATATACGTGCTCGCGTGATTTGATAAAGGTGAGATTTTTCCATTTGAATTTTATTCTGACGCTTGACGTCGCTTGTGTTTTGGATCATTGCAATTAATTGAAATAATGTTTAACGAAATTTGAAGAAAATATTACCAAATTTTTTTTGTTTTTCTTTTCTATTTTAGATATTTTCTTAAATATTTTTGAAATTTGAACACTAAAAGCAATAGTTCAATCTCTTTCTCCTCTTCCTCTAGTGTTTTGAGTATTATTAAACGAAAATCCAAGAATTGAGCCTTTTTTTATTTGTTGCTTTTGAACTTTTTGAATGTATGAAATTTGTTTCGGACTCCATTGATAACTGCTTTGACATCTTCTCGAAAATACTGTCCTGAGTTCTGAAACTTCCGTATGAATATTTTACATAAGTACTGTTTATGTCTTGAAAATTAGGGACAAAACCTGTCAAATTCAGATGAATATTCATGTTCATGTTCAATCCACAATATCGCTACAATTTTTTTTTTCGATTTTCGTTCCTGAATCTGTTAAAAAATTGGTAATATATCAAATTCTGCATGTCGGATTATTTCTTTATACGTTTTATAAAACCTATGTATATGTATATATGATACTGTGAATCCATGGGGATGGACAATCATCTCTCTTGCACGTGGTCCTTCTTGTCTGTTCCAGTAACCCTAAAATTATACAGCATCCGCAACCCAAACCTTCCTTTAAAATGAAAATAATAAAATGCAAACAAACAGAAAACGTAATAAGTTAGAAATATTTTATTAACTCATTAATAAATTATTTGAAATTAGATAATAAAAAACAGAAACTACTGTGTTTTATCTCTGGAAGAGTGTTGATCCCAATTCCCAAATTATAATTATGTGAGTCATCTCTGAAGAGTGTTATAGAGAAGTTAGCGAGAGAGAGTGTGGGGATAGAGTTGGGGGAGAAACAGATACTTTCTCTTCTTTCTCTCATTCAATTCCCTTCCCGACCTCTGGGGCTAGACCCTACCCGTTTTCTCTACTTCTTATTCCAAGGGACCATAGCGTGCATTTTGATAAACATTTTAGCACTCACCCGGCTTCTCTGTTAATTAGACAATCAGATGTTTACCTACTTCCCAAGCTCTTCTTTCCCATTGCCTGAATCTGAGCTGTTTAGGTTTTGGCTTTTCTTGATGAAAAAAGAACACTTATTTACATTGGCTTGCTGTAATTCTCAAATTCATTCTTACCCGATATGGGTTTATATAAAGATGTATTTTTTTTGGTTATCTTTTACTTTTTCCTCATGGGTTATTCTTTTCTTTCTTTTTTTCCTTCTTTAATATCTTACTTTTTGGTTGTGAATTTGTGGCAGAATTTTAGCAGAGAAAAGGATCTTCTTTTTGAGCAATTGGTGTCAATTTAACAAAAATTGGGATTCATGAAAGCCTGTCAAATGCATATGATTATATGAAAGGAGGTATCAATGTGGTCTAATCTGGACAGTGTGGATGGATGTACGAGAATCAAAGCAAGCATTACAGAAGCAATCAGCAGTGGAGAGTCTGGAGACCTTAAGACCACCATTGGTTTCAGCAGACAAGAAAAATGGTACCACCGGTCGATCTCGAACAAAGGAAGTTAGTTCTAGGTATAGGTCGTCTATTCCATCCACTCCTTCAGGTCCCAGACGTTTCCCTTCTCCAAATGTCACCAGGACGGCATCTGCTTCCTCTCAATTGGTACCAAAGAGAGCTATATCGGCTGAAAGGAAGCGGCCCTATACACCACCATCTCCAAAAAGTCCATCCACGCCTGTCCATGATACATCAACAGAGATGCAATTGGCATCCAGAAAGACAATGGGCAGTCGTTTACCTGATGCTTTATGGCCCTCAACAATGCGCAGCCTCAGTGTTTCATTCCAGTCCGATACCTTTTCTCTTCCTATTAGTAAGAGAGGGAAACCAGTTACCCATGCCCTTTTAGACCGCACTTTGAAGCCATCGTCAAATGCAGCACATAAGCAGGTTGAAACACCGCCTGTTTCACGAAAGCCTACACCCGAGAGAAAGAGGAGTCCTCTTAAAGGAAAGAATGCGGCTGATCAGTCTGAGAATTCTAAACCAGTTGATGGTTTACATGCTCGATTAGTAGATCAGCATCGATGGCCAAGCAGAACAGGTGGGAAGGTATCCTCCAGTGCCTCAATTAGAAGCATGGATCTCACCGATAAGACTGGTAAAACTTCAACTTTACCACATCCGGGAAATGGGATATCTTCCCTGAGGAGAGTGTCCATAGCTGATAGTACGAGTAAACCTTTACGAAAGGCTGCGAGTGACACAGTGAGGCTAGCATCATTTGATGAAATTGGGAGAGTGGAGTTTGAGGTGAGTTTGGTTAATGAAAATTCACCATGGGAGTCCGGATTAAACAAGCTTATTTCTTCAAGTTCATTAGAAAGAACAACATTAATGACTGCCTGCAGTTAAATCCCGGTCTATGCCAACCCCTGTATCACGCCCTGCATCACCAAATAAGACACCAGTGTTATCATCCTCTGTTTCTAGAGGTGTCAGTCCATCTCGAACAAGGTCCTTGAATCCTACTCCTTCTAGAGGGGTCAGTCCATCTCGGATAAGGCCATCCAGCCCTTCAAGGCAATCTAATAGTTCAACTTCAGTACTCAGTTTTATTGCGGACATTAGAAAAGGAAAGAAAGGCGCAAACCACATAGAAGATGCTCATCAGCTGCGGCTACTATACAACAGACATTTGCAGTGGCGATATGCTAATGCCCGAGCAGATGCTTCGCTATATAATCAGAAAGTAACATCAGAGGTAGGGGTTCTTGTCTTCATGAAACGAGCAAGCTTTAAACAGGTCTTTTTAGTCTCTCATATATCTTGGTTACCTCATCTTTCTTGTTCCTTTATATATATATATATATATTTGTGTGTGTGTGTGTGTGTATTATTTAGTTTTGAAATAAGCAAAGCAATTCTGATGGCTTCCCTTGGATGGGCAAATTGTAGACAAGTGCATTTATTACTTATTATGTATGCTTCTGCATGTTAGTAGATTTGTCTTTTATGATGCAAACGATGAAGGTTCTAAATTTTTAGTTGTTGAAGACCTGGTAATGGCGGTGAGGATATTGGATAAACAAAAAGAATACTATTGGTGAAAAGGGAAGTTGGCGTAAGCTGTCAAGAATGATACACAGAGAGGGCTGAAAAATACACCCATTGATTCTTCTTTTTTTCTCACCAATATTTGTGCGAGGCATACATTCTCATGTTGTTGGACACAGATTACAAGTTTTCATCAGTTGCTTCATCTTTGATTTAATGATGCAGAAAACATTGTATAATGTGTGGAGAACTACCTCACACCTGTGGGATTCAGTAACTGAGACAAGGATTGATCTTCAACAGTTGATGCTGAAGCTGAAGCTGTTCTCAGTTTTGAATGAACAAGTAATGCCTCTACCCAGTCCAACATTATCATTTTATTAGCAACACCATTTTTTCTCTTTTTCTTTTCTTTCTTTTCTTTCTTTTCTTTTGCATTACTCCACTGTGAATTTTACAATATTGAGTGCACTTGGGTCTTTATTTTTCAAGAAGACGTGCTTGAAAATTATGCAGTGTAGGAATGCCTGAAATTAAAATTAAACACTGAGGGTAAGAAAGTATTAACTATTAAGAAAGGTATTCAGCTCATAATGTAGAGAAGTAAACAAATATGTAAGCAATCACCAGTTGAATATTCTTTTAATGTTCAAGGGAACAAACTTGTGTCTATACTTCTTTTAATGTTCTCTGTTTATTTAATTATAGGTCATTGGAATGTATAGTCACATGAGAAAATGATATTTTACTATTAATTATATAGGGGGAAATGTGAAAGGCCAATTTTTTTTGGATAGTGGGTTGGGGGGGACGTTCCTCTATAGATTGTAACTTTAGGAAGAAGATGGTAGTTATATCTCCATCTTTGTGAAGTCCCCGCTCAATTTCAACTGCAAAAATTATAAATTTCTAGAGATTATTAAGTTATTGAATATTATGTATGTATGTATATGCATGTAAATGTACATGTGTGTGTGTGTGTGTGTTTGCGTGCATGCAAGGGGCTATTGTTTGGTGCAATAACCAATAGTAAAATGTTAGGACTATAAAGTTTGTGAATGCGAATTCGAGTCTAAGAGTATTTATTTTGTGCAAATAATGTCAAGTGTTAGGTTTATGTTTAGTTTACCTTTTCCACCATCCCACATTGGTGGAACCAACATTTGGTAATGACGTTTTAGTTTTAAAACATATATATATATATATATATATAATGATATAATTTGTAATTAAGTCTGAACAAAATAGTACCAAAGAGCAAGAGGAGTTTGCCAACAGATTAATTAGAAACCTGTGTTATAAATTGAAGTTAACATAAATAACAGATTTGTCCCTATAAATGATTCAGTCTATTTGCATCAATGTATATAACAATAATTGGTTGACTGGCAAGCCTTTGCTCTAAGAGCCAATTGTACAATCTTTAGTGCTGGGACGCAAAAGTGAGAATATTAAATTCTATACCAAGATACCATATTCTCTTTTATCATAGCTCAACATTATGAAATATATTGTTTCCTTTGGATTACAACTTTCCAAACAGGATTAATTTTGGTTATAATACAACACTTGTCTTGTATAATTATGCACCGAAACTAAAATTAGTCATCTAAATTTTTATTTCCTGAAAATATCTCAAAAATCAAATTTATTCTTCTGCTAAATAAAATATTTATCAACTAGTAATCATATGGATTGTTTTTAGAAACCGTATATAGGCTTGCTTATTGTGGTAAGAGGCTTGTTCGTGTGTGGAGTAGATGCTGATTTGGTCTGTTCAGATTGTGCTGAAATCCGGTCAATCTTTTTAGCTCCTTATTGTATTAGAATAACTCCAGACTTGATTTAGTTGAAATTATGTCTTGTCCTCTTAGGGATTTTTAACTTCTTGATCTTGACAAGGAAATTGTGACTAAAAATTCCAGGCAATGTTCTAATCACTATATGTGATATCAATGTTTGACTGATGTCATTTTCTGATGATTGCATGTAAATTTGGGTGGTTCAGATGGCATACCTCGATGGCTGGGCTTTAATTGAAAGCGATCATACTAGTTCTTTATCTCAGGCTAGTGAAGATCTACAAGCTGGCACTCTCCGCCTTCCCATTACTGGAGGAGCAAGGGTATGTCATTTCATAAAAAATCATTGAAAGTGATTTAAAAAGTAGAAATGATTGCACTATTTATTAGATATGTGTTTTCACAGGCAGATATTGAGACTGTGAAGGCAGCTGTTTGCTCAGCCATTGATGTGATGCAGGCAATGGGATCCTCCATATGTTCTATACTATCAAGGGTGAGATTCATGCTATAGTGATTCTATTCATATTGTGGTCATCATGTGATATCTTACTTCGATCTTGGTTTTTCATGGTTACCTTTAGTACTTAATTTCTTTTATTTGTGGAAGGTGTTATGCATGTCATGATGATCTAGTCACCTCATTGGTTTTGTAAATTAATTAAGGTTGATCATGGTGTTAAATAACAGCCGTTACGTTACGTATCGGTTTTTTGATCCTCCTGATACCGATACTAGCTGATATATCCGTGTTACGAAAATTCACAGTCGTATCGGCCGATACTGTTACGTATCGGCCATTATGGCAATTATTGGCCGTTACAGGACCGTTACAGTATTGTTACATCTATTTTATGTTTTTTTTCAATTATTTTTTCCTTATTTTTTTTTCCTACAGAATTCTTATGATTTCTGTTTTGATAGCATTTATATACAAAAGAAACATTTAAAAAAATAATCCAAAAAGAAATTGAAATGAATTAACTAAAACATTTGAGTCAATATGAACTCGTAAAGGCCTCTTGGCCTCAAAATTTTTAAATTTTTTTTTATTCCATCACTATTCAATTAAATTGATTTTTATGCTTATAATTATTTTTTGTTATTCTTTATATTATTTTTTGTAATATTACACAAATTAAATAATATTTCTTATTAGTTTAACTTTAAAATATCCATATAAAATAATAAAATATATTTTTAAGTGTTATTTATAAAAAAATTATTTTTTAGGTGTTAGAAAATTAAAAATTAATAGTAAAAAAGATTAAAATGTGATAATTATAATCAAGATATGTGTATCAACAACTTTTAAGAGATTTGCTAGTATTTGAAAAAAATTCACGATTGCAGTTTTCGATTCCTGTTACGAATGACCTGATATTCCCGATACCGTTACACCACGACCGCAACCGATTCGTATCTCGCGACCGCTATTTAAATCCATGAGGTTGATATAGGTTTTGTACCCACTACTCACAAGGATAACCTAATCATGTGAGATCATAAATATGTTTCAAAGTCGAGTATTGGTGATTGACTCAGGGGACCTGATACTACTCAATATTGATGTCGTGGATCCTTATTGGGTGAAATGCAGTGATACACTGAATATAAGGCTCAAGAAATTTAAAATAATATTTGAAAATTTTAGAAAAATAGGAACAACAAAATTAATTTTTTTTATAACTGACAACAAAATACACCAAAAGTTCAATTTGCCATTGTCTGTGTATATACAAGTTCTATTGAACAAGTCTACTACAATATTACATGGTAGTCGAATACTAACTTAATAATCCAAAATTACATATATGGTGCAAAATAAGCTAAAGAAAGAGAAATTAGTCATTATCATCATCACCATTGCTAGCATTTTCTTCCTCAGCATCATCCTCACCCATGCTCTCATTGTCACTTCCCTTATAAACATTTTGCTCATCAATATCATGCTCTTCATGTTCCTTAGCACTTAGTCGTAACTCTGAATTATATGGATATGGTTAGTATAATGTAATTTATTACCTTTTAAAATATATAGAAAATTTAAGTAACTAAAAAATACAAAATTTTAGCATTTTTGTGAATAGAATCCCAAAATCTTGCTAGGTGACTCGATTCCAAAATTTTCCTACTTAACCATATCATGGGCCAACAAAGATACAAATAATAATTAAAAAATATGAGTACTCACAAATCTAACATACTAACATTTAGATCCATTAAAAATTTACAAATTTGTGCATAATCATACCTACTGGACTTGAAATTTGAAACCAAGTAAAGAGCAGATTCTTTTTTTTGCAATTTTCATTTTCTTTTGTATATTAGACTTTAGAGAGACTCGAGTATCAAGCGGCTTGATATGTGTATTTGATGAGTGGAAGGAACGAGAGAGACTTGAGTGGTGTTTGACTGGTTGAATAGTGAAAGAGAGAGATCCGAGTTGCTAGTGAGTTCTGGGAGGAAAGTGGGATACATGTTCTGAACAGTGCATGATTGTGTGGATGGAGATTGCCGTAAGTGTTCCTTTTTGCGGGATGTGGTAAGACATTGTCGTTTTGTGCTACTCGTCATGGTACTGTGAGATGTCTCGAACAATCTCATGCAAGATTGTGCTGTCTCAGGCAAGACACACGAGAGGTCTCACGGATACCTAGTGAGACAACATATTGATGGTTATCTGGTGGTCACACTGGTAGAATAGACTTTAAACATTTTTACAAGAAAGTAGTGCAGTTTCTCATATTTATAAAATTTCATCATGGATTGTAGGTATGATGTGTATTATATGTAGTTTCAAATTTCATGTATGGAAGCAATTATATGCTTGACAAAAGAGCTGCACTGTAGACAAAAGGTTCATCTGAAACATAAGGATTGAGGGAGTTGAACATGAGGATATATATATATATATATATATATGCCTTAAAATATCCTTTCAAGTGTCAATTTAAGGCCAAGAATCAAGGCATAAATCTCACATTCCTTT